>OZ020166.1:17932296-18292296 GCA_963971145.1 Sussaba pulchella
AAAGAGAAATTATCGGATACACGAGCAATTTGTACACGTCGAGCCCTTGTGACGATAATAATTATTTTTCTTGTCGCGGTAATTATTCTTGCGCGCTCGGTCGAATTAAATTCCGATTATCGATGAGCAAACTCTCGTTTGAGGAAAAAAATTTGGTTGAATAATTACGTTAATCTGGACGATTGATTGGGTCAACGAACCGATTGATCGTTCTTGTCGTCAGGCTGTGAAGATTTTTTGCATGAATTTTTTTTTCTTCTTTTCTTTGTCTTTTTTTTTTGGTTTTTCTTTGTTTTCACGAAAGTCTGTGGGTTTAGGTGAGGAGGTCGGCAATCGGGTCATCGGGAGTGCACAGTTGCGGTGGGCAAGCTGCTCGGAACCGTTCGGTGTTTTCGTGTTCGATCTCACGCTCGAACGGACTTTCGATCCTGCCGCGGGCTCGACCCGATGCTTCTCAAAAATTGGTTTCTCTCTCTTACATTTTCTTCATTCTCCCTCTCCCCGCCGCCTTCGCCGGCTTTCCCGTGGCACGATCTTGTTTGCGGGGGTTTTCTCAGTGCAGTGATGGTAATCGAACGTTAAACTGCGAGATTTTCTGATGGTACCGCGACTATGTTTATCCTCGTCTTCTATTTCTTCTTCTTTCTTCTTCGGCTTCCGTCGACCTACTCCTGAACTCGAGCGACGCTTTTCGCATGATCGACGAACGAAATCGGGGCTGCTTCGATCTTGCTTCGTGATGCGAAAACGTTCGCCTGGGAAAATCTCGAGGCACGTACTACCAATTATTTTATCGTATATTTTCTTTATGAAACTGCATCGGAAAATATTGCAATCGCGGGAACGATCGTAAACGACGTAACTTCAGCGCTAAACTTTTTTCGACCTCCCCCCTTTTTCCCCTTTCTTTCCCCAGGCGTGGCCACATCGTAACAATAATGTCGCCCACTTCTGAAGACGTTTTTTTACTCTTTGCGCAAGAAACTCGATTTTCATTGGAACACAAATCAACATTTATTCACTGAAGAAAAAATCTTTTATTGAAAAATCGGTTCGGCATAAAAATGTTATTTCACTTATAATTTTTGCGATTTTACGTTACATTGAAACAATTTTTAAAAAAATTCGAACTTATGAGCTTACGGAACATTAATCATTCGTAACTTCGATCCGTACCTACCCATTCATAATAAATGCAATTGTTTTATCTCCGCCCGTGTTTCTCTCAAAACCAATAATATTTTATATTTCTCTCATATTCGATATTCGATATTTTGACCATGGCATCGAAAATTTATACGCAGAGCTTGAGGAAAATCCAAAATTGCGTGACCTCACAGCGGAGCTTTTGCCCTTACAAATTATATTGAAAAAATATGATTCCATCCAGGCTGAATCGAAATTTTCCGAAAAGGTCAATAAACGTAACGTTCAAACGTAACAAATATCATTGCGCCATTCCATCTTTTATCTAATAGACGGAGCGCGCTTCTGACGAAGCGGGAAAACGATTGTAAAAAAGAAAACAAAATTGCGAACAGCTGGGGCTGCCTCGTTTGAATCGAGTAATGAGAATAATAAAGACAGTGATATCGACTGTCGTGTGGGTCGGTTATCTCATTTTATCGTTTTGTCAGAGGTCAACCTTAATCGTTCGATCGGCCGTTTCGGTGCATAAATCCGTTGTTTCGATAAAGACAGTTCACGACCCGGTTTCGTGCAACATCGATGTGCATCCCCGTCAATACCCAAAACCATTTTTTTCGCCACTCACATTGACCCCGGTCTACCCATACCAACAAAAATCCACAAACAACAAATTTACGTCTATTCGTATTCGTACAAAAATATAATAAATCGTCCTAGACGTCAATAACGCCTTTTTAAATTAAATTTCGAATTTACGATATCGATTCGAACGTTTCTTTTTCCCGTCCAAGCTTCTCGATGACAATCGATGGTTTCGAATCACGAGATTAAAACACAAATCGTATCTCGAAAGACGAAGCGCCAGGCGTTACGTGCCAATAATCGTCCCCCGTTATATCTTTTACGATATCTGATATCTCGAGCAGCCTTCCGTGTATCAATCGCGAAACGAAATCAAGTCCAAGGTTGGTCATTCGGCGGTGGTGCATTTAGATACAACAATTACTGGATGGATAACGAACGCGCGAGGTGAGCGATGGCGCTTGACACGTGATCATCGAAAACGTACGAGCGGCGACGTCGTTGATCAAACCCGACAAACGGCGAGACGCTATATATATTTATTTATATATAATGTATAACCGACGGCGCAATGTGCGACACGATAAGTCGTTAATGTTTAACGAGTGTGCGAGTTGATAAGCGTGAGAGAAGACGGTTTTAGATTTTTCTTTCTCGAGAATATAAAAACGCTTTTTCCTTCCGGTCTTCCGAACGTGGAGTACGTATATTATGTACGTACGTACGTACCCGCACATACAAATATATAGAGCATAAATCTTCGAAGCACAAACTTTACGACACTTTGCGACGATCCTCCGGGCATTCGAACTTCGCCACTAAAACATCATTCCGAGCCTCTTGCGAGAAATTTTATTTTATCACTTGAAAAGTTGAGAAGGATAAAAAAAAAAAGGAAACGAATTAATTGCCGCGGTGAGAGATGAGGAAAAATATAGTTTGTGGATTATGCGACGTCGAAGTGTGTTAAAATGGATATGAAACGTGTCGTATTTATCTCGTATTTTGATTGTACCGAGACATCGGGTTTATGTTCGATTAATTTCACGTTCGGACGGATTGTCAACAGTTACGGGATATTTTTCGTTTGCGAACGCATTCATTTACCGACCATCCATTTGCCAGAGAAAAAGGTTCAGATTATACGATAATCGATTGTATTTTTAATAAACGAGTTGAGTTAACGTACTTGAACTTGTTTACTGTCGAAAAATGCTTCTGATTGATTTTTCCGAGCTCCGAAAACAAAAAAACAAAAAAATTTGATTAAACTTGACATCGTTGCCTACCACGCCCGGTGTACCAGGTTGCCCACGTATAGAAATGGATTGGTGACATTCTGACTCCGTGCAGTCTGGCTTCCGCCGGTCTGACACGCCGTTGAGATGATCCGACGTCTGGCGCGCGCGTAGTATCTCGATCCGTGCGCCAGATGGCACATTATCTCAACGGCAACCTGCGATTCTTCCTTCTATACCTGTTATCAATTATCTGAAACGTCTAAATGTTTGCAAAAGAACTTTTTGACCGTTGACTTTTCTCTGACCTTTCAAAAATTCCGCAAGTGGACACTAGAGCACCCTTAATGGGAAGCAATCCCGACAAAACTGGCTGGAATTCGAATAAAAATATTGAATTTCCGTCTTCTTGGATAAATTAAAAAGTTTCTCGCATTCATTGTACGCGAATATCGCACGTTGCGCAATTGCCCGTGCACAATGCGATCATTTTCGCTCGCGTGATCGTTTGAGTTATCGGCAAAGGTTTCCCGTCGTCAGTCGACCATAATTAGCGACTCGAACAGCAGCCACGGGCTATCAGCATCGCACGTAGAATTTGCAAACCGATCGGTTCGCTTTGCTACAAACATTGCGAAACTATTTGTGTCGCACCGCGACTCTCGTCACGTCCATTGCGGTCACGGAACACGTTTTCTACCGTGACCGATAACGCATAAATATTAATGTAAGGAGCTGCGGTATAGAATTTTCGTGAAATGTGACTCGACTGTAAAGACTATGAAGAATTTCAAGAAATCCCGATGAGATACTGAAACCCGACACTTCGGAACGAAACAAGACGACGCAGGCATCAACCAAGCAGTTAGCGATTGGAAACTTCTGCACGAAAGTTTCGCTGTTCTAAAGATTATTCTATCTTCATACTCTGAATTTTTTTTTTCGGAAAGATAATATGCCTAGTAAAATTTTGAATGTCGAGGTACGAAGTTTCTCGTTATGATGATGAGCTATTCCGGTTTCTATAAATATTCAAAAAATATTGATTAAAACGAAACACACTCTGAGTGCGAGTACAAGAGAGAATTACCATAATTGTATTTTGAAAAAATTGCTAAAAATTGCTACATTGATGTTATCAATAATTCATTCATATTATATGGGTTATTTTTCAATAGCCCAATTTTCTATTGCATTTGCGTATTGTATTCATATACCAATTTATGGACGAACAATGTCTAGTCCATTGATGTAAATTTTAAACAGATTTTTCGAATAACGCAGTTGAAGAACATAATCTCAGTTATCTTCAATGTTCCGGTTTCTATCATTACCGTTGCCTAATGTCACTAGAATGGCATTTTCTTCGGGCATTATGTCGTTCAGATTATTATTCTCACTGTTTCTACAATCACAAGTTCCGTATTCGAATAGTTGTTTCAATAAACGTTGACGAATCAACCTTGGAAGAGATAAAAAAAAGTTGTTCCCCGATACCAGTCGTCAATCTCGTCCAATAATAACTCTCTTACCTCAGATACGACTCGCTCAATAATTATTTTATTCCGGGACCTTGTGTAAACAATTTTCTCTGCTTCCACACCAATTAAGCAGATCCAACGATCCGTAGCCTGATCATTTATTCAAAGGTCATTTCTATTCGGCGAACCGAACTCTCGCTCTCTCGACAAATTTTGCGCACGTTCAGCCAACTCCGAGTTTGCGCCTGAGTCACCCGTAAGATTTACGAATTCCGAGATCGTTGATCCAGTCGCGGAGATTACTTTCAATTAGTTTTATTTATTCGACCTCGCGGTGGTGAAACTAGACCGCGACCTCGGATCGTAACCCTACTTTTTTTTTTTTCTGTTACTTCGCTCAGTAGTCGAAGCGTAATCGGGCATCGCCGAGTATATATTAGGCGGTCTAACGAGTTCTCGCGTTTTCTTCGGTCCGTTTGTTTCGCAGCAATTTGTTTGTTTTTTTTTTTGGTTAACGGTTGAATACCGTTCGGAAGCTTTTTTTATTTTTTTTATTATGGCACGATCATTTTTTGGATAATCGAATTGCAGCTAATATTTGGGAATTAGAAGTCGAATTTACACCCGGTAGAACCAATATTCTCGGCATCTACTTCATTTCGCCTTTCGATGTGGTCGAAAAGCTACCGAAGCCGTTCGGGATATTTGCATTGTGTATGTGGAGAATGATGCAGCTGTGAGAACCACTCAAGATTGTTTTGCGAAATTTGAAAATGACAACTTTGATCTGGAGGACACACCCCTCTCTCGTCGGCCTTCCGTGATCGACGAGGACATGCTTAAGGCGCTTCTGAACGTGGATGAACGTTAAACATGCAGAGGTTTGGCCGAGAAAATGGATTGCAACCATCAAAACATTTTGAATCATCTTCACTCAATGAAATTCGCCCGTCGAAGAAAAAAAATCGAAAAAAGCTCAATAAAACTTTGAACCAAAGATAACATGAGAACTTAATAGACGACCCAATATATATATATATTGTATTATTTATATATACATTATTTCCCATTGGTTGATTACCTATTGTGACAGTGGATCCGTATCAATTCCGTCTCAAAAATCGTCTTCGATCGACGGATCAGAGCAAAAAAATGATCGACAATCGATTCACTTCCTTTCTTTCCACCTTAATTTCAAAATATTTATCGAAACAAACAGTTCGCTCGATCGATTGAAAACTGATAGGTCCCCCCGAGTGATCCGATTTCGCGCGATCGCGTCGGTCGCCAACTCGTACGATGACCGGCTTGCTGTTCCCACGCACCTTCCACCGCTATCGATCGGTGTCGATATCGATCTGTATATCTTCTTACTCTCAGTCACGTGCAAAACAATCTCCTTTTTCCAGCGCCTGTCTCGTAATGACGCAGCTACCCGTGTTTGCAATAAAAAAGAAAAACAAACACCAATTTTATCCACCCGACGTCATTTTCCTCATTGGTTTTTTTTTCTTTCAATTAAATTTCGAACACTTTATTTCAACATGACCGAAAAATCGAATCACTTTAGTTTCCGGACAATTCACTTGTAATTACGTCGCACTGCATTATTGAAAGAAAAAACAAAACAAAAAAAATGAACCATGTTTTGCCGAAGAAATTTGATGAACTTTTATGTTTATTTTCGTTCTAATTAAATCGATGTAGCACTTGCGGATATTTGACGAGCGTATCGAGTTTAGAGGAAAGCAGCGTTGCGAGCCGGCCGGTTCGTCACGCGCGAGACATGGCGTCAATGGCAGGCTCGCGGCGTTTCGCGAGGCATATATAAAATTTGTTCGCTCGCGGGTTTCTTCGAGGAGGCTCGATCGCGCCTTCCCACTCTTGTTCTGTCTACAACGCTTCCTCTACTTGTTGGCTTTACCCGAGACGGGATGGTATAACAAGTCGATGCTTCCACAGCGCGACCGAGACGCAAACCGCGCTTACCTCGATGTATTTCCGCTCTTGTTACGTATTAATTACCGTCAACGTCACGAACCCGATGATATTTATTTTTTAAATCATCTCGATAACTACGAGGCGCGTCGTGGCTATTGGAGATCGTTGGATTTTTGCGAAAAACCGGATTTTTTCGTATGTTTGTCAGTTTTTTATGTATGTTTATGTATCATCGTTGTTCCATTGATTTAGGAATTGAAACATAATGGAATTATAGGCAATGTAATGCAACGACTGGACGGATCGTATGTTTTTTTTTTTTTTAATAACGTGACAGTTTTTCTGAGGGCGAACTACGTTATTATTTTATCTTGTTTCATTTATCCGTTGAATAAAAGCCGATCGATTAAATACATTGAGCATACGTTTCTTTTTGGCATGATTAAGTACGCGGTAATTTCACATGGGAACAATAACACGTTCGAAAAGTAAATCTGAGTTTTTTTCCGTTAAGTCGCGTCTCGCGTTTGCGCCGTCAAAGTGATTTATTGCTCCAGAATTGCACTCACCTGTACAAGCACATAAAAATATTTGTTCAATATTATCTATTGCACACGCGGAAATATGCGTTGCTCACACGTCCTCTCAGCCTTGTCTCGTCACAACAACTGCTGCCACTTCGACGGTACACCGGAGATTTATTTAGTTTTACGCATCGGCAGATTAATAGAGACTCATAGAAACATCGATGACGTTGCGTATTGATGTCGGCACATTGATGACGGCATTGAAAAATAAAATTTCACCGTACTCGGGCATGATTCGGCAAAATTTATCGTATAGTTGTACATAATTTTCGTTTTTTTGTTTTCAACTTCCAAGATATCGCGCCGTGGCCTGTTGTGGGTTAGCATACATTTAATTGGCGCTGTTATCGATTGCCATCGAGTTCCTCGATGCTCGACGCCTACTTACTCATCAATGCTCTTACCTCGTGCGAGAAATAACGATCGCAAAGGTCGACGCGTGATCCGTCTGGTTCGCCGTATCTCGAGCCCGAGCCGAGCGATTAACCGCTAAGATTTGCTCGATTGCATTCATTGTAAGACGAATACTCACACTTCTTAATCTTGTTATTTTATCTCGATAACGATTTGAGCGTCTGGCTACCCAGCGGCGTTCGAATAAATAAGGAAATTTCTTTAAATACCGGTAGAATTTTTTTTTTTTATTGTTAGCGTCTGACCACACAAGGTCGTCACTACTGCGACGTGAATTATATGCAGCGGTTCTGAATAGACAGCAGCAAGCGGAAAAATTGTACTTACATGTTATGGAGTTATATTTTTATTTCTGTTCTGACTCATTTATTTTGAGGGTTTGTCGATTTCCAAAGGATACAGCAGTGTCTGTTTTAAGAATCGTTTCCATATGTTTACGTGTGACTGCGGGAAGCGAGATAGACGGTACAAGCAGGACGGAAATTAAGGACGATATCAAGTCGAAAAATGTATACAAAGTACATTAAAAAGGAATGTGAATAATTTTATATATGAAATTGGAAATATATAATCCGTAAAAATGTTTTATATGCTGTTAATATACAATTAATTCGGTATATCAACCCCTTGCGATCTCTATCAATTTTATATTTGTACTTTGGACTAGCTCTGTACAATTTATCGTCGTTTCAAGAATAATTCGAACGCACACATTGCTTAACTAACATAAAATTGACCAACTTTTTGTGAAGAAATTCTGCAAGTCGCATGAAAACCTAGTAAAAAAAACAATCGTCCACCCATTCGCCCCCTCACCCTCCCTTCTTTCAGCTGCTCTCCCTTAAACCATTCCCGATAAGGTCTCGACTTATGGCGATTTCCGACGTAATCGTAAAACCGTAGAAACTTGCACCTCTTGACGCAAGTTTAACGAGAGTGATTCGTCAGTCTTGTAATCTTCTCGCGGCCAGTCACTGTAAGTTATTTCGTATATATGTCGAGTCACTCAGCTCCTCTACTATTTCAGAATGATTTTACGATCGCCATGTGTGTGTAAAGAGAGCACGTCGGACGATGCGGAAAAACGGAAAACCGATATTGCTCTGAACTTCTTGCAAGTCATTGTGCCATGGAATACATATATACGTATATATGGTTAATGGACGAAGTTTTTTTTACGGTTACTGCCGGATCCAATCGGTTTTACGCCATCGAATCCAAATTTCGTTACTCATTTAGGGTTGGTTTTGATACCATTCTTGTTTTCTACCACAGATTTGTTATCGTTATCGTGTCTATCAACGTCCGTTCGCCGCTGAATTTCTCCGAGCTCAAAGGATTATTGGATAATCGCTGTGGCTTACATAATGACGTAAACGAGGAATTGTATTGTGTAGCACATGTAATTGTTCAACGCAGCGGAGAACTGCACTGAAAATAAAAGATAAAAAAATTCTGCGATCAAGGGATTTTATTCGTGAGAGGTTTTCTTCTTAATTGATAAGAACTTCCGGCTCATGGTCGACAATTGTACCACGGATTAAAAAAAAGAAATAAGAATAAATATATATATGGGTCACCTCACGCTATGTACACGGTTTTCCTGACGATGATCATCCAATTTATTCAGATGATTTTCGGATAACTAGAATATCTGAGGAACTCTCTCAAAAATTGACCTGGAATGCCCTACATAACCTTTTTAAATAATTGAAATCGATGTAGGGCCCCGAGACTCTCAAATATTCCAGTCTTTTCAAGAATATTCACATGGTATTAGATTTTAACGGGAATAATTAGTCGTCTTGCCGATGGAATTATCCAAAGGCAGACAAATTGCATGTTTTTTAAATAGGATACTTCGGCTGGTCCGCGGGGACGCTCGGAATTCGCCTAGACGATTAAAAATAGGCCCAACATTATCTTCTCTTTCAAATCGAGTTCCAAGCCACCCCAATCAAAATTCGAACATGACTCAAATAACAACCACCCTACTATCCATATATCGCACATTCCATTGAATTATTCTCCCTGCCCACCGAGTCGTCAAATTACACCAAGTCCACATTTTCCCAAGCAATCAATGCAGCCAACCCCCTCGAACGACCTTCCAATCCCTGCATCGTCATGCAAAATCAATTTTAGTCCGTACCATCGCAGCTAGAACGAAAAAAAAACAGAGAAAACAAAAAAACAAAAAAAAAAAAAAAAACGTTTACAGCAACCGAGTCAACCTCATAGCGAACCCTTATTCCGGCAATTCCTCTGGACCATGTTTCGCAATGAATACGAAATTAATTGAGGGGTGCATTTCAAGCAGGTCAGTGTCAGAGTCGGCGAACGAGGTCGGGGCTGGATACCGAGCCTTTCTGGGGTTTCTGGCATCTCGGGCATACCCCCTCAATACCTATAGCCACGTTCCTCGTACAACCCCCCCCCCCCCCCCCCCCCCCCGCCCCCCCTCTCCGGTGGTACATAGATCGAACGATCGTGTCGCGACGTTAAACTGTACAGCGTCGTATGCATACTGTACGTACAACGGATAGGAACCGGCGTTGACCAACGGAAATCCGAGCATGCCGCCTCGGCGTGTCCTGTAATTACTTTGCGGAAGGTACCACCGGACGTGCCGGGCACGCACACAGCCCGGTTTCGATCGATCCGAGAACGAGGTTAGGCTGCTGATACCCGACAGATATACCCATCCTCTGCGGGTTTCCAACGTTCCGCGTAACCGTCAGAACGGATCTTTCTCACTCTCGACGTCTCGTGTACGAACGTACACTCCGAGCAATCTCGAAACGCTCGAGCTCTCCCGACGCGGCTTAATATATCGGACGTATCACGTCCGTTGTGGTTGACCCAACGGTGATTTTGCACGGTTGCAGGATTCACCCGTGGAACAATGCTGCCCCGTGCAACGTTGCGTTACGCGTTTGGAGAACCGGCGAGACCCTTGCGCGACAGAAACGCGGTCCGACGAATATATCGCTCACGTGGCTCGCGACAGTCGCTACGACGATTTGGGAACCGCGTAAACCGAATGTCTCGTGTAGGACGTTTGCGATTTTCGATCAAGAATAGCCGGATTTACGCTGACTATCGCTTTGAAACGATAATTGAGGTTTAGTTGAAGATTTGGAAAAATTTGGTTAGCTTTGACGGTATTGTGGATTCGCAAAAGTTGTTTTAGCAGACGCTTTTCATCTTGGTTTGCCGTTTTTTTGACCGAAATTATATTTGTTGGAAGAGTGGAAAATTTTGTGAATTATTTGGCGGAGTAATGTTCGATGAGATAGAATTGGTAGTCCGATGACGAAACTCGTAATTAAAAATGGTCTATAGAAACAGGTGATGAATACGAGAAACAAGATCGTTATCTCTCGCTACACGAATCGGGGAATCGGCGAATCGATATATGTATAGAGAAACACACATAAATAGATAGACAGTATGGGTAGATAGGTACCCAAGTGGAAAAAAAATATCCATGAAAAATACATACAGTACACGAACAGTGTATACAGTTTTGTATTTGAAGTTGAACCTGTGTTTTCTGTATCGAAACTGAATACCATCTACGGACAATTCGTGTATAATAAATCGAACGGTATTTGATATCCATCGTCCGCAAACAAAGAAAAGACTTTTGTTATCAATTTAACTTTAAATAGTACGTAGTCGTCCCTGGGGATATGTATTCATTGCATGTATATCCACGACGAATATTAAATACCGTTCGGTTTATTCCATACGAACTGTCCATAAATTTTACACGTAATAAATATATATCCGATTTCACGTATGAAACAATATTTGTTCGCCGTATATTCTACAGATATTTTTTTTGTTTCACTCGGGTACGTAGGACAATCGATATCAGCAGTTTTTGCGAGCAACGGTATTTCGCTAATGATTCATCGAGTTTCCCGCACGTGTTACCAGCACCGAAGGCAAAAGAGTTTAGATTACAAATAGTTCAGTTCGATTGATGACTAACCGCGAGTCGAGTACGCGAGCGAGTACGCGCAAATCAGCACGTGAAATGCAACGCGCGCGTGTAAGTGCGTGCGCGGTTCGTCGTGCGTGTAGGCGCGTACGCGTATGTTTATCAACGATCAAAGATATAAATCATATCGAAGCCCGGGCATTCACTCGCGTTTGCGCTTTCTCGTGCTCACCAGCCAGCGAGCAATTGGCGACAAGTTGAGCCAATAAATCGTCGTTCGGTCGGTCGCGTCCCATGCGAATTTGTTTGTCCAACGGACTCTCGCGAGAACTGCGCACGATCGGTCTATGAATATTACCCAACCATCGGGCTCACTGTACCCCACCCCCCTCCCTCCGCCCCCCCCCCCCCCCCCCCGCAGAGGCATTATAAATTTTCAGTCTGCACGTTGAATAATTGACAGTCGCCGCTGCCCCGAATAATGAAGATTTGCGATTTGCAACCGAAAAATAAGTGAAATGTATTTTAGGTTAATTAAAGGATACGAAGCGGGAATCGTTCGTGAAATCCAACGACGTGCTAAAAAAAAAATAAAATAAAACAAAACAATGAACCACACGCTTACATAGATTACCGTGAGAGTTTATGTATATATATAGTTTGTTACAAGGCACAGGTAGCTTACACACATATTTTTTTTTCTTTCTTATTTTTTCAGTTTTTTTTCTATTTTTTTTGTTGTTGTTTTCGTTATTTTTTTTTTTTCAATATCATTTTCACACAACGAGAACACTCTCTCGTACACGCGCTCGCTTCATTCGCTCGTACTCGTTCAATCACGCTCTATTGCTTTTTAACCGCATTCATCCGAGAGATTACAAGATTTCTTCTTCTCGATCGATTTTCTCCATACGCTCTTCGCTCCGCCCCCTCCCCCCGCGTCTCTTCCTCCCGCGCCCCGCTTTTCTCGCCGTACTTCACGTCTCTTCTCCTGCTTCACGCCCAATAGCCTTCAGCAATTTTTACAATTTTTTTTTCTTCCTCTTTTTCTTCTGCCAACCCTTTATCGTCGGCAGCTGCTTCTCGTTTTTTATTTTTTTTTCTCAATCTCGCTCGTGATTTTTTTTTTTTCCCCCGATGGGCAGGTGCAACTGCCGAGTCTCGGCTGGAGTGTCTCGGGGCTGTAAAATTTGCTCGATAGTTCGACTTTCGTAAGGTTGTGTGCTCAATTTTTTTTTTTTTTTTTTTTTTTTTGATAATTCGACGTGTTTGCGATCAAACACGAATCAATGCGCAATACATGTGTCGTTGGATATATATTTTTTTTTATCGTCAACGTTTTACGCAATTGGTATCGCGATATCTTTTTGGTTATTTTTTTTCGCCATTATTATCGTCTTAACCGAGAAATTTTTGTAATTAAAATTCCAAACGCGAGCGACTCGTCGTCGATTCATCACCGAGTTTCAAACGTCACGCTCATTCGCATTACGTTACGTCGATGTGTGGCGCGACGCCAGCTCGCACATTAGCAAATGTGTACCGCAGGATGCGTTCTATGGTTCCCATTTAACGCGATTGCAGAAATCGCTTCGGGAATTACCGTGCGAGAGTCGTACGTGACGGGCGTACGAAAATTAATCGCACACGCGTAAGAAACGTGTTGTGGGTGGAGCAACGGCGCGTCAGGATTATCATTACGAGATTTACTGTTACGGTCTCGAAAGGATCAAGCGAGGTATAATTAGTTTTCAACCGTTACTTAAAAAAAAATGATAAATAAATTAATATGAAAGATTTTTTTATCAATGTAATTTTTAATGACAATCTTTTTTTTTTTTAATTAATTTAAAAACGGATTAAAAAAATAGAACGAAGAATTAAAACGTATCTTGCAAAACGGTTTGACGAGAAAATTATATGGTTGGGGGCTGACGTCACTGTGCGAATTCGATAAATTCGTTCTTGACTTGATCAAAGTTTTATAGCCTCGTATTCTTGGGACACCAGATTTTTCGCAGTAAATTCAACCCTTCTCGTTTCCGAGCTCCACATTTCCAATTTCTGTGCTTACCCCAGTTCTCTCGTCGCTCGCTCGTGTGATGGAAGGATTCTCGTAGATGCGAGAAGAGCACGTTCAGCTCCGAATGATTTCTCTGGACATTTCTTTGCTCCGAGTATTCTGACCCTGATTCTATGATTCTCATTGCTACTCGTTTTTTACGGAGTGTATTTTTTATTCGTTTTTTTTTCATCCACTCGATCTAGTGCGTCGTCGATCTACATTGTTCTTATCTTCTAATTTTTAGTCGACGAGTGATCTCACTAATTCTTATCTTTGGATCATTGAGCAAATAAAAGAGAAAAGGTATGTGGTTCAAGATTGTCCCTAATTCTTATCTTTAGATTATTGAGTAAATCGAAGAACGTATCGGGGTCGAGATTCTGCCTCAAAATAAATTCGCCGCAAGATCAGTAATTTATTACGATGACTCGTTATTGCGTCGGTGAGAAATTGAAGAAGAAAAAGGTTAATTATTCGAAAGTAATTTTATCGCGAGTTGTGACAAAAATGTTTTGTAAGTCTCTTTCTAATTCTCACGATTACAATCGAAATTGAAACAATAAATAATAAAAATCCCAAGATAATTTTTTTCCCCAAACGCGTGAAATTGCGAGAATGGGCAAGAAAGTTAAAAAAAAATTAACATCTGTTTTTGGCAGCTCATTGTTTGGCTGAATTCTCATATTGGCCAAATAACTCTCTCCGGTATATGTACAAAGAAACAATTAAATCCTAATTATCTCGTTTATCACCAAACAATTGATTGGCACTCAATACAAACTTCAGGAGGAAAAAACAATAAACAACCAAATGAATACGAACATAGTTAAAAAAATAATAACGAATTCTTTTATTACCAGATTTTAAAAAAAAAATAATGTTTCCGTAGTCCGAAAATATTTTGGGTAGCTTCGCGGATGAAATAAGTTTTCCGAAATTCACCGCAAAAATGTTTCGACCGCGTGCATTCGATCGATTACGTATCCGTGACGATTATAACGTATTGCGGGGTGATATTTGTGTAACGCATGGCTCGATCCTACGTTCCTTGATCCTTCATTCCGCACCCTTGTGCCGGCGGGTTGTGCGAATCCCTTCCGCGCCATTACTCGACAATGGAACTTTCGGTATGTGTTACCCGGTTGCCGCGACTCTCGGGGTCGAATAATAATACACGGTTACCCGTAACTCCTCGACGCGTCACACGTGCTAGATGTGCACAAACACCAACGAGCCACGGAGGTCCTTCGCACGTTCTTCATACATCATTGCTCACCACGGTCGTTCGTTCATCGTTTATAAATAATTTATGTATTCTCGCCGTTTGCGCCTCGATCGCCCATTTTTTCCCTCTCTTTTTTCTCCTAACATCAGCATTTTTTCCCCCCCCAATATCAAAGAAAAAATATAATTCGCACGACTTTCACCCGAAAACCGTGATTAAATTAATCATTAAAAATTATCGATTGTTGCCGTACCGTCGAATACCGAAGATTGCTCGTCGCGAAAATGGTTTTTTTCTTGTTTTTAAATAAAATCAAATGAAAAAGAAAAAAATCAACAACCTCGCGAAAATTGGGATTGGCCCGTAAAGCATAACGCGAGAGCGAACCGAGCGGTATAAATACTGTGTAATTACTCGAAGACGGGGTGCGAAATATACGTCTACACGTAATAACCGGGTTGGCCCGTTGGTGAGCCCGCGGGCTCATTCTCGATGCGCCAAGCAATTACCAAAAATTGCTCGAAATTAGTCTCTCCGCTTGAAATCGCTCAGTCGTCCGAGTTTCGTGTGTACGTACCCGCCGTTGAATCTGGCTGACGAAAATTTGTCTCTCGTTTCGCACGCTCATCCCGTTCACCGAGGAAACGAGGCGAACGCGACCAGCTACTCGTTAAATTATTGTTACATTCGACTTTTTCTTCATCATTATTTTTTTTTTTTCGCTTTTCGCCATCTCTCTTTCTCTCTCTCTCTCTCTCTATCTCTTTCGCAATTTTTGCTGGCAGAGTTAACATTTTTGCGGTCCCATTCGCGGACTATTCGTAACGTTAAATCGCGTTGTCATTAACGTTTCGTACGTTCAACGTGTTGATGCGAATGCCACGAGAGCTTTCCGTTAATTGGCAGGATGAAACACATACCAACCGATTGCATCAATCTCATTAAGCGAGGCATAATGTTTGTGGAAACGGTTTGGTGGTAGGTTGAAGGGCGGAAGCCGTTCGGGAATCGAGGCTACTGTTATACATTCGACGCGGTAACGCGGTAACAACTCGCAACCGTGTATAACGATGTTTGATGACATTTCGATAATTATCTTCGACGCCTAGCTCTCTGCAGCCGCGGATTCTCCGCCCCCTATCTCTCTCTCTCTCTCTCTGTGGCTTTGTTTGTTGCGGACAAATGGAAAATAATAGAGTGGTCACTGGATAACGAAGGCGAAACGTGAATACATTTAATCCTTTCTCGTTCGAAACCGCGTATCGGTCTGAATCATCAACTAAAAGTTTGTCCGATTGTTTTTTTTTTTTTTTTTGTTTTTTTTACCTCCTCCCCCCCCCGACTCCGAGGCCTTTATACGTCGCCCATTTCGTTTCGAGTAATCACTCTGATTTATTTATTCCCGAGGGCCAATACCACGACTCTGTACATTAATCGTTGACTCTGTCCTCGTACTACGTACGCTCTCGCTCTCTGGGTTATTGAAAGCCGCGTATGCCCCAATAATCTTGAAAAATACATTGATTTGCGATTGCCAAATGTGCTTGTAGATCCGATCTGATAGTTCACGATGATAAATTCAATATTTTATTCATTCTGTTTTTTCCCCCGCTCTTCGTTTCGTTTGTTTTCGTTTTTTTTCTGGCTAATGTGATTGTGGTCGATATCGTTCGTTCGATCGTCGTTTCGTCGGTTCGCCGGTTCATTGATTGATTGATTTGATGATTGATCGCGCGAAGGATTGAAGATTTTTCGTTTAACGCGAATTTTCGATCGCGTTTTGGTTCGTCTGATTGCTGTCACAATGAGCTTAGTCTAAAAGCTAGGAGATCTTAACGCTTTAACGTTTTCGTTATTCCTATTTCTCTCATTTTCATTTTTTTTTTTTCGTCTGCCTTCGCGTTTTAAATTTAATTCAAATTCTTAATACGCAGCTTAGGTACGGTTAGGGTTCTACGATGCTACTCGCTAAGATTTTTCTACGTTAAAAATTTTCTACCTTTCTCTTGTGTTTCAAAATCAAATTTCGCGTCTCGAGAAATATTTCTTGAATCAATTGTTGTCCATCTGAATATTATCACCGTTTCGGTTCATTCTCGTTCGTGTGTGCTTCGAGCGTAGGCAAACAATCGAACGGACGAGAAAGCTTTTATTTCTTGTCGCACGAAGAAACCCAAAAAAATTTCACATTATCGTTTCATTCTTTCCAGTGGTTTTTATGTGTGCAAGGTCCTTTCCAACAACGCTCATCGATTCGAAATTCAAGGGATTTTGTAATCTCGGCGAAAAAATTCATCACCTAATTTAATAATTCGCCTATAGCCCTTTGACTCAAAAAATGGTAAAATAGCGATTGGCTCTGTTTTCTGTATTTCTTCCGTCCTTCTTGTGTATTAGATTCGTCATTGAAATTTCCATCGCAACTGTACACTTTTCTTCGTCACCACACAGTCCTCTGCTTCATTGGATTTTTTTTTCTTTCGGATTAATCATATTATAAAGATGGTTGTACAATAATACAATATAGACTCTGTATAAGTTACAATAATATCATTCGTACCAATTTGTCTCACCTGTGTTTTTTCTCACGCAATCGCACTCTCGCATCCCTTTACCTTCTCACGATAATTTAATCGATATTGTAATTAATAATAGAGCATCTCTGGATTAATAATATCGTTATTTTTTTTTTTTTTTTTTTTTTTTTTGCGTTTATTAATTTATTTTATTTTTTTCGTTTTATCTTATCGAGGACGACTACTTCGCGTCGAGCCGTCGTGCTTCTTTATTGCTTATTGATTACATCAATGCCCAACGAGATTCGATATACGTCGTTTTTTTTTTTTTTTTTTTTTTCGATTGCGAAATATTGCTATTTTCGTTTTTAGCTTGTCAAAATTGTCACAATTTATTTCTCTTCGTTCGACGTTTTCGTCTCGTTGACGGCAAGTTTGAAATGAGAAAGCTAATTAATTAAGAATTTGTTTGTCTCGAAGTCGTTCCGTCGATAAATGATAATTAAAAAGAACACGAGAGATTCGGCGAGGATGGCGAATAATCTCATTTTATTCGGGGATGAAGAAGCGAAACTTTCGTCGTTCCATCGATAATTTCTAACCTGTCTCACCCTCGCTCGAACTTTTCTGCGGCAAAACAGAATTGATCACAGCTACAGCAATTTACATGGAACACCTCAGACCCTCTCGCGAGAATTCGTAATCATTTTTTTTTTTCTCGTCACCATCCTCGCTCCCGCTCTCGCGTCTCTTTTCGTTCAATAATCGTATTTTTAATTACACGTTAGGTTGTATTGCGTTTAAAATCACCTTTCTTAAAAATTCAACGACCACGCGTTGTCTCGAATATTCATTCGTAAACGTTATTCACACTCTCGTTATCTTTTCTCGCGAATTAAAAAATAAAAACGAAGAATAATCCGTGATTTTTGGAACTCTCGAGAAAACTTTTTTTCCTTCGTTCAAAAGTTCTCGTCGAATCTTTTCGACCTTAAGTAATAGCTTCTATCTAAGTTCTATCACGAAACATCAACACCCTCGTCCGCGTTTCACTCACGTTTTTTTTTTTTTTCAGTTTTCATCAGTTTATTCAACTCCGTCTCAAAAGTTTTTTTTTTTTTTTTTTTTCTCATTTCGTCGAAGAACGGAACAAAAACCACAACACTGAGATTCCTTCGTGAAAAACGTTCGATTCGGCCGACGCGCGTCTTGATATGGTCTAACCATAGTGTTATTTACGTTTTTACGTTCTTATCTTAATTACATTTCCTCGCAGACGTGTTTAGATCTATTAATTTATCAACTGGAACCTTATCAGCTATCGGTAAAAAACCTACGGGTCTCGAGCCGGTCAATTTTTTTCCGCGGATCGAAGCTGTCCAGTCGATTTTTATTTTTTTCGATTTTTTTTCTTCCCCCCTCGGTGGAAAGAATAAATTCGTTTTATTCTTATATATATATATATATATTTTTTTTTTCATTCTTCTTATCATTCGGTGCTTGTATTTTCCGGACTCGATGGCTTCGTTTCGCGAGCTCGAAGCTGTCCCGGACGAGCCAGTGGCTGAGCAGGATGTACAATTCGATCGTTCGATACTGTACGAGCCTCACCGTTTCCAATTTCGTTCGGAATTCTTTCCTCTCTCGTTTCTCCCCTTCGTCGGTATTCTTCGAGATCCATCGCTCGACGAATCCGGGATATGCCGCGTATTAGCGGCTTCTCTCTTTATATTACACGTTTTTTTTTTTTTTTTTTTTTTTTTAAATTTATTTCTTTCTTCTTCTTCCTCCTCTACCTTCCGATTTGTACGGACGTGGGGGTGGTGCACATATTCCTTCGCGTTCAACCCCCGTCGATTATTCCAACGAGGGCCGCGTCGACGTGACTCCCCGTCCCTCGTCGAATCGTGCCACCACCGTATTCTCGTCGTTTCTCGAATCGTTTTGTACGCTTAGAATCACCTGAGTGTTCCGAGGCAGAAGGCTGTCAGGATTATCATGAGATACGACGTTCCGTGTAGCGAGGTGCTATCGTCTTTCATGCATTGGCCTGGGAAAGTTCAGAGAAAATTGGATTAACGGGGGGGGGAGAAAAAAACGTTGAAATTGCAACGAGGAAAAGAGAAAAAGTGCATTTATTGAGATTTGATATCCCCTTTGTTGAATATTCGATCAATGGACGGTCAGCAAGAAGATTAGAGGGCAAAGTAATTTTTCTTCGTGATGTTTTGATAAATTTAAACATTTTTTTACTATAAATTCGCTCTTCACTTTGCATTAGTTTGAAAGGCGAAGAAAGTTCGAGAAAATTGTTTCAAAATGATTGCGATTCATTTGAATGAATGAAATAAATTCTATTGCAATGCATTGGAAAAAATCTGCACCCAGCGATTTTAAAAAAATGTTGATACACTCGTTTGATCGTAATCAGAACGTGCTGAAGGGCTTTCGAATTTTTTTTCACGGTACAGAAAAATGCACAAAGTTGATTGATCCATTGTCGTAACCGAAAACGTCTTACCAATACTCGTGGCGTTGAATGCCAAAAGAGGTGGAGGTGGTGGAATTTCTCTCTGACACGCGACCGGACTCGCGGTCAAGCTGACGACTCCTCCGCTTTCTCTGTACATGAAACATAGCCTCCTTGTATTTCTGTAGGGTTGTGGACGATTGTTATCGTTGGACCAGCTCGTTCTTCGAGCCAGAGGCGTTGCTATAACGAATTGGGTGCCTTCGGCGTCGAACCATCTTCCGTGACACGAGTACGCTGCGAAATATAAAACGTTATTCGATCACCGATCGAGTCTTGCAACGTTGCAATCAAAAGCAATCGTTCGAAACTCAATCGAATGGAATATTTTCTCACCTGTAACAGCATCGTCATCGACGCAATCGCTCTGAAATTCCATTCTATCGGCGGTGGAGCAACCAACGGTCAGAGTAGTAACTTCCGAGTTACATCCAGCATCTTCTTCCTCTCGTTTTTCTCTCTTTTCCCGGTAAACCTCATCGTCCTGAGCGTATTCCGGACTATCGAGTTCTCGCCTCATTCTCACGAGATCTCCGTACGTCAGAAAACGATTGATCGAACCCAACGATCTTTTTCTCGGTCTCTCGTTCACCTCGTAATCACCGAAATAATCTTCCTGCACTTGAATAATTCCCGAATTATCGGATTCCTGATCCATCTGCGGTGCCCAAAATTGTCGCGTTTGCGTAAAATCGTCCATGTCAACTTGAAAATCTTCCGATTTCGGATTTCTTCGACGTCTCGTGATTCTTCGGGATCGCGAATCGTCGGTATCGAACGACGAATGACCCATGAGTCGATTCATCTCTTCGTAGATCGTTTTCGAAGCCGGAGCATTGTCCGAGCTTCCGGTTGTGCCACTTCTAGCGTTTTCCAAATCTTTTGAATAACGTTTGGCATATTTTCCAGATTTCGCTTTATTCTCACCGACTGTCAAAATTATTTTCTCGATGTTAACATCATGGGCGGATTTTTTTTCCGCCCCGAGCTCGTTTTTGCCTTCGTCGAGATGACTTTCAGATCTCTCGGACCTCGCTCTTCTGACTTGACGCTCGTGAATCAGATACTCGTTGTTCGCCCGTCTCGTTTCCGCCTCGAAATCCAACTTTCGAGTCCTACGATCCTCCGAATGTCGCACCTTGTCGCGATCCCTTCTTCCCTGGCCGTCCTCGCTCGTCTCACCGGTTTTTTGTCCTTCCCGCGTGTTTCTTTGATTCCTGTTCACTCCGGTGACCGCGAATTTCCCGAGATACGGACATTGTCTCGGTTCCGGTGAGCTCGCTGCAACAGAAACATCGAGATCGAACAATCGTTAATTAATGCGTTTCAAGGAAAATTTTTAGCTACAGAAATAGTCGATTAGCTTTCGATGAGTAATTTCCCGGCCGTGGAATTCTATCCAACCAAGGCTTCCATAGAAACAGCCGCGGTCGGTTGCCGAGCGGACGCGTGCCAGGAATCGAATGAAGGTAACAAAGCAAAGTGCATTGTGGTCGGTCGGACAACGAAAGCTCGTGACATCGAGGAACCGCGACTGGGGGATAGGGGGAGGAGAAAGGCGGAATTGAAAGAAACGAAGAAAGAAAAGAGACGAAGAAAGGCACTTCTAGATAAAGCCACGAGAGTAAAAAAAAAAAACAGAAAAGGAAAGAAAAAAAATAGAGTCCGATATATAATGAAAGAGTGAGAGGGATGGATGGCTACTGCGAGCACAATGCAAGCTCTAACGAGACAAATCTGACGACGACGCACCCTCGGGCTGCTATGAACCGGTCGCCCAGCCCCGTTGCATCGTCCTCCGCGGACAGTTCTGCTCAGGATGGGCGCGACTACCTCGCACCACCTTCCGACGCGTATTTTCCCCGTCTTTCCGACTAACCGTGGATAATTTTTTTTTTTTTCTACTTTTCTACTTTATTCGCTTCGTCGTGGTCTCTTCGAGTTTCGATTCAAGGACGTATCGATTTCTCGTATCGCCTTGATGTACCGCAAAAAATATTTCTTCACTTTTACGGCTAATTAAACTCGTATTTGCGAGCAGCGTGCCAGCTCGTCACGCTCGACGTCCGAGACTTTTGGTTTTTCCGCGTGATTGGGCAATCATTGGACTTCAGGGTTGAAGGGACCAATTGGCGAAAGTCCGCGTATTGAGAGGCAGCGAAAAAAAAAAATTTATTGAAAATAAGAAAATAAAATAACGTTGAGTTGGCTGGAACGTAGGATGATAAAAACTCGAGTGTTTTTACCGACCGCGGTGACTTCATTACGGCGGAGCGCTTGATTACATTGATATGGAAATGGTACGAAGCGAACGAGGGATTGATGAAGGAAAGAGGACAAGAGCTTTCGCGAAATAAAATCGGAAGGCGACTCGGAGGGATTGGAGAACCGCCGGTGTGACTTCCTCCCTCAATTCGATCGGCCGGAAATAACCATCGATCAGAGTCACGTTAGCCGTTCTCGCATACCCTGCGGCAGACGGAGGCCGACCGGAAATGATTTTTGGTGTCGCGTCGGGCGCGAGGGATTCTCGCGCGCGTCGCCTCGCCGGCGCGAGGGATGACGAAGCTCGCGTGGAAAGCTCATCGACGATAGCGAAGGGTGAGCACGTCGGAGAGTTGCGTATCGAGTTATAGACAGCAGCGACGTAGTACAAAGCGACGGTACAGTTATTGGCACGAGTCTTCTGGATTTCTCAAAGTAGACACTGGAATATTTTTACATTATACATTATAAAAATATAATGTTGAGGTTCTTATCAAATACATTTGATGTATTGACCGGAATATGGATGAGCGAAGTGGTCTGCCAATGGACAGGAACGAGATCTGGCAACCCTTGGGTGTGAGATCAGCGCTGCGGGCTTGACTTGCGTCATTTGCGGTCGGATTGCTCGCTTTATTTCAAAGAAAAACCGAGAATCATCGTGAGCTCTGACACTCGCGTATTTTGACAACGTCATGGATCGGCCAAATCGACAAGTTTGTCGTATAAATAAAATGTCTTCCTATATTCTAACAAACAGATTTTCACAGTCAGATGCGATTTTGCTACTCGCTTGATTCTCGACAGCCTCCGATGGTCGGTGTCACGAATTTTCCGAGAAGATCATGTTCGAAGGATATCCATGGCGGTAGATAACCGGTAGTAAGAGTGGTGTGGTTATGCGACGTTAAGCGAGCGAGGAACGGTGACTCGAGAAGTCGAGGGTATAAGGACTGTGCCGGAAGTCTCGCGGATCAGTCAACGGAGTCAGGTGACCCGTGTCAAGTTCAAAGGCTCTTCATAGCCCGTCAAGCCCGTACCGAGTCTCGCGAATCCCAGTTCAATCCTTGGCCGGCCCAACTACCTCCTCATTTTCCTTGTCGTGGCTTCGTCGAAAGCTCGGTTACGTTCGACCCCCTCCCCCTTCCCCACCCCCGCCCCTGAAGCTTCGATACCCACTTATTCCCCAGGTAAGTGTACGATGACCTCGGCTGCTTGGATACGTCGAGAAAGAGGAGTTTCAAGAAGCTCGTGTACCCTCGATGCCGGATATATATAATATTATGTATATCTGTATACACATATATCAGAGACGAAGTAGTCAGACCGATACCACCGCGAAAACGACGGTCTATCTGACTTCTGTCTGCCGCTTTGACGCAAAAACGGTTTTCTCCGTCGCGTCTCGCGGCACTCGAGGGAAAAAGGTCGAGCTTGCAAAAGCAGATGCACCAGCCCAGGTTTTCGCTTCGTAGACATCACAGATAGACGACGTAAACTTAAGAATTCCGGGATTTTATATATCGCGTATTGCAATATACTGCAAGCGCTTTTTTCGAAAAATAAAGCGCGCGAATATCAAGGATTTCAAAATTTGCAATGAGATTTTCCGATAACCACTATAAATTACAATACTGAGATTTTAAAATTCGAACCATCTTTCTTGTAATTCTTTTCCACGAACGAGACGTTGGAAAATTTAAGTCGCGGTCATAATTTTCATTTTCGGGAAACTCCAAATAATTTCCCGATTTACGCATATTACCGAGATTTACCGACAGCAGCTGCGAATCCTCCGAAACGAAATCATGATCTTCGCATCGCTCTGGAGGATGAATGAGAGTGTTCATTTTTCCACCGGATATAATAAATCGAGGCACCTTTGCCGAGTACCTGAAAACATGATTAGTTCTTTTTTTGCCGTTTTTTTTTCCGCTTGTAAAACACGAAGGTAGAAGTAAAGTCCTGCAAAAAGCAAAGAAGCCGGATGAGAGACAGGAAGAAGCGTACACATATGCTTTTACGAGGTAGGAAGAGCTTGTTGTCAGCATCCACGTGGGATATATCCAGTTACACGCCTCTTGCTTTTTCTCCTGTCGCTCCTTACGTATGCACACCGAATAGAAATCATCCCTCGTTATCTCTGCGCGAGAGGCGAAAAAGCTTAATTTAGGGAGATGGAGCGGGGCTGAGTTGAGCATCATGGGAACGAAAAGCGCGGAGGTCTCGGGTTCTCGGTTCTGGCCCGCGGCGTGCACACGGGGTAGCTTGGAAGGACGCGGGGGTAAAGGGGGAGGGTATGACGGCCCTTGCTCTCTCGTCCCGGACGAGCTCTTCTCGCCGGAAAGTCGAGCCACGCGTACGATGCAATTCCCCGCAGCGGCCGGGATGAAGAAACGCTCGGTCGGGATTTCCTCGAGTGTAGATGAGAAAACCATGTACGAGAAGGAAACTCGGTCGACTCTGGGCGACCACCGACCAGCGGGCGTTTCTCTATATCTACTTCGAATGGTGCGGCTTACGCGGTTCATCCTCGCAAGGGTTTTTTATAATTTTTTTTTTTTTTTTTTTTTTTTCGTAATTTTATGAAGAAGGAAAATAAAGAAGAAACGTAAAATCTGGAAGCAGAGAGAGGCCAGTCAGCCGTATGCAAATATTTCTTTTTCTCGACTAACCGACGAAATGAAGGGAATAATTTTCAGAGCTTGATGGAGGAAAATCTTTAACGAGAAGCAAAAATTTTGTTCTCCATTTCCTCTGATTTTATACGTTATTGAATGCATTTTTTTTGCTTGTTTTTTAATTTTGTTTCTTGAGGATTTTCGTACGTGCGCTCTTTCGAGATTTGTTTGATGGACGGAATTATGATTTTTGTTACATCTTTTGCTTTGCCGACGTGCAGAAGCGGTAACGAAATAAATGCATGTCGTTCGAAGCGATGACAAAATTTATGGCACACGAGAGTAACGAATATACGACAATTGCTTCTGTTAATTTTTTCTCCTTCCGTTAATATCTCGAACGAAGCAAAGTTGAACCAAAAGCCAAACTATTTCTACGATATAATATGAAAATATCAAAGCCCAGTGTAATGCAAATATGTCCAAAATTTCTCAAATGAAGGCTTAATTAATTTTAAAATTGATTTTCCATTGTTATCGTAACTTAATTGTTATCATTTAAATTAGGTCTTCCCTCCGGTTCGCACCGATCAATCGCACAGATTTTCACCGTTGTCAAATGGGATTTTAACAAATACGAAAGACCTTCGGCTGTGTATGTCGACACCGCCACACCGACGTCACTTTGTGCGCGAACATTAATACCAAAAGCCCGGAGAACCAGAGGCACGATTTTCCATCCTCCCAGTTTGCCGAAACATTCGAGTAATGCGTTAAACGCGCCAGAGCGGAGAGGGATCGGGCTCGGGGTATTTAAAAATTTTCGCGGGCGCATCGGGCTGGTCGTGAATTTGATTTTGCGGCGGCGTGAGCGTTGGCGCGTTTGGTGTACAGTGGCTGTTACCGGGCCGAAACTCGACCGTGCCTAGTATCAACCCCCGCATATATGTCGAAGACCGAACGTTATAGTCAATGCGAAATTTATGACGCGAACGTTGCTCGAATCGTTGCCCAGGAAAACGGCAGAGCGCGTTTCGTGTGCGTGCGGTTGAAATAATGTATTTTCACCTCCGACTCTATATATCTCGTTGGGAGGGGGAGGATTACGTCCATCGCCACGCGCTTCCTGCCCATCGCCCCTTTTCAACGACAAAATGTATTACAACCCCCGCGCTAACGTTACGCTCTTTGGATTAACGTAATTATTTCGTTTGACATTTATTCTATAATATCGTTTCGAAACCAAGCATCCTCGAAATTCAAGTAGCCAAAGAAAATCATTTTTGCCTTTGAACACGGAGAACACCGTGAGTTATATGTATAATAAAAAAATTAAATGTATATACTATGTATATGTGCAAGGACGAATGAAAATCCGTGGGTTTCGTCTCTTCAGTGACATTGCACAGGCTCCGGAGTTCTTTCACGGTTGCGGAAATTCGATATAGCTCGGGTGAGAGCTCCTCCACCGAATGATACGACGCGAGACCGCCGCCCGTAGGATTCCGTCATAGTCAGACATGCCGTGGCAACCCAGACGGGATGGAAGTTTTGGCGTGCTGCTCTCTCTCGGTACGGTTACTCGTTTCTTCTCGTTTTTTCAAATTTTATTTCTTTCACTCCCTCCCCGCGCCCTATACATTTCTCTTTAACTCAACGCCCCCCCCTTTTCCGCCTGTCCGACCCCCGTCCAACCCTCACGGTCTTTTCTCCGAACGACGGTTCGTCGGTTCGTTATGCAGCTTCGGGGCTCGTTTCACAGCAGCGTTACACGAGCGCGAACGACGAGGTGCGGTGCTCAAAATCGCAACCTACATTTTTCTCATTTCGTCAACTCGCCCGGCCTCGTCGGACGCCTCGACGAAAATTATTTTCCAGTTCCCGAACCACGCGAAGACAGAGGCGCCAACCTTCCGCGGGGGATGATGACTCGGTCGGTTATACGTCACGGAGAATCTGCGAAAGAATTCGACGGGACAGTCGCTGCGCGAGTTCTTTTCGACGTGATTGATTAGCCGTCTCGTTCTTTTTTGTTTTTTATTTGGCCGCTTAGTTTCATTTTTTTCCATTGGACCTCGCTTGTCTTTTCTATTTACGTGACTCTGGCCTGCTCTGTTCTGGCTAGCTGCGGGCAATTTTTTTCCACCTTTTTTTTTTTTATCTTTCTCTTCTTGCCGACGTCCCGTTTCCGAGCCCTCTCTCGCCCTCATGGACGAAACTTTTGGCACAGACTCGTTACGTCGAGTTTGCCGAGTGGACGAGTCATGGCCCTAAAACGAAAAAGTAAAAGACTTCGGTTCGCCGGAGAGAGAGAGAGAGAGAGGGAGAGAGAGTGGAAAAACGCATAAATAAGAGGTGGTCTATGGCAGAGACTGGTTTCTGGCATCGTGAGCAGTGTGAAAAAGTCGCCTAAACTGGTGATGTCAAATAAATTCGCTCTGTATGTATTTTCGTTGTTACGTTGTTTTTTTTCAACTTTCAATATAATTTAGTGTATCTGCCACGTCATCCGGCTGTGGCGAAGGTTTTATCTTCGAACCTTGAGCCGTCGAGTCACGAAAAACAATTAATTATTTCAGTTGAGTCAGTCGACTTGCTGTAATCTTTCGAACGTTTAATCATCTTGTTCGTCGCTTTCAAAAGATCGAGAAGAAAAAAAACCCTCTCGTCACGATGACACCGGTGAGGCAGCATCCAGACACGTGTCGAATCAGATTCCACATTGTCAATTGATTCTCAAAATAATCGATACTTCAGGGATTCTTCAGAGCTAAGATGTTCATTTATGAATAATGACCGTCAATCTTCACAATTTATAAGTTATTCAGTCGAAAATCCTTGCACGTGAAACTACACAATGAAAAAAGAAACAAAATTATTAATCAACTCGATTAATGATCCTCCCAATTAGTCAAAAACTTTAATCTTCTTCTGGCTTAACAGTCCGAATCTTTTCCTCCCGAAAATCGTAGCTAAGTACACGGCTTATAAATCTTAGTCTGGCAGATGCAGGCGGAGCACGTGGATTAACGAGTTGCGAGAGCGGAGAGAAGGACGCGAAGTCGGTGGAGCCTGGCTACACGTATTGCTGAAATTTATTGACTCCGATATATCATTGATCGATATAGGAGAGCCGGCGAAGTCCATTCGCTCGCGGATAGCAATTACTCGCGTTGCTCTCCTCCCTTTGCCCTCCCCCTTTCCCGTTTCCCCCGGTCTCGTCACCGGTTGGCGTATCACCTACCCTTTCGGGTTGTACACGGGGGTGTAAGTACGTGAACAGAAACTGCAGAAAGTGCGGGTTTGTCGATATTCGGTGTAAAATCGACGCGGGGAGAAGACGGGAGAAGAGAGGGCTCTTAATTGTTTTCATGCGGTTAATGACGGGTATATCGTAATACGCGCAACACGTGCTGAGGCTTCGCACCGTCGGTGCGCAATGAGAGTTCTACACACACCCACTCGATCTCTCTCTCTCTTTCTCTTTCGTTCTCTCTGTTTCTCGTTGTCTCTCTGGGTACTTCCCGCGACTTCGCCGCACGTTCTCCCAGAAGCTATCGAACATAAATCCTATTAAACGAGCTATGGCACAGACCCTCTGCCGTGGTACCCCCCCGAGCTTTCACCCCTCCAGCCGGGGCGCGACGCCCTTTCGCTCGCCCGTCCCCTTGCCACCCGGGTACGTCTCTCACAACCCGCAACCAGCCTCCATTCGGCCGCACTGTTTCGATCCAAATGCAGGGTGAACGCTTCTAAATCACTTTACCGCGCGGACGGTAAGTGTATATCTCTCGCGCGAAACTACCCCCAACGTACGGTCCGCTACGCGTATAACATCATCCTCTCATATTCGTCGAACCAGCCGCACGGGTTGCCATATGATGACGGACTATTGTAATTCGCTGAGTACGCTTATCGGTGTCTGTATTTTATTATTAAATTCGAAGAATGATTGGCAATAGGGGTGGCACGGGGCAACATCTGGTGCACTTTCTCATGTTATTCGCACAATGAAACGATCGCCAATGGCCAGCTGCTATTCACTCTTAGCCGTTCTCAATCGTTGTTCCATCATGCTTGATGATGACTATGTTTACACGTGCTTGGAATAAATTCAATGAAATTCGAGGAGTCTAGATAATGACTTTGGCCGATAATTTGGCAAACTTTATGAATTTTTTTTTCAATCGAGAAATCTTGGAGCAAAACGACCCAGTTTGATAGAATAATAGGACTGGTCGGGATGGCCCCAAAAATATAAAAAGGGTCAATAACTTACGCACACGGTGAAATGACCCGAGGCAAATCGAGACCTGATCAACATGACTCAATCGAACGACTCTGGACTTTTATTTTTTTCGGACACTGTATGGTCTATAACAACTTTATTTTTCAATCACCATCGGTATATTCGTATCGATCTAAAAGTGGTTTATGTCGGAAATACCGTTTTGCCCCGGGACCGATTTTCGCAGAGCGTTTTAAGGGCCGAATTTAGTACATGGAAGGTGAAGTACATGAAAATTTTGAAAACGATGCTATTTCAGATATCGCATTTCCTCACAAGATGGTTTCGAGTGAATTCAACGATGCCACCTCATACGTCTTGTCGCACTTTGTAGACCCCGTCGACGTGATATCGGGACTTCCTTAATACCCGAAGATTCGACGTGCACAGCGCGCGCCGGGATACGGTAAAGGATGTCGAACGCTCGATTTGCGTATCGTAACGTTTGCCATCCCTTCTCGCCGTATCCTGAACTGCATGGCTCGCTCGTTTACCACCCTCACTGGCAACCTCCAATAACCTCACGTCTCGCATCTGAAACGTTCCCTTTCGATCGGTTCCCGACCCTTCGCCGGACGTGCCTCGTATCACACGACTACATTGTTATTATCCATTCCCCATCCTCGGGTTTATCGAAATTGTGATGAATTGTTTTTCAACGACTTTTACCCACTTCAAGAAAACTGATCGTCACTCATTGTTGTCTTCCCATTTCCAAGGGCTATGGGGTGTGGTGAAAATATTTATTAATGAAGTGGAATTCGCCGAAATGAAAATAAAACGAAAAAAAAAAAACCTTTTCGATATTGACGTCCTGACGTCCACGGAGCTATGGCGCGAGGCCTCCGGCGAAATAACTCGGAGAACTTTCGAACCAATCGTCGTCCTGTCGAATTGCAAAAATTCTCCGTGAGTGGCTCCTCGCACTGCGCGGGTCCACGATGACGAAGACATGTTTTTTCGGCCAACGGTCAAGGGTGAGTTCGGGATCGAGTGGTTGGTACATTTGATAGATGCGTTTGAGAGTCGTGGTAACGATGTTGATGTTTTTAGCGGAGTTAGTATATTCGGTCGCTTATATAATCAATATACGAGGGCGAGAAGGAAAGGGAGAGGGGCGCGGGGAAAGAGGGAAAGAGGGAAAGTCGGTGGGAGGAACACCGGGACTGGGAGAGTACCGAGAGCGCAACGATGAGGAAGAGGAAGCTAGAAGCGTGGGGCGAGAAGGAGCAAACGCTGAAAATGAGGAAGGGAGAAATGATGTGGAGACACAGGGTAACGTCGGTGCATGTGGGTTTGTCCGTATAATGTGGGGATGGAAAATACACCGTACGAACGAGAGTCGAGAGAAGGACGTATGAAAGAAAGAAGAAGGGTCTCTGGTTAGTGCTGTGGGAAAGCCAGCAAAGGGTTCCCTATACCCCTTTAGTTATATACCGTGTACGAGATGAAAGATGAAGCATCTATCTGCCTTCTATCTTTCCCCTCGCTTGTTCCCACACCCTTTTACGATCCTTTCACAAGTTTCCGACAGTTGCGTCCCTTGCCACATCCCTACGGATCTTTTCTTGGGGAAAAACCAAAACTGCAAGATGTGCACCGCGAGACGATTTTTCGCGGACGATAAACGCACGAGAAATCTGCTGGTCGACGTTGGTAAAAGGTTTTTCCTTGTAAAGTCATCGTGTTTCTTTTTTATCCTTGTTATATACATACATATATATATATTACATATTATGGATCCATATCCGGTTTTATATATAGTGTCTGTGACTCTGCATTCCCCCGTTTGGGTGTCGCTTTATGGCTTCGCTTCGGGAGAGTCCCTGCTGCTTCTTCTTTCTCTTCCTTTGATGGGTTCAGATCTTCTCCGGTTATATCGAGCGAATAAGTTTTTTTCCATCGCGCGGAAGTCAGTTGTAGCGCGCGAATTTCGAAGCTCCTCGGAAATGCCAGTCGGAGCAACGACGCCGAGCCATGGCGCACAATCGGCGAATTTTTTTTACGATCCGGCATCGCAAGGTTGGGTTTCGAATGTGTATTTCAGGATTTTTAAAATGCACCGCACAGCTTGGACAGGCTTGTGAAGTGTATATAGATCGTCGAGCGGGATACCAGACCTATCTGTGCGTCCCTTTGAGAGAAACACCCTTCAAAGGTTTATTCATAAAATATTCCAGGTTCAAAGCTTTCAGCTTTTCAAAGTAATTGAGCAGCGGGCTCGGTCATTTAATTAATTATCTATTAATTAAATGCGAAACCTGATAAATTGGTATAACTGCTTTTATGTATTAACGAGCTGATCGAAAGTATATACAGATCTCGCGAGTCTCCGACATCTGACTCTCACCGAAGTTTTTCCAAACTTTCTTCGGCGCAACTTCGATTTCTTCGAAAATAAGAGCACGAGGTGGGCAGACTTTCCAAGTACACGGGAATAGTCGGATTTTCGTCAGAGTCTTTCCGTTCAAAAGTTTTCCGAAGAATCGTGGAAACTATGTGAGCAAAAAAGGTCTACGAGTTTGCGCAAAAAAAAAAAAACCTTGAGGAAAAGTGTCGAATGTCGGACGCGTTTTTTTCTACATAGTTTCTTTTTTGTACGTGTCGTTACAAAAAGAAAAGGGCATTGTCAATGGGGAAATGAATGGTTTCTCATTAAGATTCGGATTGCACAATCTTGCCGAACGAGAAATGGAATCGAAAAAAAAATGGATAAAAAAATGTAATCCCTGAAGGAGCCGAGGAAATGTATAGTAGCGGTCCGAATTCTTGACTTTTATTGTCGTTGGCAGTGGACATTTTTGTGTTCTGGACAATACACTATTTTCTGAGTGCAATTGCAAATCACCTCAACAGTTCTGTACGATCATTCACATTTCGAAACAATGGTTATTGCAGTCATCCATTCCATTCCATTTTCATTTCCATTTTTTTATCGCCACAAAGCTTCACGCGATCGACAGACGATTTCCAACATTTGGCTTACGAAACGCGATGGATTTCGAATCCCACCGAAAAAAAATGCAGTCACCGTTACAATTACTTGCCAGCTATTCATCTCGACGTTATACGTACATATTCGTATAATTCGACCGATAAAAATCGGCAATAGACGTTGAGTAGCAACGATTTCTACAATTTTTTTTTTCAGTCGAACCCTCGACACAGAACCTGGACCCCACGTGCCCTATAATGTATCGCAATTGCTACCCAGAGACTCCTTGGATACCGTTGCAATTCATCCCCGGTAGACTTTTTTCATTCGTGCTATAAAAGTGATGAAAGCTCGTGGAAAGAAGAAAATTACACGATTTGAGCTTACGCGAGTGTTTCTGACGAGATCAGTGAACATAGAGCCGGGCGAGACCGCATGTGCACGCGAGAGAGACATACATTGTAAGGGAGGAGAGAGAGTGAGAGAGAGGGAGAGAATTCGCCACTACGACAACGGCGACCTCGTACCTTCGTATTGCGGAGGCTGTGAATTGGCAATTTGCTTGCAAATTTCGTAGCGGGTACCCAGGCGCCCGTTTCCCATACACCAGGTGGCTGAGCACTATATTACTGTATATAGATATATGTATACACAATGCAATACATATTGTAGATACACCAGAGTCGACACGCAGACACACACACTGACACACACACACACACACACACACACACACATCCGATACTGCCTAGCCGTACACTGGGCAGGGGTTGATACAAGATCCGGTGTAGGTGCTGCTAAGGGACGCCGAGTAGCTGAGGATGTAAGGGGCGGCAGGGAGTAGGAGGACGCAGGAGCACGGTAGCCGCGAACCCTCGAAATCCTTTTCCCCTTTTCCTCGGGCTTTTCCATCGTGAACGCACGGATTTTTCTCGCGGTCTATCCGGCACGTTCAACGAAGCGGCGAAGTGGTTTCGAGGCGACAGGTGAATTAAGGCCTTTCGCGCGCGCACCCGCGCGCCAAACCTCTAAGGGCCTTCGTTTTTTTTCGCTCCCTCGTTTTCTTTCTTTCTCGCCCCCACTTTCTTTTCCTTGCCCCGATACTTTCTTGCTTTTTTACCCTCGCGTCTCATCACACTTTGCACGAGTCCACCACTCTCATTCCCTTTACCATCAAGTCCCTTTATTTTACTTCGTCGTTTTTCTCTATATTCGTCTAACAGATTTTCACGACGAAACGTTATTTGCTAAATTCTACCACAACCATGTCGGCAACCTTTTTGTTTTTCATTAGGATTGTTTCAATCACCTCTGTGGGAGGTATGATTGAGGAGGTTTATCGATTCGCTCTGCGAGCGAGGAACGAACGAGAAAGATTTTGCCTTCGTGGCTCGTCGATTGAACCGGTGGGAAAAATTATGCGTTCGGGTCTGGTCCGAGTTTGCGTCCTCGGCGAGAACAAGGTCCCTTTGATTTTTTGTACCGAATATTCGGCTTCTTTTTTATTTTTTCGATGGACGAATGAACTGTCACCGGTACACTATCGAGGGGTCGAGAAACGCGGAGAGCATGCGTAGGACCGAGAGTAATGGTGAGCGCGTTCGTTCCTCGGACCTCTCTGCGAATTCCAGTGATTTTTTCCACGACCCCTCAATCAAATAGCGCGCTGTTTCGTTCGGATTTCAGAGCTGACTACCGGCACAATTTTGCCGAACCTGCACACTGTGCATAGTTTCCAGAGAGGAACAAAAAAAAAAAAATAAAAAATAAAAAACTCGCCGCATACTCGAACGCTGGTCGGCTACATTCGCCGCGTACAATCTACGGTATGTGTCGTTCTATTGCCGGAGCCATGTATAAAATCTATTTGTGCATCGGTGCGTGCCCGAATATTTCGTGAATAGGTGAAGACTAGGAACATTCGACGACCTGAGCAAAAAAGAATACTCTCTTACGTTTTTGCTGCCATGATTTTGATGGTAAATATTCGTCGTTTCGTTTAGTCTACTTTAACCGGTATTGATATGGATTTTCAATGTTTTATTAATTTCGGTTGAATAATTTATACCTTTTTTGTTTGATCCTCGTTCCCATAATTCGCCGTAATCGTACAGTAAGTTAATTTTCTTATTTCTCCAAAGAAGACATTGAACATTTGTACGTTGGACTTTGATTGGAGAAGGTTTTTGTTCACTTCATCGCCTCATTCGCACGGGGCGCAAAGTCTCGGGGGCGCGTTGGCGGAGTGGCTTTCAGACGATTTCGTCGACGTCGACGGTTCTGTGAGCATCGCGGACTCCCCGACAAGAGAGCTCGCTTTCTCTTCCGAGCGGGTAGTCGAGGCAGGCGCTTGGAATTGCCGGCTCGCGCGAGACTTTCCGGGGTCGAATGGTCGTCGACTCGACGGTTTCTCTCATTCGCACTCGTGGCTCTTTTCCTCACTTCGGCTCGTGTCCCCCCCCCCCCCCCCCCCCCCCCCCCGCGAGAAATGGCTACACGGATGAAAGGGCTCGTCGTTTTCCGCGGAATGAAAGGGTTGTTGAGACGCGAAAGCGAATGAGAAAGCGCGAGGGTTTGAAAAGGGCTTCGGAAAGAGCGAGATGGGAGTGAAAGGGAGTCTATACGTGGAAGCGAAACTTGGTGAACGGAGTTGGGAGAAGAGAGTCGCGGGCGAGTTGTCGAGAGTGAAGGAATGAGCGAAAACGTGAGACCGAGAGTTGTACCGATGTCGGTGCTGCTGCTGGTGGTGGTGGTTGTGCTGATGCTAGTATATATGGAATATGGCGCGCGTGGCTTGATACAGCGGGGGTGAGACGGGATTGACGAGGGGGTGAGTAAGTGACAAGTTGAGGGATTGCCGCGACTGCATTGTGTGCAATCGTCGCGCCACTACCCTCCCCTCCCAACGGTAGCCACCCTTATTTCTCATCCTTCCACCATCGAGCTTACCCGGGCAGCGACTTATTCCGCACGCGAATCAGTCGAATCCCATAACTCGGGGCATACGCCATTTCAGATTTCGAGTCGATATCCAGCGTAATACACGGTACCGACGCATGCGACACCGAGTACGACGAGGTGCTCCCATCAGTTACATACTCTGCTACGATCACGGCCTCCCTAATAAGTTTAATGCATCGAATATCTATTTTTTAACTTACAGACATCGCCGACGTTCAGCCTTCCCTCGTTTTTTTTTCAATTTCAACGATAATCTATCAACGATAGATGCAAATAATTCTCACAATCAAGTGACACCCGAATTTGACAAATTGTTTACGAAAGAAATATTGCATTCGCAATAATTCCAAGCGCGGTTATCGAACGACATTTTTTATTTTCGTTTAAAATCGAGCTCAACCGCGTAATTTTGACATCTTGATACATCGAGGCGATGAATTTGCCGACTGATAAATGTGTTAACGAGACTGAAACTGTACAAACGCCCGAAATTTCGGGAATACCCATAACGGTATTCCCGGGTCGGTGGTTTCCCGGGTTTTGCGCCAGTTTTCCACCGCGCGCGCGTATATATACATGTATATAAACGTGGCTACCGGGTAGCGCGTCGCTCGGTGGTGGAGGGAGTTGGATACGAGATAGGATGCCGCAATATACCTGCTCGCGAATTCGATTACCTGGGTCTTGTTGAGCGCGGGAACGGGGGAAGGTACGAGGGAAGTCCAACTCTATCGGGAATATCGCTCCCGCGAATCCGCACACTCGTCCCCTTTCCCGTTCCATCGGGCTGACCGGGACCAACTAAAACAATGACGAATGTTCTCGCGGAAAACGGACCGTGCATTGCCGGGGAACGGCGAATCGACTATAGTTTTGAAAGTTTGTCTCTGTGCACTTCGATTCTGCCGACTATGGTTGTCGTTTGCGGTTTTCCGAAATATTAATTCTACGTTCGCAAGGGCGATGGACGCAGCTCGGGACATTATCGACGCTGCCTTTGTGACTTCTGAATGCGTTTTTTCGCTCACGTGGAACCATCGCGCGAAAAGTCGTGTTGCGGGTAGCAGCGGTGCAATGGGAGTAAAACAGAAATTGTATGCCCTCGCCGGTCTCGGTGCGTTTCACGGTTTAATTCACGAGAGATTTATCGTTCTAATCAAGGATTGTAATTACAAATAAAAGAGAGAGGGAGAAAGGGAAATGGCGGAGATGGTTCCGCGCTGGGCAACGTGGATAGTTGTAATTACACGGAAATTATAGTACATCGGTAATTACTAATTAGCCGGTGCAATTGATTAATGTGAATATTCGTGATGGATTGGTCAACACGAGTTGTATATTTGGTTTTCTCACGGGTTACAAAATACTTAATTGGTTTCCCATTGCGGTTATCGGAAAACCAATTTTCCCTTTCAGTGCGGAGAGAATTAATGTCCAATGTGGGAATGATTGTTACCACGTCTATACATTATTTAACTATTGCGGAAGAATTTCATTGATTTGAGTAGCAAGTACAGCTGAACCTCCACCAGAATTTTATTCATTCCTCCAAGAAAAAAAATTAACTTTCGATTAACACAAAATATTTTTAGATGAGTTTTTAAGAGCCTTGAAGTCGATTTTTCTATCAATTAAATCGGTACTTATCCGTATACACCCACATTCTCCGTTACGGGCTGGAGCCGAAGAATGCGATCTTCCATCAAGTTTGACGCGCATAAACTTCATACCTCGTGACTGCTGGATGAGGTTCCGTGGAAAGCAGTTTGGGGAGGATAGGACGTCAGGGTCCGGGTTGAAGGTTTACTGCGCTCGCGGAGAGTTGCGAAATGTAATTAGAAAACCAGCCCTTAACTGCCAACGGCCGCGGCTGGAACAATTACGTTCGAGGGAAAGGCAACACCCATGAACCCTCCTCCTCACCCACCGCCCTTCGTCTTTCCCCTGGGTTCGCATAAGGCCGAAAACTTTGCCTGGTTCGCTTTCGTTCACCTCTCTCGCTCTCTCTCTCTCCCTCTCTACTTTTTCCGTCTCTCTCTCTCGTCCATCTGGACAGCCCGTGCGCGCCTCATAATTCGTTTTTCCCTAGCAGCTCCGTGCGAACGAGCAATCCAGGGGCAGCCTCGGAAATCCAAGCGACGGCAACGAAACTGCCGTTGGTAAGAAAAAAAAAAGACGTTTCAAAAATCCGCGCCATATGCGAACACGACGGCCACGCGGTTATTCCCTCCAGCCTTTCCACCCGACACACGCCATCGCCCTATACGGTCTCAGTGCGCCCCCCCCGAACCAACGGCCAGAAATTCAAATTTACGCCATCGTTCTCTCGAGCACTAACCTCGCTGGACCGAACTCTCCCGTCCAACCGTGTACGTATACAATTTTTTTTTCTTCAATTTTTCTATTTTCATCGTTTTTTTTCCACCGAACTCGTGAAAAATGAGTCTGACGGTCGAAAGTTTTGAGCGTTTCAGAAGTAAAAGGTTCCTTCGACTTTTTTTCTCGCGGTGCAGCTACGAACCTTCCACCTCGCCAGCTTCGCGGAAAGGGAACAACCTCGTTTCTCGTCTGTATTTTTCTTTACTTTTTTTTACTTTATTTTCTTCTTTCTCTTTGACCTCTCGTCCGTATCGCGTATTCACCGGTACAGAGATAATATTCAATTACCGCGTCGTGTTTCCGCGTATCAATCTTTTTCTTGACAATGAGAATCTCGTCGGTTGGGTCCGCCATTGTATGCGGGATTAGGGATGGATACGCGGTTGGGTATGGATGCCTCGCCTCGTCGATGTAATGTTGTTCCGGAAAATTGGCGAGTCGGTGACACGACACCGTGCTCGGTCGGAACATTGCATTCTCGTAACGTTGCACCGTCGGAAGCTCGAACATTCGGACGAGACAAATCTTTCGCTCTTTCTCGCTGTTGCACCGTCCCGTCCTCAAAGTACCATACCTACTCGTCCAGTTTACGACGTCCTCACCGACTCGTTTTACGATGTTAATCGTGGACGCGAGATACGACGGCTATCCGTTGGTCCAATGAAACAAACCCGTCGTCGTTCCGTGCTCCTTCGTAAAACCACGGAAAATACGCGAAGAGGAGCAGATAACGCGACCACGAAGAGGAATTTAGTCAGCCTGTGTTAAATTCCAACTTTTGAAACAACCTTATAGAACTCTACTACCAAACCTCGACTCCTTTATTTCCTCCTCGTTCTTTATCTCGGCCACGAATATCCCCGATCTTCTTATTTCTCGGTCTTACATAGATAACGGAACAATGTCTTTCTGCTCTTTCCACGCTTCGTCATCCACCTCATTTTCCACGCAGCGAGAAAAAGGGGGTTTGAACGTCGGCGGAGAGGCTGCGCACGGGGCCACTTTCATTTACGTTTTAACGTTGGCCCCCGTTCGTTTCGAATTTCTTACTCTCGGGCGACGGGGCGAATTTACGAGGCTCGTTATTAAATAACCCAGCGTTACGCCGGCGAAACGTACCCCACTTCTATCTTCTCTCTGACTCACCCGAGGCCTTCTTCCCCCTTCTCCCTCCCCACCCATGCCTCTTCACCTTCTTCCCATCCGCTGCACATTATGTAACGCAACGTGTGCGCGGGCCCTCGTGCATTATGCACTCCAATAATGGAGACACGTAAAGCCCGACGCATCTCTGTCTTCGCTTTTTCGCAATACAACCGGCAGATAACTCAACTATATTTTGGTATTTTATGTACCGGGTTTTTTTTATAAGACGGCCGGCCTGATAAAGGCCAATTTGCGGCTCTATTTGAGGACAACGATTCTTCCAAAACTGACTTGGATTGATTCTTTGGATTACTTCCGAATGAAATCTGGTAATATGAATAATTTACGTCTTTTAATTTTATTTGTCTCTTATTTGTCTTATATATTTTTAATTTTTTAAGGTAATGATGATCATTTTTTATTTTATATTATTTTACTGTGACGATATTTGAAGTAAAATAATTTCTGATTAATAAAATAAATAATATTCCGAGAAAAACTTGTTTCCGTTGAATCGTCCATGGGCTATTCTATTCAGATACAGCACGAGAACCTTAAAAATCCCAGAACGAATCGCAAACCCATGAGCTTCTTATCGGGAAAACCTGGTACTCATGTGTGGGTCGTGAAGTTTCCCCTTGTCGTGAAATATCTACTAGTGTAGCTAAAGTTTGCTACTCGACCGTTCAAATAGTTCCGAAAGTAACGATCTCGTGCATCTTTCAATGTGAAAAATTCGTTTTCATATTTCGCGAGTCGGAGAGAACGGTGTGACTGTCGCAAGGGAAACGACTTGTGGCATCCGCGAGAATTATTCACCCGGGCCAGACGGGTTATTGCGTAGGTGCACCATGTATCCGCCTCATCGTGAGTTATCGAGAGTTCAGTGTCCGGTCAAAATAATTCGGGTCACAACATTTTTTCGTGATACGGATTCTAACGTAATTAAAAATTTTTGTTGGCGTCATTCACGGAATGTCGGTTAGCTTTATTATGTAGAAACTATTTCGAGCTCGACGATTTTGAGGCGTTTATCGATAATCCACCGTTAATTGCCAAACTGAAAGGGACGCGATAAAAAAATCACAGGATATCGGGTGCGAAACGGAATAAAGTTTGGAAAAAAATGTTTTTTAAACTTTTTTATATTTAGATAAATTTCGATGAAAATTAAATGTTCATATCTCATTCTATTCATACGCACCGTGAAATTTGGGCCTCTAATATGTTGTAAATGAAGTAGATTCGTATAACCGAGTCATTGATTTTCCGCCAGAAATACCGATGAAATTTTGTCCAATCCAATAAAAATGCTATTAACTTCGTGAATTTTCGATGTATCGTAAAAATACCGACAACCATTTTTCGCTCGTCAAAAGTTTGGGTTTATTGAATAATATTAATTTTTTCACTGCGATATACACGATTTTCAACGGTAACATTTTTTTTATTTTTATTTTTTATACTTACGCGTACGATAGAGGGAATGTATACGGAAGATAATAAACGAACGAGGAATATGTAAAACGGCGAAGGTGCACGTTATAACGTAACCAGTTTTACACACAGTACCAACGGGTACATGGCTACTCACGGATACGAGAACCACCACTCGCAAGTCCGTTGTACACGAGACGTGATTTAAAAATATAATATATTCACTGGCTGACCGCGTTGCACCGTTTAACCATCCGGGCGTAGCAGAGTACGAGAGAGAAAGAGAGAGGGAAACAGAGAGAGAGAGAGAGCGAGAGAGAGAAAGAGAGAGCGAGAGAGCGAGAGAGAGAGAGAGAGAAAGAGAAAGAGAGAGGAGAGAGAGAAGACAGAGATGGTACGAGCGCAGAACCACGGAAGCTGGGAAGCTTTCGTCTCGCTTCTCCGCACGTCTCTCCGGATGGTTTACAGTATACATATTCTTGCCTCGTTTTTTACAACCCATACTCTTTCGGCCGGGCGGCGCAAAGAGAATTTTCATCCCTCCGCTCGAGCGCCATCATAGGCGAAGAGTACTACTCGAATCGGGGACGTGCCGGCGCCGTTTTCTTTCTCTTTTTACCTTCGTTTCATCTTCTCCCTTTGCTCTTTCTCTCTCTCTCTCTTTCTCTTCCACCCACCGCCATGCTCCGTTCTCCCTCATACGCGCGGTCGCCGCTGACTCGAAAAATATGAGCGAAACGCACGAGGTAAAAACGTAGCAGAAGAAGGGAAGCAGCAGCATCGGCGGCGGAAGCATTGGATTTCGCAATACCCGGCACCAAGTAACACAGCGACCTCTCATCCCTCCCTGTGTTTGTACACGCTCGGCGCGCATTCACTTTTGCGATTCCTTTTTTAGTAAATATCTATTCACGATGTAATATCGAATACCTCTTCTATTCTGTTTACATATTTTATTATTTTATTTTTCATCGTTTTATTTATTTATTTTTAAATTTAATTTTTTTATTTTCGTGTGGTACGAATGAGAGAGGACGGAATAAAAATATCACGCGAATCCTTTGATGCTGAAAGGAATTTCAGTGCTTGGAAAATAATACCGGTCCTTGGAATTTCGGCAATTGGAGCAATCTCGGTAGCTATTTCCACCTTGCGGGGCCCCTTTTTTCCTTTCTTACAGAAATTTTTTCTCTTCCGTTATTTTTTTTCTTTTTTCGTCTCCTTCTTTCAACCTTTTTCGCTCGTGTTTGTCTCGTGTCGCCTTTTTCTTGGCGCGTGACCGACCCGGGAGCGAAACCCGGCCCTTGCGCCATGCCCCGTTTTCCCTTGGATCGACCTCTCGACTCGCCCGCACACTGCCCGAAACGTGGCGTGACCGTCAGCTTAATTGCTCGGGGATTCAAACTCGTTATTCCGCGTGGCCCCCCCCGGGCAGCCCGGCTCGTTCGCTTTTCGTCCACCGATGTCCCCGGTGATGGTGGTGGTGGTGAGCTCGACGTCGCGACACTCCTTTATCCCAACGTCGAGATCCACCGCCGTACCGGAAATTTCTCTCGCGGCCTGAATTCTCGCCGCGAAGAACCGTTCCTTCGTTCGTTCGTTCGTTCGAGCCGATAGCCTCCACTATGAAAAGACGCTCGCTGACCCTAACCCCCCCCCCCTTTGCCCTCTGGAAATCCCGTAATTCGCGATCGTCAACGGAATACGAATGTTCCAGTTGCATGGCGAACGAAAAGCAGAAGCGAACGGTCATAAAAGTCTCCGGAAACTCTTGTCTGATTTACTTCTTCGCGATGCTCTATGTTCTACTCGTACGATATGACCGCTCGTTCGTACTTTTTCACTACTGTCATGGTAACGAAAGTAGCGCGGCACAAGGGCACGAACGGACGGATACATGCGCGAGGAGAAAAATACTGGAGAACGCGTACGAGAAGCAAAACAACGCGATTGTCTCGTAGAATGGTTTATTGTTTTTTTTTTTTTTTAAATTTTTTTTATTTCGTCGAGTACGAGTGAAAAACCGAAGAGCACAATGGGATCTTGGAATTACGAGTTATTATTTTTAATACGGGACTGACGAATGAAAGTGGTGACGGAAAGGAGATACGCATTGTCTGTTGGCGAACAGCGGGCGAGGAGGGATTTGCAATTAATTTTTTACGCTACGAGAAATGAGAAACAAAATGTCGAGGATTCGAAGAAGATATTTTTAGAACGTCGATATTGTTTCGCAGTGATCTATTGTCGTTGAGGAAGCGAAGCGTCGACTTCTTGATTTGTTCTATCCTCTTCATTTTGTTTTCTTTGGAATGAATCTCATTAAAATATCGGAGCAATTATCGAGATTAATAATTTCTGCTTTCTCAGTTATCTGTTGGTCGTTTTTGATGAATAGAGGATTATGTAAAATGAATGATTCGTGAAGAAAATGAATCGACGCTTTTATTGTTGAATTGAGAGAAGTAGGTTTTTCGAAGACGCAATTATTCTTCGGAAAGTCCGCGAATACAATTTTCTTAAAACCGTAGGCAATTAAAAAATATATCCTCATATATCATTTGCATAGGTACAAATGCAATATAGGAATATAATGCGGATAAAAAATCATTTTTTTTGTCCCAAAAACCGGATTTAGAAAATAAAAGGACGATCTTGGTAATTTCAAAATTTAGCTGAATTCCTCGAAGAAATTCTTCAACTTTTCCATTTCATAAAATAGATAACCCCGTCGCTATTCGCCGGCCCGCAACGTATATGGCGCAACGTTTTCAAGGAGTTAGCAGGGCTGAGGGTATAATTTATCGACGTACAGCGGGACTTCTGGTTGGAAGTGAAGTGGCAGATAATTGGATCACATACAGAATGAATAGTAGCCTCTTACAAAATTCTTGAGCGTTGCATATATGCAAGCCGCAGACACACCCGGAAATGAAACATACCGAGTTCCGCTATTTCTCATATCCTCTTCACCGTCATGGAAACTCTCGATATAGCCGCTCATCGGCGAGATCTCCGCAATGCGACGTTGAAAATTTCATCGTCGAAGACGATCGCGTTTCGCGTGATATTAAAAGTTGGGCCACTTTGCGCCGCAGCGTTGAAGTACGAACGGGCAGATGGCTGTTGAAAAAACGGGTACACAGATTCGCGTTGAATCGTCGAAGCGGTTTCTCGCCGGTCGCGCGGTTCCGATCGTTACGAACCGAGAAGGAAGGAGCCGAGACTGTCGGGAAAAATCGTGGAAACGGAACGAACGAAGGGCGGCAAGGGACGCGAAGGGAAAGTCGCGCGAAAACTCGCTGGAACTTCCGATGTGATGTAGTTCGCGAATCTTTGCAAAGCACGACGACACACACAGCCGCGGCTACGCGTGTATATAGAACTGAAAGAGAGCGAATGGACGTGGAATCGAGGCGACCAGTGGATCAAACCGAATCCAATAACTCCCGGTGGGATTACAACTCGAAGCGGCGGGAACCGATCGCTTCAATGCGGATGACATAGTACACGCGGAGACCTTCGGGGCGGGTTGGAGCTTCAAACGACGGTTCTTTCTACGGTGTATCCATTTCCCGGTATATTATTGCTGGCCTCCTTTCCAATCGAGACTTATTTTCTTTTTATTCTTCTTTTTTTTTCTTTCTATTTTTCAACGGATTACACGTCAGGATGGCCATTGTAGGTTCGTAGAGACGACTTATTTTTTTGACATGTCAGCTGTTGGTCTTGTTGCGTGTGTGTGTGTATCGACAGGGGAAGGTTGGTCGATGGGCAACAAAATTGAATTTAGCCAAATGTTCAGACACATTTTTAACGAACTTAAGAAAATTTTGATCGGGAATATCTTACTTCTGGAAATATGCGGATCCTCATCGACGTTAGTTGACACAATGTTTTTTTTGGACTAGTTATCAATAACTCTGCTGAGCTGGTCTAGGAAGTAAATAAACTTTCACGACTCCACATCGCCAATATCAGCACGAATCGAATCCCAACTGTTCCGAAATATACCAATGACTTCCGACGGGGATACGCAATCATCAAATGTATAATTTGTCATTGCACGGACGGGCGATGCTATTTGCGAACGGTTTCGTGACGATTAAGGATTTTCGGATCGCTGCGAGTTATGATTCTAAAGGCAGGCTTATAAAAAATTACCGAGGACGATATCTAGTTATACCCTAACATCTTCACCGGATGTGAATCGAATTACGAATGCATCGGGCCAATGCCCCTCACCGAAGTCCGTTAATCCAGAAGTCTAGGGAAGCGATATAAGTGCAGCGCACCGCACGAAGACACGGTTTATATTGAGTTCCGAGACCAGCCACATTCATCGTCGGAGCTGCGAAGTACATCTGTACATATTCGATGTTCAGTGTACCGTGCAGATCAAGCATAATTATTTGACGAAGAGGTCGACGATCGCAAATAGGGCTTGCTCTCGGGGTACAAATTCGTGGGCGTTTGCCAATCGGTTCCTCGCTCGGATCTCCAAGCTTATATATGTACAGATTCGCAAATAAATCTACTGCATATATGTTTATCGACATACTGTGCAGATTACACATATATATATGTGTGATATGTATGTATAAATCCGTACGAGTGATTTCCAGCCTGCCGGCTTGACTCCATTGTGCAACGAGACAGATTCCAATCACTCGTCAGCAGTCCTCCGCTCTAGGCTATTTACACGTAATTCGATCGAGCCGCTTCGACGTGGCCCAGATTTCCACGCGATGATCGCTACAATGTACGAGTCGTATTTCAGATAATAATATCCACATCGACGATGCTACCTCAACAACGTTGGCGTGAAAAAAAATGTAACAACCGATTAGATTAGTCATGCAATCCAAAACCCATGAAAAATGGACGAAGCTGATCTCGTACCGACTGCATATAGCCCTACAAAAGCGAAATAATCAAAGAAGCCAGGAGACAATCCTATATCCCGAAGGGTTTATCATTATTTATGTTGAGTCGAATCGATTCGGTCGAGGTATCTTCCAGAGTCAGTTCGTGACGGTGGACCAACCACGTTGGTGCAACCGCGCGCTAGAGTCTCTTCTTGCGGGAGAAGATAGAATTCAACTTCTACCGCCGATAACTCGGTCGGTTCCACCGGGCAAGTTTCCACGATAGCAACGTCGATCCTATGAAAAATAAATCGACGAAGGTACCAAGCTCGGGCTGCCAGGATTACCGCCAGGATTTTGGAAAAGCCGTTTTGCCCGGGCGCGCGTGCACGACTTTCGCGCTCTCTAACCTCGCCTGGGTTTTCCTCGGTCTCTTGAATCGTCGGAAGAGTTTTCCACGGATCTGCTCGACCGACGCGACCGAGCCGGGCCTTCTTTCCTTCTCTTTTTTATCCCTCGCTCTTATCCGTTACTCCGGACTTCGCGGGTATATAGCCCATCCCGGGGCAAAACGGTACAACCGAGCGAGATATTACTTATGCCGCTTGTCACTTAAAAATCAATCTCGCGCCGATTATGCAGAGCGGCGGAAAAATAAGGGAACGAGGTAAAAATAGGGAAAATAGTTTTCTTTTCGATTTTGTTCTATGAAGAATTATAATTTTGCCCAGCTGTGTGGCTATGACTCATTTGAATGCACGAAAATATTGATATCGAAGCATTATTCCATCAGATTTATAATCATTGCAATCGCAATGATTCGAGCCAGTCGCTTAGTCGAGTCTCCATCATTCTCTCGACGATTGTGTCGATTACAGAATTCTCTCGTGCCTATGCCGATACGTGCCGTTCACGCGATCTCAGAATCGTATTCGAATTGGCCGTTTTGCCCCGTTATGTCGTAACGTATGTTTTCTTTTTCGTTGGTGCGCGCGCTACGTGGATTCTCGCGAATTCGACGAACCGCACGGCCAACCTCGTCGAATATCTTCTCCCCGCGTCCCTTCCTGCCCCTCCGGCTACCCCGAAATCCTCGCAACCACCCCTGGACGCTCAACTTTCTCGGAGAGTTTGAACGCGCCGGTGGGAGTTTCCACGAGAAGCGGCTTGGCGCAGCAGTTCTTCTTGAACTGTATATCCACCGTCCTCTCTTCGTTCGTTCCACGCTCGCTTCACTCGATCCTACGGATTTTCTCGCTCTTCTTTCTCTTACTTCATCGTCCCCACGGTTTGGCAACCCGTCCGAGAGACACCACCGCCATCCGGCTCCAAGCTAAATCGAGCGAAACGCGGAAGCGAGAACTGTGCGCTAGTACAAAAAAAAAAAAATTCCTATTCCAATCTGGATTCGTTTTTTTCTAAGATCGACGCGGAAGAAGAGTTTTTCCGTCGCATACGCGCGAGCCGAGCAAGCTATTTTCGACTTGGGTCAAAAGTGTAAACTTTTAGGCGACAATTATCGACAAATTGGCTTATTGATCGCGAATTTATGATGGACAAACATCCCGCAATACGGTGGTCTTAATTTATCTAACGGGTGAATACGAAATTGCGTTATTTTCGAAGGTTATTTCTCTGAACAAACCCATGAAGGCTTACTAAAAGAATAATTACGATGAACTTTGGAAAATATAAATATTCGCTGCACGACACTGGAATCAATCCGGAGTTATTTCTCTTCATCGATAAAACTGTCGGACAACGAATACTCGATAACCCAAAATTTCTGAAAATTCCATTTTACGATCCTATCGCTTTGTACCGTTAATATAATTACGGCTGATCCTCGATGTACGGACGAAGCCTGAAGGTAAAAAACAAATCGTAGTGATGCAGACCGGAGAACGATGAATGAGTGTACAACATTCCAGAATTCCCGATATCCCACAAAAAGTTGACTCTTTGTATTTCCACTTTGAATATAGTCGAGACTCGCAAATATTTCGCGTATTTTGGAATTTCTCGTTCATCGTCTCTCGTTGTTCGTTCGAAAATAGAGCAAAGTGACGACGCGCTCGTGACGGAGGTAAAATGCCGAACGAATGAGAAATAGAAGACAAAGCGAAGCCGGGAGGGTTTGGACGTACGGACTTTCCCCGAAAGGCAATTTCCCAGGTTATTATTTCCTAATTGTACGTACGAGAATAACTCACCGGATGCCCGGAGCGCGTCCGAGCGCCGGTACAACCCATGATACCCACTGGTTCAGCTATTATTCTGGAATAAATTGTTTCCCTCTCTGTTTATCATCTCCCTTCTTCTTCACCGTGACGCGTTTTCTTTATCGCGAAGCGATAAACCGATGCATCGGTCGGTTTGTCGAGACCAAGAGGGATGAAATAAAAATATTCTATCTTTTATGGTGTTTGCGAACAATTGGATTTTCTGAACGCGAAGAGAGAAAACCATCGAATATACGTACAGAGCTGGTCTGTGTGTGCGTGTTTGTGTGTGTTATGTTTACGGGGTTGCATCAGGTTCCGGTGTGCGCCGTCGAGCGCTCGGGCGAGTAAAAATTTGTGTCTCGTTACGGCGCATCGCCGTCACCGCACCGACGCAGACGCCGTATTCATTTGCTCGTTTCGAACCGCGACAACGACGGTATAGAAATGCGTACATAAAATAATTTATTAGTCAAACCCAACGACGAGCGCGGGTACGAACTTGGGTTTGGGGAAGCTCGTCGTGAAAATAATAAAAAACCGGAAGTAAGCACGAAAAATATGATATTCATGGAGAAGAGAATGGCGGAATTTATTACTCACTAACTAAGGTGAGATAGGGAACGGTTCGAGCGGTATAGTGCGGTGAGCTGCAAGCTTCCTCCGGACGAGCCACGGCGCTGCCCGTTTGAACCTCAACCACGTGACCGTCCCTTCTGTAGAACGTCATGCACATGAAACCGCTGTGGCTGTAAAAAATGAAGTAATGGATTCGGTAAGCGTGATAAACGGCTGGCTTTTGCGCAATTAAGGAAAAATGAATAAATAAATGAAGATGAAAATGTTTTTGTTTGAAAATTGAAGAATATCAATTTATCGTTTTGGGCTTACCATCCTACGGTGAAATGTGCGACTATCATCATCACGGTTTGAGTGGGATTCGTCTGCTTGATGCCGTTGCACAATATCGTAACGTCCTGCTCCTCGTGCTCGGGAAAATCTTGAGGGTCGAAAGCTCCGGCGTCGATTCTCGAACTGCTGGCGTTCGATCTTGTGACGTGAAGACTCGCGTTTCGCGGGTGAAACGTGTAGGATCTGGCGAGATCGAGGGTGTGCCAGGTAAGGCCGTTATTCGTGTGTCCGGTCAACCAATTTGGAAATCTGCATTTGCTCGGTGATGAGACTGAAACGTTTGAAGAACAAACATTCAGACAATTTTTTTTTTAACGACCGAATTATCGTCCGCAACATTAATGTCACATTAAAATTTGAAAAACAGAAATTCATTAAAAACATTCGTCGTCGGTACATCCTCTATTTTTATTATTGGCCGAGCGATGCATTTTTCTCATTTCTTCACCAGCACCTTTTTCTTATATATTTATTTTTCAAATGCGCTGTTTCGGTTCTTCGCTGATATCCGCGAAGCTCTCGACTTATCTCACGGGCGAAGACGGATTGGAACTTTATAGCAATCTTTTGTCTCGCTCGGCTATCTCGCGTCGGAATCTCCCCGGTGATAGCTAACCGAACTCGCGCTTCTTCGCTCTATCGCCTTTTCCCCGTCGTCTATTCGCGTGCACACGCGGCGATAAAGTCGCGAAGCTTTTCTCACGCTCGAGACATCGAGTGACAGCCGATAAAATCTCACCGGTATAATGCTGCTGCTGTTGCAGCAGCATCGGAACGTGGCCAAGCTCGCACCGAATGCGCGCTGATGGTGGCGACTGCGACGAGGACCAACACGAAGACGATCGTCGTGGAATTCGCCACCGGCTCGCGAGCAAAACGATCGAGGAAAATCGTTTTCGCTCGTCACTTCGTTGCTTCGTTTTTTTTCCGTTTCTTTCGTCGACGCTTTCCGAACCTCACTGTCATACATTTTTTTTTTTATCATCGCTTTCTCCTATTTTCCCTCTCGAACTGTCCCCTCCGCGGCTCGAACTTACTGCCGAACCCCTAAAATCTACAGTGCGTTGAATCCACGAAGGCTTCGACTGTGCACCGGTGCATTCTCGACACTTCGCTCTCGTTTTTACGAGGTGCGAAAGCATTGTTGCATCGTTCGTCCGCGCTTTTTTTTGTTGTTGCTGTTGTTTTTTTTTGTCGTTCACTCGATTCACGTGCTCTCGTTCTACGTCCTACGACCGGGAGGCGAAGAATGCAAATAATTCAGGCACTAGTTCTTTCCCTCTCTCTCTCTCTCTCCCTCTTTCCTCCTAGCCGCATCCCCCGAGGCTTCGAAGCCTCGTATATCTGTATCGCACGCGTGCATGGACGTGTATAGACGCGGTATCGCATTACAGTGGCCGGAGAATACAAATTCCTTAGTCGTAAAAATATAGTGAAGAGGCAACGGCGGCAGGTGCCGACTAGCATGGAGTCGCGCACGGGGGATGTGCTTTGCTGGCTCACTAATTCCGCATGTTTTAACGTCGGGCGATAAAATCGACGTTGGGGGTGGACGCCATACTCGCCACTGCGCGTACCGGAAGGCTCGACTTTAGTGCTTCCAAGATACCAATTAACGTCGGTACGCGTCGCGGCACGAGAGGAAGCACCGGCTATTGCCTTTTTCACACCTCTACGTTCGATGGTTCCAACATTCCGACGTTAACAAAAGAAATTTTATGAAATAAAAGGAAACAAAATTTTTTTCGACGATAAGTAGGTACGTCGGTGTCAATGCATTGTCTTCGTCGAGCTTATTTACTCGGGTTATGAAATCGCTCGGTTTTTTTTTTAGTCGAGTCAATGGAGATCATCGGTAATTCTCACTTTTTTAAATTAAAAAATTGTGAATTAATATTTTACTTTAGTGTAAATGGCTTGTACAACTTTCATTAATTCGAATTGACCGATTTAGGTGAAAATGGTGGAATATTTACGAGTTTTGTAAATCACGACCTAGATACTTCGCTTTTTGATATAAACTCCGGACTTCCAGGCTCTCCAAGTGGTGCAACATCAAATTTCTTGGGCAAACAATAATTTAGAATCCCGTGGAAAGTGCATCCGGTGGATGGCTCATCCTTTACGAAGAGATATTGAGGTGTCTTATATCCGTAACCCCGGCGATGAACATACACACCGGGAGAAAGAATGAGGAAGGGAGCGCGCAAGAGAGAGAGAGAGAGAGAGAGAGAGAGGAAGGAGCGAGATGGAGTTATGAAAACGCAGAGCCAAGTAATTTTCCCGAGGTATTGACTCTACTCGGAGGCCAGGCTAATTGAACAAACTTTCGAGCGCGCCTCGCAGTTGAACGTTAGAGAGCACGCCGAGATAGAGAGGCAACGCGATATCCCCGTCTAGTTCGCCTCGTCGCGCCTAACTCCGGAACCACCCACCAGCCCGACCCAGTCAAAGGGCTTACCGCCGAGCTTAATGTTAATCCATTTTCTCTGCACTCACAGCGCGACTCGTGATATTAAGAGGCACTCGTCGCGATTGTTCACTGCAATCTGATTCCAATTACACCGGCGAATGATTGCCTGATACTTATATCACAGCGTTTCTGGTTATTCACGTATTTAATTATTTTTTAATGTCCAGCCAGTGTAAAAAGATTGTATGAAATGACGTTACGTGAAGAAAAAAAAATTATTCGTACGCATGGCAATTATTCGACTGGACTCCGTCGATAATAGATCGAATTTAGATACACGTTTGATCGATACCTTTCGTCAGAGTCATCGTCCTCGATCCCTCCATCGGACTTGACAGGCCATTGCAAGTCGCGTCACCACTCTGAGCAACTTTATAAATCTCCGGGGCTCCTTCGGGTATCAGAGCACCGGGAAGTCCAAGCTCTTGGTCGACCCCGGCCATACCGAGACCCGATGCACGGTTCAAACCGGCTCCGACGCTCTGACCGGCTCTCTCGTAGACGAAGCATCGGTAACGATCCTCGTTGCTCGATGAATGACCGTGATGCAAACGTCCCACGAGGTAACGACTGCTTCCCTCTTTCCACGTGGCCAGACACTCCAGTTCCTCAACTGAAACACAACGACAACGAAAAGAAACGGCATATCAATAAAACGTGTCGCACAAAATAAATGCAAACTCGATCATCGCCAAAACTCGCACATTTAATTAAATTTGCATCTTGAAGAGTCAATTTAATCATCGCGAATGGGGGTTGTAACGAGTCCTCGTTAATCGAAGGAGAAAACGAGAAAGATATCTGAACCCGACGATCGACGTAAAATCGGTAACGCGGTTGGTCCATAGACTCATCTTACACGTGCTGCGGTTTTTCGCCGCTCGCCGCGCGATATTCTGCTCCAAACCGACAATTATCGCTCACAGGTTCTTCGAAAGTGCTTGCAAGCCGGAGGCGTGATACGCTCGCGCGCTCTCCGTCCTGCTCGTTCACCGACAAAGCCTCAAGGGGGAAGCTATCTTCGAGGAGCACACGAGCCGCGAACAGCTTCTTCTCACACCCTTTGCCCGATCGAGGCTTTCGAGTCTCGCGAACCACCCTCAACCCACCACCGCCCACCCTGGCTTCCAATATCCCTCGATCCTGGGCCGGACCATCAGCAGCGAAAGCGTCTGCCACGCCGCGAGGCGAAAGATCGCCCCGCACCGTCTTACTTCCTCTCTTATCTAAATCACATCTTGGCAGTTTCGTTCACGCGCCAGTTCGCCAAGTCCAAAGAACACGAACGTCGAGTGGAAACGTTCGCTCTTTTTGCTCCCAACTTCGATCGCTCTTTTCTTACACTTGCATCTTTTTTTTTGTGCCATTTTTTTCTTCTTCGACCTCGCTTAATCGCTCGGCAAAATCGCGGGAATTAAACGTTTTCGGAAATAAAACTTTTATTTGATTTGATTTTGAATGTTGAATTCTGATTATGGATGGAATTTTCGTCGGCTAGAAGCAGAGCAGGGTTTTTTTTTATGTCGATAAGACGCTTTTGTTGCCTTACGCGGTCTCGAACGAACGCGGTATTTACCTGCGGTTATATCATTTGTGGAAATCGGATGCGCATTGGCTTTATCGCGACGTTAAAGTATCGTTTCGACGATCCAACGACATCCTTCAAGCGTGGAGAGCCGAACGTCGCGTCGCGACGGCTTCGCGATAGCGCGTGTCCGCCCTCAGCTCGGGTTTGTTTCTAGCCCGGGCTGGGACGTCGACTAATGTCTTTCCTGGGATCGATGGAGAGCCGTGTGCGAGAACGATACTATCGCGAGTCTCGCGAAACCGGGCCGAACACTCGAAACGTTATGCGTGCTTCGTCTTGACTCTTGATTCAACATTTTTTAAACTAACGTGTGCTACGTACACCCGGAAAAAAATATTCTTGTGTATCAATTGGATTTAATAGATATTTTGACCCCAAGAGACGTGTATTTGTCGCTTACTGAGAAATTTATCTGACTGAATTTTATCATTCATTTGATTCGTTTTAAATTGTATAATAAGTGATATTATCAGTAGATTATTGAGCAATATTAAATAAATGAACGTTTTGTTAGAGCTAACTGACGGTTTGAAAGAATGTAGCTCAACGAAAATTTGATATGATGCTCGGCCTCGAAGTAATGATAGAATTATTTTCTCCAAGCGTTACAAAATTTCCGTCGAATTTAAATTAACGATATTCAATCAGTTTTAGATGAAATAAATATGTCTTTCTCTTTGCAGCCTGAATGGAAAATATCATTGGAATGAAGTAAATATTTATATTATACCTGATAGATATTTAGTTCGTTCGTCAATTTACAAAATGTCACTGTTCCCTTCGCAAACGAATCAAATGAGATTTTCCTCTCGTGGCACTGCAGTACCGTACGTGGTATGACGTAGCAAAATACAAATTTCACGAGAACATTGAACATTTAAGCATAATATGAAAATCTTCCGTCCCATTCTGTCGCATTATTTCCGTGTAACACAATCGAGCAACGTTTGCCCGTAAAACAATCCCTTTGTCTAATTTTAGGATAATGCAAAGAGTAATTCAATTTTCCCAATCATAGTCACATCAACGTCCTAATTCAATTTTCATCATATATTGTTGTCAAACACTGGTACGAACGTAAAATGAGAAATACCAGACCGATTCCGCAAACCGCATTGCAGTAGTCGGGTATTTGCAATCAAATAAACATCTGCGGCGAGGCGAGAAGTACATTCGGCCGCGAATAAATGATAGATAGTTATAGGTACGACGATCGATTATCACCTGCGCTTTCCGAAGCTGGAACATCCGGGCAAGCCTGGTATTTGAAGAGCAGCCTGCTGTCGTCCGTGCAGGTATCGATGTTGCTCTGGGGACTCGAGCAAGTGCCGGAACCCTTATTGTACGTGAATGTCATCGGCCCTCGGAAGGGACACGCAACCGCCGGCGCTTCTTCCCGAAACATCGAATAAAGCAACGCGTCTCCAGTTATGTAAGAACATAGCGATGCCAATGAATTTCTATTGTGGCAGTAAGCTGGAATAGATAATTAAAAGAAAATTAGACATATTTATATCTGGGCGCTGATAAGATCGTGAAATAGAAAAGTTTTAGACGCAAGGATAAAAAGCAGGAAAGGATAATTTAAAAACGAAAAAATCAGTGGCGTCGAAGCATCGGGTCTTCAGCTCTTTTCTGTTCCTATGACGTTTTATCACGGTCAGAGTTTCCGTTGGTTCCGTTCGCTATGGTTATTTCCGTTCCATTCGTGAGTCACGGAAATTATTTTGACTCCCTAGACTTTTCCCGCAGGATCATTTGCCGCCAGTGAGCTAACACCGAAGGACGGCCGAAAAAGGCTGCCGTTTCGAAAGTATTCAATCCCGCGAAATAAGTTCGATGCCGTGTTTTTCCCGCTGAATTGCGATGGTAAAAGAATGAACAAGGTCGGAGTCTTGTGTGATCACGTAGGGGTGGTCGACAACTTTCCAATTCTTCCATCCCCATGCGATGAGCGACCCAGATGAGCCCGGACGACGAATATTTCTGGTGAACGCTCGTCGGGTCCTCCACGTGCGTGACGGGCATCTCCACCGTCTGAACCGCGGACCGCGGGAAGGGATAGGGACGAAGGGTCGCGCGGAAGTCCCGACGTTACGACGCCTGACGTCTGCGGTACGATGCTATGGAGATTAAAATCCGATAGAAAGGAGTAGAAAGAGCGTCGTAAAAAAAAACGAACTCCCCCCCAGGACGTGAGGAGCGAGGATTCGCAAAGGAGGGGGGGGATTTGAAAACGCAGGGGGAGTGGGAGTTGGGGGGACGAGACAGGACTTTGACAAATCGTCGAAAAATGCTATGCTGGCCTTCAAGTTTTTCCGCAAGCCCGCGCAGCTCTTTCGTTCTTTTCGTTCTTGGCGTGTGTGTCAACCAACAGAAGAGGGGGTGGGTGGGGGGAGGTTGGCTGGCGCGAGTGGTAAACCAAGCGAGGAAGTAAAAGCGGCGTCGCGACGCCACACGTACGCTTCGTCGCGAAAACGTTGTAGTTTCCTTTCGGTCCTGTCGGCCGCCCCCGCCGTTCCCGAGACTCTCCAATCTTTCGCGAGTCCTCCGCACGTTCCACAACACCCTCCTCAACCATCTTCTCTCATTGCGGGCACACCCGCCTCCTCCTCCCTCCTCCTCCCGCCGCGCTATCTCCGTCTCGCTTCATCCCCGGAGACTATCGTATTTTTCCGCGCACGATCCATATTTACTTCTTTGGCGCGCGAAGGGTACGCTGCTGCACCCCTTCTCTTTCATGTCAAACGTCTTGCCTTCATCTCCCGCGCTCGTGCCATCTTTTCTTCGTGTGCTACCGGTCTGAAAACTTTCGATGGTGACAAATTGACCCTGACCCGTCTTTTTTCCTTTGTTTGTTTGGATTACGTGATCTTAACGATGCTTCGTATGAACGTTAATAACAACACTGGATATATCGGATTTATCTTTCAATCGGTTAGGGATGATTTATCGATGCGGCGAGGGAACCCAGGTGGATCATGGAAAATTCTATTAGACGCCTCACGTATGGCAACTATTGGTATAAGATAAATTGGCGAGGCGTAAGGTGACGAAGCGTCGGGGTAGGATGTACGGACAAGGGACGACACACGTGGGATTTCATCCGAGACATTCTCGATCCTTAGCTATTGTCTTTTCCAGTTCCATCGAAGTCTTCGGTCTTATTCAACCGTCTTTCGATGTATCTTCGCGTTCTTCTTAAGACCGAGAAATAAATCCATTTCAACGTCTGCCCTTCCGTCCGTAGTACAGCTCTGTTGGCCATTGATACGGACACCGGACTGACACGTTTAATCATTCCTGGGGTCTTTGTCGCTGAGAGTAGGGGAGAGGCGAGCTTGGCATATACTTTGTGCAGTTCCAACACCGAATGAAAGCTAGTCAACTCGGGCGGCTTTACGTGTGCAATGACCTTAATTGTCTTTGCTGCATTGCGCCAGGGGAAGGCCTCGAGTGGAAAGGATCCGTCCGAGATGTTTCGTCTTCTCGCGAAGCTCCCTCACTTCGTCCTATTTTTTTTTTTTCATCATCGCCTACCTCTGCTCCGTCGTCTTCGCGATGTTTGCTCAGAAGGGACCGTCGTTAAGTTCTACTCGAATAATTCTAGATTCGCAGCGAGGCCTCGACGAGGTCTGACGTAGCAGTTGCCGGATAACCTCAGCGAGAGGCCCCATTTTCTTACTCTCTCCTCGATTCCTCGTCAGACTTTCGCATTTCGGAAGTACCAACAGAAGTCGTTCAACGTCCAGTTTGCTTCGCCGATCTCTCACCATCAACCAACTCTACACACACACACATACACGTTTGGCCCGGGAGCGCGACGGCACTCGGGATACCTAGATGGGACTGTCAGGGCCGACGTTTCCGTTCGTCGACTTAACGACGAAGCTTTTAATTAACGATCGGCATTCTAATTAACGGATCGGCTCTCGCTGGCTGAGGGTTCTACGGGACTGCGGCCGCGGTTGCCTTCCGGGCAAATCGTTATCGACGAAACGACGACGAACCCAAAGACGAGGACGACGTCGTCGTAAGCATTAAAGTGGAAATAGAAGAGAACGTGGGGAGGGGCGAAAGATTGAAAAAGCGCGAGGAACACGGAGGCGAACATGTAGAGCGATAGAGCTCCCTGCAAGGCTAGGAGAGAAAAAAAGAACGGATTGTACGAGCTCACCTTTCCTCCCTTCGACTCTCTTGACGAGGAAACTTGAAGCTAGCGAGAGAGGAAAATGAAAAAAAAAAGCTTGGGAACGGACAGCGATGTGACAAAAGAAACCCGAAAAATAGAAGAAAATAAAGTGATCGAAAAAGAAAAGTACTTACTCTCTTTGTACTGCAGTACGTTCGAGTGCTTCTCGTGAATGACGACACAGCGGTAGCAAGATTTTCTGTAACAGAACGATAAAGAAATAATCTCGTCATTAATTGTTCTCGGTATATATTCTGAAATCGCGGAATTATCAAATTTCACGGTAATACAATTACGAGTATAATACTGGCCGAAGGTTTTTACGGACCGAGTATAATGGAATTCGAACTATGTGTGTGTGTATGTGTGCGACGTATGACTCGGCACGGTGAGAAGCGCCCGGCAGGTTTGGCTTGATCTTGAAATACTCCTAGCGGAGAATATGGGGATGGAGGATAACGAGGAAAACAAGATTGAGAGGAGTTACGAAGCGTCGCCCGCGAATCAATTATACAGATTAACCTGGGACGCAAGGACGACGACGATTTTCGAGGGTTAGTTCTGGGAAACGTTCTGTGAGAGTTTCCGGGTGTCCCGAATCCAACCAAAGAGATTGCAATGATGGAGTTGTGCGGAGGAAAGGGAGAAAACGGCGAAACCTCTTGCAATGGGAGTGTGTCGCGCGGTCCTTCGTCCTTCGTTTCTGCGTAGTCCTTCATGCTGGTTGCGCCCGCGTGCCCCGTCCTCGTTCGACCCTTCGCGACGACGGGAAGCTTTCATTTTCGAGGTGAATACGAGAGGAAGGACTGAGTAGCAAGTGCGTTGAATGGCATACACCGGGCGCGGCATCCAACCAACGGGGAATGAGTTTGCCGGTTGGGAATGTCGGAGGGATGGAAAGGGACGACCCGTGTGGCAAAGGACGACGCCGCATCACTAACGCACCCTTGCGTTCATCCTTACGGTTCATTACAGTTTTTAATCAGCGCGAGTCCGGTTTTAGGCAAATCCCATCAAGGTCGACGGACGAATCGTGACAAGGTTCTGGGGGGGGGGGGGGGGGGGGGTCGTTGTTCAACGTTTATGGTTTAAATTATCATCAATGCCGATTGTGCCACTGCAGAACTTTCTCAACGAAGTCAGTCTTTGGTCTGATTTACTACTGTTTTCTTTTCAACGCCTTTTAGAATGTACAAGCGTCGACTTTGCCCGTTCGGCCTCGGTTTTTGTCTGGCTTATTTGGATTTTTCATTTCGTTTGTGATTTAATGGCGTCAAAAGCAGTCTGGTTAACTTTCGGGAAAAGCTGGATTATAAACGGGCAGACGGTTTTAGTTTTCAGACGCGAATCACAAAAGCTTCATTAACCCGGTTTGTTTATGGTTGAAGGAGAGGGTGGGTTAAAAAGTGCGGCGAGAGCCAAACAAGCTGGCGTCACTTGCGAAAGCGCCGACTCTTGAATCGTGTACTTAATGTTGGTGCGCGTAGAATTTCGCGATTACCCGGCATTGTAAACTTGTTGCGATGACTCGTGGCGCACGCTTACGTCACTTGCCCACGTTATTGTCGCTATAGAGCTTTTGCGAAAAAGAATAATCAAATTTAAAAATAAAAGCCGGCGAAAGCGACGTGTAATTAAAAATTGATTAACGACTCGTTGTTCCGCTTGTTTACGGAGTGCGGTTCAGACGGGGACAATTGGTGGGTGGGAAGGCTTGCTGCGGTTTAAAATTGCAGCGGGGAAACGGAGGGAGATAAAGAGTAGAAAGAGCCGATGGCATTTTCCGCGGCAGCATTTCCGGTCTGGAACGAATACGATAGTCAACAGTTTTAGTTGCCGAAATTAACGTCCGACAACATTTCGCGTTTGTTCGCGCCACCAGAAAAATGCCAATGAAAGTCGATCGACGAGTTTAGTAAATAGTTCAATTGTCGGCACGAATAATTTGTTTACGAAGGAGCGCGTTCATTTACAAAATTTATTTATTGTTTTTATTTATTTCGCTGTTTAATTTAGGAAATAAACAGCGAAATCTCAAAAAAGCCTGATATTTTATATAGAAATAAATACTCAGAATTAGTTTTTATAACCTGTCGTGAAAATTTTAATCGAGATATTTCTATGTAAATTTTCATTACACGAAGTCGAGGAAACACCACTCTAATGATGATTATTTTACTTCGTCGTACGTTTTCTTTTCTCTCTTTTTATTTCCGGACAATATCATCAGTTCTTAAGAAGACGTAGCTCGCTTTTATCACACGTTCAGCGTGATCCGATTTGGATCCTCGGCTGTAGAATGATAAGAAAAAAAAAAGAAATTGTAAAGTTCGCGGCCCCGTCAGGTGCCGGGTACGTGAGCAGAACATAATTTCTCACAGCACTATCATTTATTTATGTCGGGTATGGAGGGAACGGTGACGTTTCAGTCAGTGTGCGCGAGAGGTTTTATCCATTGTGTGTGATTCTTGTCGAGCTACACGGATAAGGAAACAACGGATGACTCGCCGGTAGAATCTCCCTCCGCTTTAATCCCCTCGTGCTTCTCCAGGTCGCTCGAGCCAACTCACTCTCCCGCCGTGCCCTCGGGCCAAAGTCATCCCTTCGCTCGGTTTTGCTTGTTCTGGGGACGAGCGAGCACGCTCGGGCGTGTGTACCCAACGTTTTGCTTCCAAATTCCCCATTATTGGTACTCACTAATAGCGTATAGAATAAAGAAGAACGCGCCACGACACGGAAAGGAAAGGCGACATTGTATTCTCACCCTTCCTTTCTCAGTCCCTTCGTCAATTCATCACACACTAATTTCTGTGTAATCACGGTACTGTCCCAATACAAAAGTCCAGACGGTTATCAAACATCCGTAATTGCGCGGTTCTTTCGAGTAATTTCGCAACTTTTCGCTTGATGATATTTTTCATATGTTTGTTGATTGTTTCATTAATTTTTTTTTGTAATTTTTGATACTCACTCGTCGACCAAAAGAAATTTGTCGCTTTCCCTGTGCAGACACCTGCCTTTGCTCGACAGTATGTTCTCGGATATGTGGATCGGCTGTCGCACTCCACTCTGGAACCATGTACCCTCCCATTTCGTCGGAAATGCGCATTCTGAAACAGATAACGAGGAAATGTGATTTTATTAATTGATACACTGCAATCAAGAGCGTCGTACTTGTAACTATTTTGTGAAAATTATCAGTTGCGCCTTAGCTTGATACCTCTAAAAAAATACTCTTACGTTATCGTCGTTTCGATATTGTTTGATTTTTCTGTAAAACTTTCGTTAATTCTTCTCGGAAAAATAATTTTTTCATCGAGGAAAAATTTGTGGGTTTCCCCGTTTTATTGTTTTGTTTCAAACGGGCGACGCTATTTGAGCCGAATCGTGCTACACGGATCTTATATTAATAGATTTTGAATTGACGTCGACGAGTAATGGTTCGAAGGGATGTATATATATGTATAACACGAAGAAGGAAACATAGCAGAACTGTGATGAAGTAATTTCGGGCGCGCGGCACCAGCGATGACGCCGACGACGTTGGTGACGATGGGTTTGTATGCATCGATCGGGTACAGTGTGAGTTCTCGAATTGGGGACGAGTTGACGAGTCGAAGCGCGGTCCCGAGTCTCTCGGGAGGGTGGCGCTTCGCCGGCACGTCGACGGCCTCGACGGGACCAACACAAAGGGATGAGAGGCAAGAGATGGGAATCCGCTAGATTATTTCCGTGGGCGATGGGCTGCGTCCTTCTCCCGGGTTTGATTTCTCGCTATCAGTTTGCCGAAATTATGTTCTCCTCCTTTCTCCCTTTGCACTGAAGCGAAATAGTTCCGATAATAACCGAAATTCCGCCAAGCCGGAGACGAGCAATACGACTAAACGATATATTCCGTCATCGATAGTCACCAAAATTTATTCAAACTCTCTGATAATGGTCCTTCACTCTTTATCGAAATTTAATTCGTCATTTTTTCATCTTTGAAGGTAGAATTTAAAAAATCTCGCTGATGCTTAGACAGGCAAAAAATGTTGTAACTTTAATTATGTTCTGCTCCTTTTTTATCTTCGAGCCAAAGCGAAATGGTTTCGATAATAACCGAAATTTTTAGTTAGCTTTTAGAAATTCTAGTAAGTTATTTTGTCATCGTGAGTCATGAAAATTCAAACCTAATATTCGTTGTCTCCGTATTCAATTTCAAATGTTTCTGATCCATAAAGATTTGATCTAAAAAAGAAATCAGGCCCACCATTGCATCGTTAAACGGTGCAAACGCTCGGTCTTCTTCGGTTCACTGAGTCCTGTTCCAATTTTTCATAAGATCGGTCCTTCGTACAGTGTCATTTCGACCCTTCAACTCTCAAAACAGCAGATATTCACGCCTTTTTAATACAAAATCGTAAATGTCGAAAGCGAAAAAAAAAAAAAATCAATAAAAGACCCTTTTTCTCTGTGTCAGTTAATACGGGAATTGCTGAGACTGTAGATGTAATAAAAGCCTGAATCACGACTCGAATAACGATTTTCTCTCCCACCCGAAGGGCTTCCCAACACGATTCAAACTCTCCCGACTTCCTCTTTTACAACATATTCACGGGCGCGTGTCCCTCTTTCAAGAGAAGCCACATTTTTATTTATATTCCACAAATCCATAAATCTATGCGGCTTCGATACCCACTGAAGTACAGACTACGCAGCAGTCGTCTCGCTTTGGCGAGAGAACGTCGTGCCCGTTGGCAAAAGGAAAAAAAATTTGCACACAAACGTGGGAAACGCGAAACGTACCGAACGGCGAAGAATATCGAGGGTGCGGAAGAGCGAGAGGACGAGGAGTGAGGGCACGAAGATTAAAAGTAACTCTTCGAACAGCGCGCGGTGTACACGCTCGTGGCGGAGAATCCACGGCGCGGCTCCGCAGTCGAAAACGCGAGATTCGTTTTTCCCCTTTCTCCCCGGTATAAGCGTTGGCCAAAAAAGGAAAATAATAAATCAAGTAGCGAAGCACGGTCTCCGTGCGAGCAACCTCGCAGATAAGAGTTTTGCGAGTCCGAGCTAACAGCATCGGGGGCATCCATATTTATTTATATCCAGGGGGCGCGTTCGTGCGTTCGGTCTCCACGACTATAAATTCACGCGAGATATTCGATGCTCGGAAAAGCCACACATTCATTTTGCAAAAGAGGGGAAAACTAGAAACGGCCGAGGAGGAAGGGGGGGGATGTGCGCGAATCGCAAAAATCCACTGGTGCGCGATTGTCGTCGAGAAGTTGGTGAGTTTTCATGGAAAAAAAAATTAAACGAGCTCGAAAAGGTAGAATAAACGGATAATGAAAAATAAAAAGAAAGGTAGATTCGAGAGTGAGGGAAGGGACGCCTCGATCGAAGAGCTTAACGGGGTTCCCCATCCCTTCCGCAAGAGTTCTCGTTGACCGCGAGTTGAGCTTTAATCCGACGAAATCGTTCATCCTTCTCTCGGGCACTTATCTCGGTGTATAGTATATTCGGTATACGCATTTTCTCCCGCTGCCGGCTGATCCCGTCAAGAGTTATTGGAACTTTAGCGAGACGACGAGACTAGCTGCGACAGTGACGACGTCGGAGTAATCGTTAGTTGGCGAGTCGATATAGTATAAATATTGACTCCGTGGAGAAGCAGCGTAGGAGCTTTTCGAAGAGTTATGGTTACCTTCGAGCGCCCGAAGCCCTCGATGCTTTCGCGAATGCCTGGCACTTGTATATGTATATACGCGTACGTATATAAACGAACCGCCCGAAAGTTGTTCGGGGTGAAAGTGGCGCTCGTTAAGGGTTCCACAAGACCTGAGGGGCCGCTCGTAAAACCGCGACGCACGGAGTAGCTACGTTTGCTGTAAAATGTTCACCACTCATCGTACCATCGGAGTTGGGGGTCTGAGTACTTGCGCCCGAGTTATAGAAACGAGCGAGTTAGATAATGTCGAGGAAAACGAGAGATGGTGGAGATTCGAGTGGTGAATTAAAGAAGGGAAGGGAGTGGGAAAAATCGAGATAGTCGCGTTACTTGACACTCCGTCTCTGTCCGCATTGAACCATTGTGACGTAAATTCTGAGCCAGGTTGGTTGTATCAAGGTTCGTGTCTCTCTGTATCAACACGTTTTATGAATTTGATGAATAATTTGAAGGTACGAGCTCGCAGTCGGACACAGCCCGGGTGGAAAAGCCTGTGCTAGAATGCTCCTAAAATAGTGCTACCCCATAAAACATACCATAAAGAACCTAATTTTGTTCAAGCACGGCGCGATCTTTCGTCTTTTATTACTTACGAAATGTAAGATTTTGAAGTTGAAAAAGTCAACACGAAAATTAATATCGACAGGTACTACTTATTTCTATGAAATTTTCAATCAAATGTTGAGATTGAGATTTATTAAAAAAATCAACGGAAAAATTACGAACGAAATGTATTACTTATTTCTATAACATTTTCAATCAAACTCTGAATTTTAAATTTATCGCTAAAGTCGACGGAGAAATTAAGAACGAAATTTATAACCTATTCCGGGTTTTGAGGGATTTAACTTTTTCGAAACATTTGTTTTTACTCGGTAAATTGCACGAAGGCGTACAAGAAAATTCGAGCAATTAATTCTCGGGCTGTCAGACGCGAAATCAATACGCAGGGAGGGCGTCGGCGTTCCACGAGTTTGGTGCTCTATGGTTTTCGGCCAAACGGCACCTCTGCGACGACAAGCTTCTCTCCCTGTGAACCGTGCTAAACATTTGTTCGTGTTTTCTTTTTCCGCGCGTTTCTTACGCGACGCGTCGCCCTCGATTTCCGAATGAGCGAGGGTGAATTTCGAATCACGGGAGAAAGTCGTTTAGAAAGAATTTCTTTGGAGGGTGAAAAGCTTCGCAAGACCGTCGACGGGAAGAGATCTAATCGTAAACTATCTCAACTACTCTGGAATTGCTTTCGCAGTTTCGAATGCGAATTCCTGGGATGGGGATTTGCCGGATGCATGAGATCTGTTACAGATGCATAAGCTTTGTAAATATTCTTAAATCTCTTCTTTCACGAACTCTGTTTTTTAACTTGAACTCCCATCGCATACATGGTGGCCCGAAAAATTCCTAAATTCAACGAATTCACGGAAAGCAATTAAATCTCCGCCCGGGACGAGGTTTGACAAACCTGTGACTTTTCTTTTTCGTATCGTTCCAACTCGTCAACGTGATTATTGTATTACCCGAGCATTTAATAAAGTACCCGCGACTTTTTGGAGCGCGAATTCCATCGCCGGGTTGTAAAAGAACGTCGAGTGGGTGGAAAAAGTCTGAAGTACGCGCACCGACTCGTGCTCTCCATAGACCCGAAGTCATTTATTTTTTTTTCTCCTCCGACTGTCAACCCACGCTGTTTACGTTTTTACTAGCTTCTCCATGCTTTGGTTTGTGTTCTCCGTAAGTTCTTCAGTTCCGGCACAGAGAGAAGCTCTCGGTTCGTTCGCTCGACGGCCCAACGACGCAAATTCGTGTAACGTTGAGACCCGTAAACCGTACCTCGGTAGAAACGTTAGCGGCGGGTGCAATTAGGGGCTCATTACTTTCGCGGCCTCCTTGCGTCCGTAACGACCCCCGCGAGGCCGTAATTCACCCTCGAACTATTCCGCTATGTTTATACACCGCAAACTATTTCTCAATGGTACGTGGCATTTAATTTACGTTACGCCCTCTCACTCCGGCTTACATCCCTTTCGTCCTTTAACCCGTACGCTCTCGCGCGAGAATCCCGACGCGAGTGCGAAAACCCGATGCACCGGCAAACTCACACTCGGCCAACCGTTAAGCAAGGCTCGTCCTAGATGAACTATTTCTCGATTAACAACGAACCTGTTCTCCCCGTTACCTCACTCTTCTCGCTATCCCCCCCTCGCCGCTCGAGATAATTTCCGGTCGGGCCGTCTCGGGAGAGACCGTCTATCCATTTATATTCACTTCCTTTACCAACATTCACGCGTGTAATATTCATATCGAGCTTCGCGACGTCGAATTATATTTTCAACGTAATGCGGAACATCCGTTGAAATAATATAGCATTCATTATATTAAAAAAATTTTAATTATTTATTCCGATGGAACATATCTTGGTACGAGCTCCATAGATTATTTATTCGTGATTACGAATCGAATTTCGTTCATACCACTGAAAAATTTATCAAGTCGTACTCGAAGGTAAGTATTTATTTCTTTCAAATAATTCCCGCTCGTATCGGGGAAGTTGCGTTGAACATTTAAACAAAAGCCGGAAAACTCAAATACACGGTTAGCCAGGGAATTACCTACTTGTTTTCGAAGAAACAATAAAAAACGAATCAAGAGTTTCCAGTCTTATCGGCGAGAATTTGAGTAACGTTTGCTGCGAGAACCGCGCAATCGCCAGGAACTTTGTTCTCACGCGCTGGCTCGAGTTATATCAACCACAACAGAAACGTGAGAGAGAAGAGACATTACTTTTCGCGGTCTCTCGTTTGCCGGGGGTGCGAGAGCCCGCGCGGCGGCCGCTCTAACGAGCGCGAGTCCTGCAGGCGCCCGTAATTCACCCTCGAAATGGCGAATGGCTACAAAAGCCAAGAGCGAGGCGACTCGTACACCGAGGTCACGGAGATATAGGCGAGAGTACGTGATATACTTCGCACACACACACACACACACACACGTATACAAATACCCACACAGCATCGCAAAACCCCTACCAAGTTGCACGATCAACCCCCTTCTCCCCCATGCCCCAGTATTTCGCTAGTCTTCACTGCCTTTTGGACGCGTCCGTCACGTGACTTCGAAATTTCTTGATTAAGACGGCACGCGATGCCAGAATTTTTTTTCCGCCTTCCCGCTCGACCCGCTCTTTTTCATTCTTCCCCGAAATCACTCGGGCGATGGAACGTCGTTCAACCCTCCTCTTTCCTTAATTTTCCGGACCGTTACAAACCCCTCTCGAATGGTACAATCCAACGTCTCGTGGATGGAACGAAATTTTTTTATTCTTCATTCGCTCTACTTCGGCATTTTAGATTACAAAAGATAATATTCTTTGATGTCGAAACAACAATGGGCTGTCATTGGAAACTTTCGGGGTAGTTACGACGATTTAAAAATGAGCTGGCAACAATGATTTCAATCGAATTTATTTCCGTGAGAGTATGAAGCCGTGTAGCCGCCGTTTTTGCTCATTGGTCGAAGTTTGTTATCTATGCTCGGTGAATCAGATCTGTGCGTTATTTCGTTAACGAACATTTGGTAAAATCATTGATTCCAGGCCGAGAAGTAGTCGAACCGTGACGAATATAGAAAGTATATCGACAGCGATTGAGAATTGAATTACGGTCGATGGTAGAAATTTAATTAACCCAGATATGTTTCGTTCTATTATTGCTGATTCGGCAGTTTGCGTTGGAACGGTTATTTATGCTTACGATCGTGAGACTGTAGAATCCATGCGTCGAGACATTTCACTGGTGAGCTTCCGGGTTCGGAGACAGAATAGCGAAGCTCGTTCATGCTTGACGTCCCATAACTGGGCACTGGCCGCACGGAAATTGGCCGTGTTACGACGCCCGCGATTCTCGGGATGCGGCGTAGCCGTGTGGCTCCTCTGTTCTCGATTCCCTTCCGGCGTCATAGCATCCTACCATAACCCACCCCCTCCCACCCTTTCCACGTGTTCGAATAGATTGAGTATGCGCTATATCTGCGCATACGTGACGAAACTGGGATCACGGGAAGTCAAACTCCCATATATTGGTTCGACTGTCGCATTTCGAGAGACGATGGACGTTGGAAAAGCGAAACACATCTGTCGACTCCGTCACTCCGTCGCCTCGTTTTAAAAAGGGTTAGCGAATTTCCCAATCAGCGGTATCAATAACCCGTGTCGACGACTGCTGTACAGCGGAAGCTGGAACCACCCGAATTCTCTCGATTTATCGGGCATTTTTCGAATATTTCGACGAAAAAAATCTGTCGGAACGCTTGAGTCCCCACCGTCCGTCCCCGGCCCCCCGCCTCGCTTCTCTGATTACGTCAAACGGACCAACATAAAAGTTAACCGTAACGTACTATGTATGTACCGTGGGTGAAGTTATTTAAAACATTTCGTTCGGGTAAGGTTGAACCCGAGCGTACCTATCGATCCAGTTCACTCCGAGTAGCGCATGTATTAGCGGAATCGACAATGTTTCATTGTTTTTAAAATGTGAAAAAATTTGCAAGCTCAAATTTCAAGCGATAAAGGCGGGAAGATTCCCGAATTCGTGTATGAATCGATACGTGTCCGTATGAGAGTATGAAATGGTATTTTGGGAATATGAATGATGATGATGTTTCGACGGTTGAGAGCAAATCAGCGCGAGCTTCCTGCAACGAGACAGAAATAGTAGAAAAATGGCTGAAATAAAATTCTCGCATGATATGTAATAATAATTATTTGCTAAAAAAAGAAACAAAATACATCGAATACATTTTCATTCAATGAATCCTCATTCATGACAATGATACAATTCTACAACCTATTTGATTGCTTGTTTTCTCGAATTCAATTTTCCCATATACTCCCGTCAACTCTGCATACGCACGTGGTATTATTTCAACCACGTTGAAAGTCTATCGCCGACTCGGTGAAAGCTCAACGAGATTTCCGGTGTCTCTGACCGTGCGATATTGGCTGCAGGGCTGACCCCAGCCCCGCCCTCGGTGTGAAGTGAATTATTTTACGAATCGCTTGTTTCTCATACACGCGGACGAAGATGAAATAAACGTGGCGATGGTACATGGACGAAGAAAAGAGATAAACAGCGAAAACCGTCCATCCGACACTTTGACAGTACACCGGATGCCGAGAAAGTGAGACAGCGCGCAACGACAGTAACAGCGGCAGTTTGGGAAGCACGAATGACTCTGCGCTTCGTCGCCACTGACAGCTGTCAGACTCGTCGGAATCCAGAAAGTTTCGCAAGTGAGAGCGGGTCCCAGGCCGAAAGTTGATATTGCTGCGCTTGCAATACCTATTCCCATTCCTCTCTCGCCGCCCTTACACTCTCCATTTCCATTGCCCTCGCTATCCCCGTCTCTCTCTATCTCTCTCTCTCTCTCTCGCACCCCGACGACAACTTCGACTCTCCCCCAACGCTCGCTCGTCTCTCGATTCCGCGCACACGCGCCGACGTCGATCCGGGAATCGCATTTCGTTACTGCATCCCGCAGACTCGGCGACTGTGTAGCTCTCGCGCGATTCGTCGACCAAACCGGGGTAACGAAGTAACGCGAGACTCAGCCCCGCAAGCTCCCTCGTTTTCTGCATAAATTGGGCTTCTTTCGCACGAGATATCATTGGTCACGTCGTCACCGTAAAAACACGTGACGGAATCGACGCTTTGTCGCGCGATCGAACGAAATTACACGGGATAGCGAAGAAAAAAAAAAACTACGACGACGAAAAGAATTTTTTCCCTGGTTCGGCACGAAGCGTTGACCGGAAACCTAAAATTACCGGTCGTACACTACCGAGACACGAGGCAAACGGACAAATTCGATGGGAAGTCGGTGGCTGCCGGTAAAATCCCAGAACACGATGCAGCCGCCTCGAACGCTTTTCTCGTGCGGTCACACGAACTCACATCGGTTCTCCGGCGAAACAGAACGAAAAAAAGTAGAAGAAAAAAAAACGAAAAAAGCTACGTGGAAAAATATACCGGGAGCACGTTTCTTGGAAAATACAATTTTATGTCCTTCGTGCAACCTGTAGCCCTCGTCGTATTAGCTATCGATTATGTACCGTACAGTGAGTAACATAAGAGCTCCACGTGATACGATATTTATGGTGATGTTACAGGCCTGCTGTGTATCGTACAGCGTGTACGTAATACAATAAATCGCGTCGCTCTCGTGTTCAAGAGGATTTCGGAAGGAAGAAAAAAAAACGGTTGGATGGCATTGACGGTAGTGGTGAGAAAAAGGGATTCGAAAAGCTCCCAGCAGGTTCACCCTTGTCCCTTGCGTCAGGCACCCAAAATTGGTTCGTTCATTCCCGATGACGACGTCACGGATTGAAATGGTGCGTAAAACGGGCACTGCTCCCAGGAGAGAAATTTTCTGGAGCCTCAGGTTTTCCAGACCGTTCCTATATACATGGGCTACTCCACTGGTATGGTACTCGTGCCTGAATTCCGTCTCCGGTTCCACCCTCGAAACAGCTTCGCTCCATCATTCTTCCGCCTTTCCCTCCGTAACCAACCCTCCGCTAGCTTGTATACCATCCTTCGGAATTAACCGTTCCTCGTGCTACCTTGGCTATACATATATGTAGAAGAAAACAAAAAAAGCGTGGTAGCAGTCGTTAAATTTTACGTCATTTAGTAAAATAATATTTTTTCGCTTAGTATACAGAGAAATAACCTATCAGTAAGCCAAGGTAATTTTCGAATGTGAATTAACCCAAATAAAAAAAAAACAGCGTGGGTTCCATCGGTTTTTAATTTTAATCTTTCAGACTTTATGTATTTATTTACTCTATCTTAATTGTCCATCAGTCAAGCTGTAAAAGCTTATCTCAACAGCCCACGCAACAAACTACGTCCAACAAAATTTCGAAAAAGTATTCTCGTGCACTTAAACGCTACGATACCGTGCTCTCAGTCTCCGAAGACTTTTGAACGTCCGCTATTCCGAAGTAGTACCTAAAGCGTCACTTCTCTATACAGTTGTTGCTGCGCCATTGCGCATACCGTATACAACTGTTCACTTCTTCGTGACGCAAAAAATACGCTCAGTCTGGAAGTAAATAACTCGCGGGCGCGCCACTTGCGCGCCAACTGCGAAGTGACTTATGAAAAAGTTTTCGAAGATCCCTTTCCTCCCACGTCTCCCTCACGCCGTCATCCCCCTCGTGTGCCAACCCCTCACTCGCACTTTATTTCTCAGCCACTTCCTTCAACGTCTTCTCGCTCTCGCTGCTAGCGCCATGTTGCCTCTTATTACTATTTTTCTCTTTCCCCTCCTCCGTCACTTTGTCACATTTTTCTCTCCCCATCCCCGACCTCTTCGCCCGGTGTCCAACCTGGAGTCCTTCAAACAAGTTTTCCAACTGAGGTGTATAAATTGCGTGCGGGTTCGGTCATATTTTTTCTTATATTTTCTCTTTCTTACATTTCTTCGTTTTCCGTTCGTCGTCCTGTTGCCGTTGCTGCTGAGAATAAGATTTTCTTTCACCCTCCCATCTCCCGCGGCCGTGGAGGTTTCTCACGGATCTTCTGGCGTCGGGGTGGGCTCGGTGGTGAGAGAAGGTTACCGCCGGAGGTTCCCGGGTGATTTCCAGAATGAATAACTCATAAACCTTTGTCTAGCAGCGGGAGGTACGAGTGAGGAAGTATGGGAAGCTGAGCGAAGCGAGACGAGGCCTCGTTATGTTGGACGCCTCGACGAATCGCGATGGACTTCCGGTCGGTTCGTTGCCGTCACGCCGACCGAGACTCGAGAGGGTGCTGATGCAATTCTGTAGCAACCAATCCCCCTCCCTCGACGTGTTCGCTGACTATATTGCGAAAGGGTCGATTTATGGGACATTAATGTGACTCATCGACTCGACGAGTTGAGAAAAGCAATATACACCGCATTGTTTCCTCACACAGAAGGTTACGAATGGTATATACGGTAGCAAGTTTGCTTTTAGATAGAGTGGTGAAAGTAATTCGGGACTTTTTACCCAAACACCGAACCACGGATATTCGAGTGAAAGCTGAAATCGCAAGAACCACCCGACGAGAACAGAAATAACTGATAATCGATTCTTTCCCCTTCGTATAATCGAAAGATTTGTCGGTGGGAAAAGCTGTCGCGACGCACTCTCGAGGCCCCGGCTCACCTACGTATCAATTTCCACTCCGCGAGTCCCAGACCTGTTCTCAGAAACCCAGAAAAACGTCTCGAAACACTTTCTTCTTTCCTTTTCTCTCCCAGTTTTTTCATCCCGCTTGGTTATTTCTACACGGAAAAATCTTTGAAATACACCGTTCGAGTGACGCATCTAATATTGTATTCATGGAATGACGAGGCCCGAAGCTATGTGAATAAATAAATAAATAAAGGAGGTAGGCGAGGGTGGAGACGGAAGGAGGGCAAAGAAAGTTAAGGACGCAAAGCGTACGCTTTTGCGAAGAGCGGTCGGGTTGGTAGCGATTGCGGCTCGTCGCCTCCGCTGTTCGTTTCTCTGATGCGGGCCACCCCGGTGCCAGGGTGGAAGTTGACAACTTCGAGAGCTCTTTCAATTTATCTCATCCCTTCGGGCACCTTTTCTTCTCTTTCCTTTCACCGTGGGATGCACCTACCGCTACGACGCCTCTACCTCCGTCACCCGGCTCGTCTCCACCCCGTTATTCCCGCAATCGGTACCCCACCGTTGGCAACTACCGCGTTGGCTACCACCTCGTTTCCAGGAACCAGGCATTTTCATCTCGCCGCTATATTTATTACGGCCCCGTCACGTTGCGGATACCGGGGTGACGATGGGTAACGGACGAGTGAGCGCGAACGAGGTTGAACGAGGTAAGGCGCGCGTGTGGAGGGCTATCACAAAAGGATGGAATATTTAAAAGCTCTCGAAGTATAGATATAACGACCTATCAGACCCTTTTCGTACCGCGTATTTATTTATCCACTCTGTTGATATACGCGTGATACAGATTCTGGGTGTAGTTTCAATAATTTCCGAACCGCACCTCTGACCTTATACCCACTTTTCTCTTGTCTACACCTTTTCCGCTATTCGTTTTCTCCTTTGCCGCTCTTTTATTCATTCATCGCGTAAAATTATTTAACGAAACACCGCGAAGATCAAGTGTCATCCAGCTTGTGAGAATAATCTCAACTTCTTTCTTTGATACCACTCATTTTTGTTTCTTCTTTTCATTCGAGAAGCCGTGGACTCAATTCCGCGATACCTCTGCTCTGGATTCTTCTCCAACGTCGCCAGAAGTAATCATTTCCATCTCTCAGTGTTTTCATTCCCAGTTTGAGTTTCACTTCTCGCGTCCTCATCCACCGCGGGTAGACCCGAGAACCGTGGAACGTCATTTCGAGTGGAAAGAGATCGAGGCGACTAGCCAAGAGAATCCCGCATGCAGCGTTTTTCGCTCGGTTCTCTCCGCTACCCGCCGCATATTCTTTCACTCTCACTCCCTTTCGTCATTTCGCTCGAATCCGGAGATCCCCGAGGCTTTTCGCGCACGGATTCCGGCCTCGCCGCGCCACTTTTTCTTCCTTCGTTTCCACTTATTGTTCAAGGTTTTTTTATATCTCTCCTCCTACTTCTCTCCTGGACCATACCTTCTCCATTCATTTCTTCACCATGCAGATCTCTATTTCTGCATGCTTCTTTCTTTTTTTTTTAAATCTTTGCTCGTCTCTCATTCTAGTTTTAGATTTCTCCGTGCATTATATTTCTTTCTTGGTGGATATCCAGGTAATTAGGCACGATGCGCGGCCCAATTACAGGCTGTGCCACAACCAACGCCATCCCCGTCACCACCGACCCTCCCCGTCATCGCCGTTACGGGTTCTGGTGCGCCACTGTCGTCGCGCGTGTTCCCGTAATGAGGTACTCGCAAGGAGGCGCCAGGCTTTGATTAATTAAGTTCCCACGGCTTCCCCGATGCTTCGCTCGTCTCCCCATTCTCATCCCAATCCAGAATATATCTCATTCGTCATCGTGCTCGTCTCATCCGCGTTCCGCGTCTCGAGAGTGCGTGCTCAATGCCTTCATCTACCATTTGTAAATTATCCCGCAGTACTCGGTCTCTCGAGAGGATACGGAATAGTGGTGGTAGTCGGGAAAAATTTGCTCCACAGGGTCTACTTCACTATCCTATCAGTTAAATAAATTTCCCGTAGCTCTTTGACTATCGTTATTTACAATGAAGAGAAAAAATGGGACAAGGGCGTAAACTCGACGGGGATTCTCATGCGGCCGTTCGACGCAAAATATCTCGTGCTTTTCTCCCGTGGAACGGCGTAAGCGCTTATCGTCCCACCCTGCGACTTTGCTTACACGAGGCCGAGTCATTGGGGACGAAAAAAGTTACCCTTCTCAACGCTCAGAGACGTCGTTACATTTATCGCTCTTACGCTGCCACCGCGTTACGTTATGTGCCGGAGGATATGGACGATATATCGAGGAAATGAAAGAGTCAGAACGATGCCTCGAAAGTGACGGCGAAAAAAAAGTGAAAGGAGGGTTTCGGAAAACGGCCCTTCCTTCCGGCTGGACGACTTCGTAGTTGCCCTGTCTCACTACCATTTCGCCGCCTGTAACAGTCGACCAAAAGCACATCCGCCAGTCCGGAGATCATCGTCCGAACATCCTATCCCCTCTCGCTCGTCGTTTCCTCCTCCGGCTTCTTTTTCTTCTTCCTTATTCTCCTTCGTCAGGCCAAACTCCCGGACTTTCCGGAATTCTCGTCTCTCCAATTTTATACTACCGAAACCCACGGCCGATCAAGCATAACGTTAAAGTCCACGGGAAAACGCGGTGACGGCGGATTTTGCCCGCGGCATAATCTTGTTTCGAACTCTTCCCTCGTTCTTTCGTTTCCTTCTAATCCGCTTTCGTAAATCTCCGATGGGTCTTCTTCTCTTCTTTTTCAGTTCTTTCTTTCATTTTCCTCGCCGACTCGCCAATATTCGTTCGAAAAACTCCTTCACCGACCCGCCAATTGTTTCGGCTCCCTTGCACACGTTTTCTTTTATTTTTTTTGTCCGTACCCGTCCTTCAATGTTATCTATAATCTTCCCCCATGGCCCACGGCGAACCCTTCGCGATGACGAGTGCCCTCAGGCACTTCACCATAATTCAGCATTTCGAAGAGTGCGTGATAACCCAAAGGTCAAACTTAGGAATACTCAAGTTAGATATTTACATAGCATTTCGTTCGTTTGTGTGAAATTTGAGGGTGCGCTTTTATCCTCTTCGCATTTACCGCTTTTGTTCTTGTCGTTATCTATTACCCGTCGACCATCCCTTCACTTAGGCTTTCAGCTTGTGGCTCTAACTCTCAGAAGTATTGCTGTTTCTTCGGTATTCTTCTTTCCCCATTCTCTTTTCAGTTTTTTTTTCGTTCAGACGAAGGGCGAGAAATATTAGCTGGTGGACGGTCCATTTAGAAAATGAACCCCGGAACTTCGTTCCCTCTATTTTCTTCTGTTCCCGTAAGAACTTGCGATGAAACATCGCGCAAACTCTTCAAGCGCAAAAATCTTTCCACTTCTCCAAGCTTCTACGGTTACCGAAACCACCGCTATCGCGTCCACGTTGTAAATTACACAATCCGTTACTCACGCGTCGCCCGCAATGCGCACCTCATGCGTGTTTTGAAAGAAATGTATGCATTTGACGAGAAGTCACGTATGTTGACATTCACTCGAGAGTCGCGTATAAATTTCCGATAGCTTTTGCGTCGGGTTATTTCTCCGCGAGAGAACGCTCGACCGGGGTGGCTGACCCGTTCCGTACGCTATAACGTTGAATTCGCGAGCCACGTCTCTACTTCTGACGTTTTACGAGCAGCCCCCACGTCGAATAACATTCCACGGGGAATCCGTCGGATATCTCGCTCGAAGAATTGTGCAGCAACAGTGCCAACGCCGCAGCGATAAATGGTCGAAGGACCTCGCGTTTTTCTTTTTGACCCGTCAACTCTGAATGTCGATCCAAGCATTTTTTGCTGCTCCTTTCATTGTCTCTGATGCTCCTTTTATCTTCATTTTCCGCGATTCTTCCTCGTTTCTGTTGTTATACTCGAGTCGCTCGGACTATCTCTATTTGCGCTGCCCGTTCTTCTGTCCATTAATGTCCAGTCGCGGAACGGAACGGGCTTCAATTGATCGGGAATGGCAAGAATCGCAGTTACTCTTTTCATTGCGCGGAATTCACATGCGCTCTCGTAGCCGATCTCGGATCGAAATGAAGCAGTTGGATTCGATTTCGAAAACGGGTATAAAAGCATATCAGGAGTAGATATTACGAAAAAAATATTAATGTTATATTTTTTTTTTCAAATTTTCTCGAAATGATAGTAAAAGCGGTGAAATAATATTTCGTTATTTGACAATGTATATCGATTACGAATTGCCTCGCATCGTTACGCAAAAGCAGAAAAGTCCATGACTTTGTACGTAAAAACAAGTAAGTTGAACAGTGTTTTTCATCCATAACTTACAGATTATCTCAGTTTAACCTAATGCTACCTTAGACAGTACCAAAAACCAAGCCACAACTTCATAATTAGTATTTTTTTAATCTATTTGACCGCTGTGGCAAAGCATTCGCAACGTATAATGGTTATTTCTCGGGAACCCTTTTACCGAACTTATTTTATTTCGCTTCCGAATCACGGAGAAGACCGTTGAAAATTTCATTTACGAATAGCGAGCAGTGTATTAACGTATTTCGCTTCGATTAAGAGATTTATTTTTCGCTCTGGTGTACTCTTTCGCCTCGGGGTATCCCCAGTATGTACATATTTCCGCTACCTCCATCGCAACGAGTGCTCGCAGCCATTATTCCTTTCCCCGTTTATCTCGATACTTGACCAGGGCATTCACGTTCACCGCACACTCGTAGTCGTAGTCGAAACGGCTTTTGTTTCAAATCTACGATTCGCCGGTATGCAGCGGTACGACCGATGTTTGGTTTAGCTCCGACCTGGCCAAATAGTTGAACTTTTATAGCCGGCACGTTGCGATTCTCGCGTGCCAGGGATATCGATGACGACAATTCCATCGTTATCGCCGGTATCGAATAGAAGTAAATAGAGACACGCGACGGCGGGGATTGTGCAAACGTGCCGGGTGGTTTCGATAATCCGCCAGCCGGACTTTTTCCCCGGGTGGTAAACGCTCGCGTTGCACATAGCCCGCGCTTGGGGACCGAAGATTCGAGTATTCCGTCGAAACTTTGACCAACGAGATTTTACAAAAGACACCACGGCCTTCGATCGTTTCTCGGCGCAAGCTGAAAAGCCAATTGTCGCTTCGTTCAAAATGCTCTACGTAGCTTCGAACGTTTTTCCCCGTGGAACATGCCAACGTTCCGAGGATTTCCCGATCGTCCCTTGAGATCCAAATCTCGCCTCTCGCATTTTCGCGATGCGCCGGATATCTCAGGACACTCGAACGGAAGCATGCGAAACCGGTCCGAGGCTTTGCTGAGGCAAGCCGGAGAGTCTCAACGAGCTTCGTCTCCGTTACCAGAATTTTCGTGCTCGATCGGTGCGTTGAAACTGACCGATCAACCGTATTCCATCCGAGACATGGAACAGCAGCCCGAAAAGCCTCACCGTGCGGGTCGTCGCCGAGAAAGAAAACGAAGGAGTGGAAATACGGGTGGACGGGGAAAAACGGATAGTAACGAAGGCAAGGGCAATAGGAGTTTGCGAATAGGAAAAACGAATACGAACGGTGAAGAAGGAAAGAGAGCTCAGCGCGTGCAAGTTTTTGTTTTGCATTTAAACGGAACGGGGTTGTGGATGGGAGAGGCACGATGGAGGCGGAAAAATAGAAAATGCCATGTCGACAATACGTGGAGAAGCGCCCCGGGGAATCCTGGCTCGGAGAGAAAAAAAATAAAAGAAAAAAAGGGGGATGCGAGGCTGGGTGACACCCTGGATGGTCTTAACAGGAAGAGAAAGAATAAGAATAAAAATAACTGAAAGTGCGAGAAAAAGGAGGTGATAGTCGGTTGCTTACTCGCGAATCTCGAGCGAGGAAAGAAAATTGTGACAGAAAGAAAAATAAGATAGAAACCGTTGAGGTCCCAATCGATATCTTCTATCGGCACTTTTCAATCAGAGGCTACGTTCTCGACAATGGCGGGCTTCGACCTATCCGCGAAGGTTGGATGAGACACCGAGAGTCCGGCGCTGCCAACGTCAGAGCGTTGTGAACCGGTTTGACCAGCGAAAAAAGCTCGAGGTTGCGAGAGGACAGGATTCCCGCAAAAAAAAAAAGGATATACGTAACCGAGGAAGCCTTATATCGATTTCAGTAGAAACGGCTGCTGGGATCAGCCGTAACATGGAGTTGGAAAATAATAATCGTAGACTTCCTCCGTTCCGGAAATAATTGCGTGGCAATAAAGAAGAAGAGGTCCATGCTCGTTGGATTCCGCTACGGATCGCTGAGTTTTCAATTCGTTCGTCCGGGATAGGTGAAGGTCTTCCCGCAATGGTCGTGTACCTTGGAACTTTGCCGGAGTCCAATGAGATTTTTTTGATCCCTTCTTTTTCTCGGCGTCTGTCATTTAATAGAAATTTCCGGACATTCGTGTTCTTCAATTTAATTATAATTCGACATTACCATAGTCGACAGTGCGAGAAGTCAGCAAATTTTTTTTGCTGAGCTTACTTCTCTTCGAGTTCATGCGGCAAAATCAAACACGGAATTCAACCTGTCACATCATTGACAAGGTGACTGCGTTGATTTAAAATTGCGTTGAATCGGTAAAACGTTGTATGCTTCTCTCCATTCGGGGAGAAAAAAGCCAACAAGTTACGCTTGTTCGTTACCACATGGCGCAACGAGAGGCAGTGTGTTACCTATGTGCTTGTATCAGTCGATGGAGAAGTTCCCGAAGCGCACAAAGTCGAGGTTAATTAGAAGCGTATACACTTCTTTTTGTTTGGCATATTAACCGAGAGACTCGGAATTGCGGTGCACGGGAGTATACGTACTAACGAAACGGTAGAACAGTGGGAAATTTCATAAAGCTACCACAGTTTAATATTTCAAACGATAACGGAGCCACTGTACAGGGTTGAGAGCGAAGTGGGGATGGGTGTACGCTTTAGAGTATGAACGAAGTTTAGTGCGCTAGTTCTACTGGTCTCATGCAGGTCTCGTTCGTCACTCGTTCCTCGTTATTGCGTTGTAATATAAACTTTGAAGTTTGAAAGTGCTACCCGCAAAAACTCCCCCCTCCTTCTATCTCGATCACGCTCGCCTCGCTGGCCGCAGTATAATTGCGTGATTTCGTCAGCCGAAATGAATTTTCGAAGCCTCGTCTACGTTCATGTGACGCTGTTATTTTTTCTTATTGAAGAATTAAATTAATAATCCTACTTTCTGAAAGTTTGACTGATTCCAAGATCATAGCTACATAAGTATACTTTTCTCTTATTGATAAGCAAAATATGCTTATCGCACTGATTTATTAGTGATTTCGTCTTAATTATGAGTTTCATACATTTCTACAGTCATTCAAAACATTAAAAATAAACATACCGTCTGACCTAACTTTTTCTTATGATTTTATTTTGATTTTTTTAAACTTTATTTTCATTTTATTTTTACTTTATTTGATAAAATGTTTCTCGTCGTTGATATTATAGCTGCTTTTGTAATAAAACGTCGATCCGACGTGAAAGTGTATATCATTGTTATACGGCGCAATAGTTGCGGGTCGCAGTGGGCTAAAAGGGAGAAAATCGACGGGTTGCAGTGCTCGGGTGGTTGGAGCGATTTCTGCGATGGTTATGGCGTTGGTGGTTGCAGCTCGGTGCTGGAAACTGCTGCTACGAAGCTTGGAGTAACCGTCGAGACGTATAAGGGGGTTTGCTTGCTGCTTTCCTCGTTATGGGGGTTGGCTAGGGTGCGCAGGTGTGGCCCATGGCCACTCTCCTAGCCTATGGCTTCGCATCGGTGCTTTCTCTCGCTCTTGCCTCATAATGCCCGGCTGCCCGCCGCGCTATGACCCTTTCCCTCTAACGAGCATCCAGATAAAACGCCGAAATGTCCTCGTCGTATCCTTCGCCGTACTCGTATCTCCTTCTCTTTGGAATTAATTAAATAATTAAAGCTCTCGGATAATTATCCAAACTCGGTGTGGTTCCAACTATGGGTGCACAACTGAGATACACGTGGGTTCTATTCCATTTCACGAAGCTTTAATGATGTAAGCTCGCACCTTAATAAAATCTGCACAAACCTCATGGACGAAAAATACCTAAACCAAAAAATAAATGTCAAATAAACTTTTTATCTTATTTCAGTATTTTCAGTACAATTTAAATGAATTGCATTTACAAAAGTCGTGCTGAATTATGCAACAAGAACTTTTCTTTTCAAAGTTCGCGAGGCGTTCAATGATAAAAATACGATGGAAATAAACGCATTCGGTACACCATGCTGTAATATATTATACATAAGCAATAAGCTAATAACGGGTTGCTCGTGTACCCTTAATTCATGGAGTTCGCGTGCCAGAGCGAGAGAAACGCGAGAAAAACGGTTAGCCGGTGGTCCGAGCTGGCGGGGAAGTGAGACGGAAGGAAGGAGAGAAAGCTCGAGTCCCGCGGGCCATAAGGCTGATTTACTGGAGATCCTATAAAACGCGGGCGTACAGTATCTACAAATTAGCTCGATGCCCGCGCGAGAGGGAAGAATGGAAGAGAAGGGAGAGACTGGCTTTTCGCCATCTGTTTACAGTTTATTGCTCTATCGGTTACCTTTATTTCCATTTTATTATGTTTCCCTCGGCTTCCTTTCGCTCCGTACTTTCTTTCGAACTCTCTTCCCTCCTTCCGTCTCTTTCTTTCTCTTCATCTTTCCCACCATTATTGGCATCTAATCCTCGACGCAAGCAATAAGCCAAAGGATAACGAGGATAATCTCGCCATCTCACTCCTTCACGTTCCTCGAAAGAATATTTTTCTCAACCGTCCCATCGAAACTCGCGAATCTCACGATCTTTTTCTTGGTTCCAATAAAATCTTCTTTTCGCTTCAACCGCTCGTTATCGTTTCACCGACACTTTTCATTTCTTTCCTCGTAGAACGGAGCGAGTGCGAAAGTTGACAATTCGAGATTTTTGCTCTTCCCTCGATTCATAGCTCGTCTCTTTAACCGCGCTCGCCCTTCCACACCGCGTCGCGTTTCACTTATCGCGACGTTCCCCCGGGGGAACTCGTGGCAAAATCGAGACGCGCCACGTTTTCCCATTCCCCGTTTTCCTTCCGTTCCCCGCGCGGTGCGGCGGCAACCTTTTCGACTTTGTCGGGACGAGCCAATGGAATTGATATATCGAGGGAACGAGAAGGAATCGGGAGAACGATCGAAAAGAAAGAGAATCGAGGTTTGGGCTGCCGCGCGGTTGTCCCCGAAGAACGCCAGTTTCACATCCCCCGGGTATAACCAACCCCCGACACCATCGTCCGCCCTAGCACCGGCGACGTTTTTTTTTTTCTCTTCTCGATCCCTTTATCCCGCTTTTCGCGTGGACATTCCGAATTTTCGCTAACAGCACGGATCAGGGGACCTACCGGCCGAAGGCCTCGACGAACGTTCCGAGCTAAGGTTACTTCAATCACGATCAAACATACATCACGTGATGTTCGTGACTGTGGTCCTTGGTCGGCTAAAAGTCCCGCGGGAAGGGGTTGGATGCGGGACGGGTCTTCGAGGTCGTTTTTTTTTTCCGTTCATTCCGTGGTCTACGATACTATTCTTTCTGTTTTTGTCTCACTATCGCCTAAGTGATAGATCGCCGTTCGCCAGACTTTGTTACCCCGTGTCGAACGATCTGTCTCGCAGTCTATTCTTTCGACCAAAAGCCATTTGTGGTCCGGGAGTTCGAGCAGGGTCGGAATCATGAATATTCGATTTGGTATATCTCTTTCTGGATATACATCGACGTTTGAAATAAAATCGACCATGCACGAGTTCCAGTATTTCTAGTTTTGTACCTATTGATTTTTATTATTTTTGTATCCACCAATTCGTCAACATTGCCCAAACGAAATAATTTTGATAAGGGATTTACGACTCCACCGAGTTATGCGAATCGTTCAGCACGCTGATAGAACGTAAAAAATATTGAATTCGTACACTTTTCAGAATCTAAAGAACCAGGTTTCGAGCTCTTTATATTTTACAAAGAAAATTCAGTGACTCGTTGATGTCTGTAAAAAGAAATAGAATACATCGGACGAAGTTAAGCGTGAACCGTCGGCTTACCTTCAGGAATGCTTCAGACATTCTACTGAATGGCGAAGGCATGGAGATAACGCTGCGTCCCCGTTCTAGCGTCAAAGACTTTGTCGAACGATTCAATGAAGACGTAAATGGGTAGTCGATAAAATGGGTAAACGCGTGGGTATTTGAATGGAGTAAGTTCGCCAGTTTTCATTGATAAATATAGAGAAGATTATTTTCCGATCTCGGGCTATTTCTACCCGCAAATTTCAGTTCAACATCAGCTGCTACGAGTCCAAATGGTAACAAACCCATCGAAACGAAAGAAAAAAAATTAGGGATTGTCGCTAAGGAAAACACTCCGGCCAAGGCGACGGTTGGTCCACGCAGCATCCGTCTATGGTTAAAATTTAACCGATATACATATATTTTCATTTTCCTTCGTTACTAGCCGTCGAGAGCGCTACCCCGTTTCCTGATGTAACAGAATACATGTCGAAGCAATTCCACGGGAAGACCTGGTTGCGATGTCGGGAAACGATTCTCTTTCCGCCGCCGTCGCTGTCACGCGCTTAACCAAGAAACTCGGTACCGTGACCGTTAACGCTATCAGGTCAGGGGTGAACCGCCGGGGCTATTAGGCTGCGGAGCGACAGCGGCCAACCAGAGAACGGTTTACCCTCTCCTCCCCTCAACCTTTCTCTTCGACCCCTTTCCAGTCAAATTCCATTAACGCTGTTGCAACCGATATTCCTGCGGTGTCACGCGCCTGTATATATTCAAAGCTCTCCACGGTTCGCGTATTATAACCGGCAGTCTATCGCGGAAACCTCGAGTGCTTTCGATAACGTCGAGACTCATATCCGACGGTGCTACGACCAACGCCGAACCCAACGCGTCTCATCGGCTTCCGGGTTTGCTATGCTCAACCGTAATATCATCAATTATACGATAATTCGCTAAAAACATGGTCCAGGTACAGCGAAACCGTCTACGTTCCGTTAGTATGTCATAACCATCGATAATGTATATTTAATAATAGACAAGGATTCATTGAATATATCGACAATGCAGAATCAATAACGGGCAAGAAGGACTTTTCTCACGGGTGTGGATTAATTATGACCCGTCGGGGTATACCCGTGGGGATATATTTTCGGGTAGAGTGCTGTTAGTCGTTGGAGAGAATCGTGTATCGACAAAGTGTGAAGAGTGTAATAATACCGGTAGAAATGCTATATAAGGTTTATGGTGGGAGTAGAAACCAACGAGCCCGGGGGTAGTTTGTCGGAAAATATACCCCACGCACATATATACACTCCGCCGTTGCGCTGCTGCTGTTACGTGTATGCCTGTCGCACGCAGGCTTTTAAGTAACGGATGGACTTGGCGAGTAGTTCGCGCGGCGTCCTTTCCCTCTTTCCCTCGCTCACACTATTTCTCTTTCTCTCTATCTTTTTCCCTCTCTCTACTTGCTCCGAAACTCTCGTGCGCGTGGCCGGCTCGCGTGTTTTCCGGTCGTTTGCCGAGCCGCGAGTTGCTGTCGGGGGAGCAAACGTCGAATACCCCCGCAACCTACCCGGCTCTCGGACTACTCGATCCTCGTATATGTACGTACCACGACGACCTCATGATCCTACGTATATGCCACGCCACCCACGCTTCCCTGAAATTAGTGTTCGGACCTACGAAATTTTCGTGCCTTCGCATGTGCTTTGCACGTTGCGTTATTTTATTTCTTTTGTTCTTTCCACTCGTTATGCGGTTTCCTATTAGCTGTACTCAGACAAATTTACCGATAAATATGTCAATCGTTTTTCATAAGTCTTGGCACTGATGGATTAATCCGAATAACGCCCGGATAATATCGGTTTCCCGACATTCCATGGGTCTTCACACGTCGGAACTTTTGACAATTATTGCGTGTACTTCTGTACCCTCGAACAATTGAGTGAAATAGAGAAAAATAAAATCTTTACAATTTTTCTACGTTCGCAATCTTTTGCTGTCTGGACTGCGATATATACGCAAAACTTGTTAGTTATTTTTTCTGTTCGTTTCAGTATTTAAATTATACACTGTCTTTCGGCAAAGATTAAAAAAATCCTGTTTCAAAGTTTGGGAAAAATTATAAATAAAGAACCTCATGGTTCAATTTGTGTTTGCCACCCATTTATTGAATTTTGTTTGGATAAAAAACGAAGTTATTAAAAAAAATGGAAAACGCCTCTACGTTTGTCCACGCTTTTTTTTGTGGCTTCAATACAATTGCATGAATAGCGAGCTCGATTGGTGTATCATTGCTGAACGTTTATGAACACCCGTACTGCAATGGACTGCATACAATGCACCCCGTTGACCCATAAGAACGAGAGAGAGAGAGAAAAGAACAAGGGTATATTTTGTACCAGGCCGTTGGCCATCACCCCCTCGACCAGCCCCGATGATCTCCGGCTTTAACGATGTCCATGCTAAAATAACGGATATCCGATTATAAACGAGGAACTAATAATTCCGTGAATTGAAATCAAGCACTACAACGCTGCACTACGAAATTGCGAAATGACTGCGACTGCAGTAAAACCATCAACCACATAGCTCGCGCTTAGGCTGAGTATTTCGAATGACGTGCTTTCGAAGTACCGATATTTCATTTTAGAATACTCGTTGTGCAGTTTTTATATTTGGTAACATTCCACGAATTTGCGTTAGCGTCTCTTTTTCACTATTCGATGCTCCGTTTGTGAGCGGAACTCGATGATTGACTCGACTAACACGGCCGAGCGAATACTTTCACAAATGAAAGCGCTTGTGACAGGATATGATCTGCGCAAAACTGTGCGACGGTTATCGGAACGTTAAAAAAAAAACCAGAAAAATATTCCGTTTTATTTGTTCCGCTTGTTTACTCGCACATTGTTCAACGGGGTCGTTGAACTTTATAATAATTTTCGCGAGATTGATTTTCCGGGTTGCGTTTTATTTGCATTCGGGAATGGGGCGACGAAGTCTGCATCGACAAATAAAATAGGTCTCCGTGGTTATGAAAATTCACGAGTAATACATGTGATATGGAAATTGAATTATTATAAACAACGCTGAAATCGATATAAACGAAATATCGCCTGAATAATGAAGAATTGACTGCAGGGGAAACAACCGGAGTTTCAGCAATGAGTCGCAAAGCAAAATTATTTTCCAATATCGAAGAGTCGTATATATCCTTTCCTCCCCCGCCCTCAATTATTTTTAAGTAACCACAGATACAAGGTAAGACCGTCACTGTGGAAAAAGAAGAAAAAATAAGTTCTATCGACGATAATGGTTGGAAGGATCCCTGCGGTCGAAAATGTCAGAGACACGCGAGAGAGAGTCTGGCCAGCCCTTCGCGCGAACGCAGTGGTGGTCTCGTCGTAGGCGCGTCAAGACCTTAAATGATGGATCGACGGGCAAGCAGTCAGAGGGTCGGCGAGAGAAGCATGGAACGAACCGAGGGCGAGTCCTCGAGGGACATTTTTCCCGTGGAAAAGTTTTTCTGAATTATTTAACGCCAGCAAAAGTATCGTCACTCGATTGTCGTGAAATATTAAGAACGTCGCATACTTGAATTACGCGCATTAGGGGAGAGTCGAGATAACGACATTTAACAAGTATTTCAACAGAATTTTCGCTTTTTTTTAAAGATATAAAAGAAGAACGAATGAGAGAGGCTGGGCGAGTGTCGGCTGTGACAACATTCGTCGGATAATTAAATTCGTGAAATCATCTTCTCGAAACTTTATGGTTTGATTGAGGATAAATTGTAAATAGCTATCAAGCTGTAGTACTAAATACTTAGATCTTGACGGGTGCGTACACAACGGTCGCACATAAATTTTTTATGTACGTAAAACGACTTGAGTGCATTTTAAAACTGTGTAAGGGAGAGGAAAAGGTAAAATTCGTTGATGTGTCGTATCCACGGGCTTTTGCCCTTCTTCTGGCATCTACCTTCCGTGGGGAGAATGAGAGTGAGATAGACTTCTGTGCGATTCGCGGGACGACTACGAGATAAAGATGGAGAATCGTTAACGAAGTTTCGAGAATATCTCAAAAGGCTTTTAGGGCCTTTCAAAGAGTTTCGACCCTTCGTAATACTTAAGAATTCCCACGGGGCTGTCTCGTTATAGATACCCTACTATCTCATCGTATTTTTACTCGTTCCGTCATCGTCCGTATCTATATCTGAATTTGTTTCTGATTCTCAGACCATATAAACGGCGAAAAGCATGAACTTATGTGCTTGCAGGAAATGCTTCTTATGTCACATCCAATTGTATGATCGATTGATAGATTTTAATACTTTTTATGAAGATACCTTGAGACACAGATTTCATATCGTCTCTGCACGAGAAGTCAAGATTAATTATAATTAGCGACTTGCTGCTCGGCCGACTAAATTAATTTGTCGAATTTACTGACATTTCTCTCCGCCACGTAAATTGCCAATATCCGCTGCCTTGTTATTTACATTTTCCATTGAAAGTCCAATTTTTCTCATACTTTCGTATAACCAATAATTCCATAATAAATTCTAGTGTAACGGTTTAATGCTAATTGGAATAAGTGTCAACTTTAATCCTCTCTTCCTGCGATTTAATTCCAATAAAATTATTAAAAATCAGATTCAGACTAGAACCTGTTTCAGGCAGTACTTAATCATCCTCACTTCAGTAAAATTCCAACCAAGCCATTGGAACACAGCTAGATCGGAACCGAAGCATTTTTCGAAATTTTCCGACATCGGAAAAAATTTACAAAAATTCGGGTAAAAAAAATAATAATATACCTTCATTGAATTGACAATATATTTTTAATTTTCGCGTCGCTTCTGCGTTCTTCCGTGATTAGACACGCTGGTCGCGCGGTCTCGTGCTGTTCGTTCTCGTTTTTCTCGCACAGTAGCGCTACCCGATGAAACATTTTTCATTAATCTCATTATTTATCGCCCGTCGAGTCGGCTGCACCCTATATTTCGTACGTACACGGTCTGGGCCTCTTACACGCGGTAATCCGTGTAGACGCTCGTTGTAGCGTGGTCGCTCCAGGCTGCTGGAAGGGCGCTGGAGATTCGAGCGAGAGAACCGAAGCGGGGAAACAAATAAGCAAGACCACGACGACGTGTAAGAAATAAAGTAGAAAAATCGGGGGAAAAACGGTTCACCCGACCAAAAAACACTTCTGGATCGCTACCATGATACGTAGGTCCACCATTCGTATCTTGAGAATGAATTTCATTAACGATTACTAAAGCGTACAAAGCTTAAAAAAAGGACGGGTGTAAAATCGGGACATTTTCCAATTCGACAGATAATTCCGTTTTCCTTTAATGTTTTTTATGTCCGCCTAATCGCCTAGAAATCATTGACTCAAATTCGTGTTGAGGAATCTGCAAACCAAAATCCCGCAGCCTTTTATTGACTCGAATCAGTCGTTCGGTCGAGTCTCGATCAGCCCCAAGCTTCTTCCACTGCCTGGCTGAAGTATTGAATTTATTAATATATTTTTGGGGGATGCCATTGTGCCACCCGTTTTCGAATTATATGGAACCGGGCCGTTTTGCCCTGAAATCCCACTTGAAACACAACGAGGGAGTAAGCGAGACACGAAAAAACTTTGAAAAGGCTCAGCGTGGCGACGCCGGAGAGATGGAAAAAGATATATATATATACATAAAAAAGGGGAAAATACAGGGAATGAAGAAAAAGAAGATGAGACGTCTAGCCCCGAACTACCGAAGTAATAAATTTTACGAAAGGAGATGCGAACGGTGAAATACAGTCGCGGAATGCGTAAATCATGGAACGATAATGCCGGATGTCAACCCGCGGGAACGTTTACGAGCGTGCACTTAAGTACGTATGTACTGATGGTGCCGCTGGTGCTGCTGGTGTTGCTCTCCGGCCCCTCGCCAAGCTGGCACATGCTCAGTCGTATATGTTATGTGTAATGTGCGTGGTACACGTGCACGTTGACGATTGAAGCGTCAAACGCACCAGAGCGACGGGGACCCACCACCGACTCGTCGCATTCTGGCGACGCACAACTATTTGCCTCTGTTTCATGGGGCTGTGATGTGAAAACAAAAGACTATGGGACATCGAAATAGCTTTGAAATCCTCGGCGCTATTTGCACTCATGCGTGTACTGCGTTTAGTCAACTTGGGTATTGACAATATTTTCGTTTTATCAATATTTCTCTCTGCACAAAAAACAAATAAATAAAAATAGTGTTCAACTTCTTGCGCCAATGAAATTCAAAAATTTCGCATATTCGAGGCTCGCACTAATGTCAAATTTTATTGTAAATGTATCGTACTTTTACAACAAATAAATTTCACGTGTAAAACGCATTGACGCGTAATAATTCGATTCCCATAGCACCAACGAAATTGTCATTCATGTATATGCGTTTTTTTAACGGTTCGATAAACGATATTCGTTCGAAGAGCGCTCGGATGGAAATTAAATTAAATCGAACGAATTAAAATGACAATCAGGCTTCAGACGATAAATCCTCGAGTATAAACGTGTCTATAGTCGTTAAGTCTATTTGACGCGATTTCTATCGATCTTCTATATCCGCCGGAGCCGCCAGCACCCGATTTATACGAGACGTATATATCTGCCTAGGGACGTCCGTTTTCACGGCTGATCCGCTACAGGCTATTACTACTTTCACCAGACTAGACGGTTCGAGACGTGTCGGGGTGGCTACGTCTAGCGCACGGCGAACCGTAGCTGCGGGAACCTGCAGCACCTATTGACGCCGCGTTCAGCAGCTCGTCGTCGTCGTCGTCGTCGTCGTCGTCGTTGTCGTCGTCGTCGTCGTCGTCGTTCGCCCTCCCGTGCTCAACCATCGACGCTACATACACCGAGAAAAGCCAAAAGGCTTTACTCTACCACGTTGAAAATACGAACATGGGACAGACAGACAGCCAGTCGTGAGCCGTGACGTGGCATCAATTTGCCATTCGTTTTCTCGTAGCCCTGACGGTTCGGGCGCGGCCGTTTTAGATCGTATCAACCCCCAGTGACTCCCCGACGCTCCTCTAATTCGACAGAGAAAGAGGCGCCACCAAGATATTACGAAAGATACACCGAGTTCCGACCAAAGAGCCCCCCCCCCCTTCGTTTTTTCACCCTTATTCGCCATCACCGATAACAAATATCATTTTTCTTTTCCGAACCACGTAACAACCGCGACACTCGCTCTTCGTATATATTAATGAAAATCCAACGGCGAACGAGAATATCTGTTACATCTATCACGTTCGATGGCAGAAAAAAAAACAAAAGGAAAAACAAACCGTCGATCAAAAAAAGAAACAAGAACCCATCTTTACACTGTGTTCCAACGTTTTTCATTTCCGGCATTGCCGCTTCGGCTTGAAGTAATCTACGATCGACTCGGGGATTGCAATGCTGCATTTCGTTATTTTATTCGGTCCCCTTTTTATTTTTCGTACCTCAGTATGGACGCTCCATAACTGGATAAAGTTTTATTTTCGTTCTTTTTACTCTCCTGTATTCTGCATTTGAATTATTATTTATTTTTTTCTTTTTTTTTGTGTCGTCCATGAGTCACTGACACGTGCGCGAGTTTATTCGCACCGTCGCCGGATTTGGCTGGTTTGCCGTTGGTCGACCGTGTGTGTGTTTCCAGTCGCGTCGTCGTATCATCGCCGAACGTCCCGTAACGCGAAACGCGTGTGGTATAGTCGACTGGTCTCGCGTTGTACGACGATGAACATAACACATGGTCGATTAGGACTAATAATAGTCGCGTATACCGCGAGTCACGGTTGTCGACTTCGCAACCCTTTCTCCTCCCATTCGTTCTCGCTTCTCTTCCTCTCTCCATCTTTTCCCACACGCAAATACAATACGCGCAAAACAAACAGGCCACACATTTTACGGAAGCTCGAGCAAACGTTCTGGAATGAGCAGCTTCCACTGCGCTGGTGTGCTTCGCCAGGCGGCGACGGACGAGCGTGGAGGAAAGCTCGGTGATAAAGTGTACGCCGACCGAGGAAACGTACGACGAAACGCATGAGTGCAAAGGAGTCAAAAGTCCGAGAATGAAAATAAAAATATTTTTAAAAACGGAAGAAACAAAGCAACGAACAAAAAAAAAAATTGCGACACGAGCTTTTCGGAGCGTGCGACAGGTTTACGTTTCGAGCTCTATCTTCTGCCACTGCTCGTCTGCCAGCCGTTAATTATATTGTGTCACGCAGCGAGGCGGCGGCAGCAGCAACAGCAGCGGGGCGAGCAGCGGTATCTGTATCCAAAGCTCGACCCGCGTCGTTGGTCCTCGCTCTGTCCCTCCCGCATGTCGTAGCTAATTAAATCACGAAGGATATCGGTCTTTGTTGCAAGAAACGCGTGCAGCGGGAGACAAATCGGGACCAAGCGAGTTGTACGTAACTCATTAGCTATGGTGCGCTGTTTAACATGGTTTTAAACCGACCGCTGAGTCATCACAGACGTTTTCATCCGCCCGACTAATATTCTACGAAGTCCCAACGCGAACGGTTAAATATATATTCGTCTTCCAGTGGGTCTTGGATTTGTTTGCCGAGAAGCTGCCCCATAGATTCATGCATGTAGTGTTGACGGTATTTATCCGTGGGTCATTATTGGTACAGCACGGGTACATTGTGTTATATTAGAAACAAGAAAGGATTCAATAATGATTTTGTCGTGGGCTGCGACGGATCTATGGTGCGGCTTCCCATAGTCTCATTCTTAAAATTTCACGAGAGTATTATCACACTGGCATTCTTGTAGAATTTTTCCAATTATTGTTCCAATTCTATATGTGACCTTGAGAATCAAGAAGAAAAGTGAAATTACACCGAGCGCTTTTAGGAGTTCGAGGTAAAAAATGAATAAATGTAAATATATCTGAGTAATCAAAACGTAATTTAATAAAACTAATCAATTCAATCATATTATTTTTTAAATAAAACCATAATGAATAAATTATATATTTTCAAATATAATTTCGGAGAAAAACGGAAGGATGACGGGCAGAGCCTTATTTATTTGCATTGAAGGATCGAACACTTGGTTGGTCGACTAACGAGGAAGCAATTTATTTTCGTCTCCGTCCATGCATCTGAATAGGCAAATTCCATTGTGAGACCGTGGAATATCACCGACAAGTCTTGTTATAATATTATTATGCAACGCCGAAGGAAAATACATGGAATACTGCAGCATTCGTCGATGCAAATGTAGGACATGGTTGTTACAACGCAGAGCTACGCGTTCGCGTGGAGTGTGTAGTGACGATCGTTAGCGTTCTCGGGAAACGAGAGAGATACATCTGTTTGCCGCAAGTATCCGCTACGCGGGTTGAATGAATATCAAGCGATCCTTCTATTTCCGTCTCACGGTTTCGCACCCTCTGGCCTACCTGCGGACACGGTAGAGCTTCGAGAAATCGCGTAACGAGAGTTATTCCAGTACTCGCGCATCAGTCTCTTCCGCAGCCCTTGACTATATACCTCTCGACGATTTATGTCGTTACGTCGGAGCGTACCTCGTGTCGCATTCGTCTTTGCAAACGTGTCGATCACGATTGCAGTGGAGTGAGAAATCATACGTAGGAACGTTGGATAGTTGGATTCAACGATGGTACTCGTGTATTCGACCTATTCATATCCACGATGAGAACTGATTGCCTGACTGTATCATCAGCGCCTATATCAGTCTCTTCTATCCAGAGACATTAAATTCTGCGAGCATATTCGTTTCACGACGCGAGCACTCACCGAGCAATTTTTTTTTTTCAAATTTAATTTCTTTTATTTGGGCGGTTACAATTCATACGAATTTTCTGCGAAGATGAATACTAGAAAATACAGATATAAGTACATAAAAACTACGAATACCAAAATACTACTGCGAATCCTTGAGAATATTATTCAGCATGTTGCTCTTATATCGCCGCCTTAAGAAGCAAATTTATAGCGGTGTTTTTTTCAGATAGCATTCGATGATTTATTCTGGTTTTACCGCTAAACTCGTAAAAATGGGATGAAAATAAAAAGGACTAAGGGATAAGAAAAATTCTATATACTTCCGCTCTCGTACTTTGCGCCCACCGTTGCAAAACCCAACAACTCTCAATATTTCATTATCTCGAAAAGTCTCGAAAATCGTCTAAATTGTCATCATAAGTTTTCGTGTAGGCTCGTGAGAATTCAGTTATTACGAGATTTCGCATATTATATCACATCCGATTATTTTAGATGCAGAAGATTTCATTACTTTTATGCAGGCCACGTTATAAACTCCTGCATCAAATAACTGGAAGTTCCGAGGCGAAAACCAAAGTTTTCCCCGTAGCCGGTATACTGCTGCTTCCGCAAAGCAACGGCTTCCGAATTCATAACGGATTACCGCAAAGTTGCTAAGTTCGGTGTCTCCTTGTTGATGCGTCTCTTACTTATCCTTCGCCTCGCCCCCCCCCCCCCCCCCCCCTCCTCCTCTCTCCATGTCGGCAGTCTCCGCAGGTCCCGGTGTGAAACACCTAAGTCATATTTTTATTTATGACCGGCGTAGACTCGCGAGAGGAGGATATAGTTGCCAGTAGGCCACAGGGCGCTCACGGTGTTTGCCCTCTTTCTCCTTTTTATTCTCAGCGTTGAGGTGCTGCTGTGCGGTGGAGGACCTGCCAGCCGAAGTAGTGACTCAAGTACGCCGGGGGTTGCTGCTGCTGCTGCTGTTGCTGCTGCTGCTGCTGCTGCTACACTCTCCAAAGTCCCGGTGTGCGCCACGCTCCACCATCGAGCAAGTGGAAGTTGCGGCTTTTCCTGAGAATTTATTCCACGGCTTCGCGTTCCCGTTCATTAATAAACATCGTGCGGCTCGTTCCGAGCGAGCGAGAGAGGGTTTCTCCTCTTTGCTGTTGTGGTAAACGTGTTTTTCCGACTCTTCTCTCTCGGTGCATCTCTTTTTCGCTCATACGCAAACGGATATTCTCTCGAATCCCATGATTAGCCTCTCCAGTTTCGATGTTTCCGTCGTCCGTCGCAGTCGCACTCACACAATCGTGAAGTTGCGTGTGTAGTTTTCATTTAAAAATAGTTTTACGTTTTTTTTCTCCCTGTATAATTGATTATCAAGGGGAATGAGAAATGACGATGTACCTGGTAATAATTTGCTCGGTAAATCTAGCACCCTCAGAGAGAGAGATAGATGAACCGCGCTATGGGACACTGTACGGAGCTATGTGGAACGCGAGTGAACCGTCAAACCGCAGCAGCTGACTCGGCCCGACGACGCTAACGAGACTTTTACGATTACGCGCGTAGCGAAGTCATTAGCGAAGGCAGGGTGAGTTCCCCCACTCGGGTTTAATGGGCAACGCATTTTCAAACTCCGTCTGCGGGAAGCCCTTTAACTCAGGGTCTTAGCCGCATGTCGTGCGTCAAATGAGTTTTTCAGGCGAATATTCGCGTTCCACTCGACCTCTCTCGCACGGGTTACATTTATCTGACTGTCGATTGTAGAGATGGTACGATTATTTTGGCACGTTCCGTCGGGATTGAAGCCGAAGAAAGTCGACGGGTCTGCGAGTGTGTTCTGTTTGCACACACGCGAATTCGCAATCGTGATGAGAGCGAGAACGACTCGCGTCAATTATGAGCTTCGCGGAAAAACCCATGGCCAATTTAGATTAAGAAAATATTGATTCGATGATATACACCGGTGATACCCTGAAAAATATCGAAGATAGCGTATCATATTTAGTGTTATTCACCGAAATTCATGATTTCATCAAGTTTTGGATATTTCAAAATTGATATTCGGATCTTGAATTCGTTGAAGCGGACAAAGTTCTGTAAATTTCAAATCGCCGAAACTTACACTTAAACGTTGTCAAAATCCTAAGACATCGGAGGGGGGAGGAGATTTCGATTTTTTGCATTTATTCGTACAACCTCGTCAGTAGAATCATCAGATTATTTCGATTCAACTGTTTTTTCTCAACGGTTAACTTCTATGTTTAGCAGTCGTGTCGAAAGATCGACAGCTCTGCTTGGCTCACGTGACCTGATAAGATATATTTTTCCGTACTCCAATAAATAAGTGATTTCTCGTAACAGTCATATCAGTATATCATCACAAGTATTATCGTTTTCGTTCAAGTGCCTCCACACTGATTCGAAACTACGCTTCATGGAACGTTGTTCGTTCGAAAATATGAGTACATAGCTGTGATAATCAATGATAAGATAAAATGAATTTTTTCGAACGCGTATATAATCGACTGATTATCCTCAACTTTGCACAGTAGCGTTCAAAGGTTCGATTGTTTCCCCGCGGTGTCAGTATTGCTTTTGAGATGGTTGGCAAAACCGCGTGCCTTTTGGCGTTTATGGCGTCGATCGCAGCAATTTCTTGCAACGACTCTCATCATCTCATCGTCGGAACTCGTCTTCCCGGTGATAGTCTTGTTTGGCAGGAATCCGTTATCAAAGCTTCTTCGTGGCTGCAGATCGTCAAGGTGGATCGTTTTTTTACCGTCGGCCAGTACGCGAAGATCACACAGGTTAGAGCTCTGGACCAGAAGACCAATGGCAACGGAGCGACTGCCAGTCTTCTGAACGGTGGCCCGGGTGTCAGCAACGTCACTCTGCACTTCAAAAGCATCAGAGGACACGGCATCAACTTTGTTGTTGAACTCTACGCCAGACCTTGAGCCATTGACTTTCACTATCGAAAAAGTATCAACATCGTCATGATATTTCCAATCTCATTCGTGGATCCATCGATGTCTTACTTCACCAATGACTATCGGCCAATGTATTAACTATTGTTGTCAATAAATGTCTTGCTTGTGAATTCACTTCGACGAAAATGCTGTAAAAATAATTATATTTCTGATCCTGTGTATTTCTGAACCTTAATGCTCCATTTCGTTGGGTATGCAGCAAAGTTTGACCAATCGGGCGTTGATTCGTTACGCTTTGATACAACGCCGGAATTCCTTTTTCAGTTAGTCAACGCAGTATTTTACAGCAGTTACCGAGACGCTAAACGAAAAATTTGCAATTCGAAACGCTACTTTCAATTCTTCGTTCAACAGTTTTGTTTGATCATTGGTTTATTCGTACGTTAGCCCGTTACTAAATTAGTTTCTTGGTTTCTTTGTGTCTGATATCATTGATGCACGCTTCGACATCGGCGGAGCCGTATCTTTCGCGCTTTCAATTTCATCGTGCAAAAGCACGTTTACAGCATCGCGCATTCAATGAAATAAATATTATCTTCCGATCGGGTTTTCGCAGTGGTGTTGAAAAAGCTCCATGTGTCTCGTCACGGGATAATGAAAAGCTAGCTAGAAAGGCGCAATGAAAGTACGTAATCGGTACACCGTATGAATGAAAGCTTTCGAGACAGCGATTTTTCGCGATGATACGGGAATGCTGTCGATCGGTGCGACCGATATTGGGCGCTAGGGTGGCGCAAAAGCTCAACAAGGGATAGCTGGAATATCGAGTGGCAGAGGGAGAAGGGAGGCTTCGTGCTGTGATGAGCGACGATGAAAGAGAAATTCACGATAGGCGTAGGGAGCGTTGAAATAAATAGCGGGCACACCGCGGTCACTCCAATTTGTCCCGGGAATCTGCAAAATTGTTTGCACGACAAAAATTCGAAGCGAGTGTCGCGTCTCACCCCGCTTTCGTCACACCCTATCCCTGCGTCACATTCACTCTTCATCATGTTTTTTCATCGTTCGTTTTTGTCCTCTCGCCCTTTTTTCGCGGTATCTCGCACAGCGATTCACCTCAGGAACGTTCGACGATATGAAACTGAGGCGAATATCAAAACTTTGTGTAACCGGAAAATACTCGTGATAGAAAACGTGGGGAAATGTTTATAGCAATGAACATGGAAAATCAATATAGGTCCGACGATATCAGAAAAACTCGAACGATTGAGCCAAGCTCTGCCTATGTACTACGCGTTCTCTCTGTCCGGATTCTAAAACAAGCGGCGTATTTTCCCGCGGCGAATATATAACCGTCGCACTGTCTCTGTCGCTGACTCACTCTCTCTGTTTCTCTTTCCCTTTTCAATTCCAACTAATTCCACGCGCAGTTTTATGGTCCGTCCCTCTATACAGTATACACAGACGAATGAAGGACAAGAAAGTATTCAAATAAAAATGTATTCTACGCTTCGGAAACAAACTTTGGAAAATAAAGAATTTTTCAAGAATGTATCGTAGCGAAAATTACGTTTTTCCGAGAAATAAAATTATTCTATGGTCGTAGCATAAATAAGCATCCTTTATCATTTCTGAAAAAAATATGTTAAATAATCTTCTTCCAGTGATTCATCAATGTCAAATAAAGCGGATGACGACCAATATGGTTGGGAACTTCAATTGAAGTCACGTTGAGGCGACACATTTAACCGCCACAATTTTCTTTCGCCAGATTTAGCTGCATTTCGTCATTTCATATTCGAACCAACGTGAATACTGTGTTTTTGAGAATATGAGCGACCTCAGAGAATTTATAGAACCCGCAAGAATTCCGTAGTTGTCAGATTCCCAGCGACCTTCTTTAGAAAATTAACACGCAGAGTCGCAACTCATCGACACACACATCGTTTAATCGTAAAAGAGGACGACGTTTTATGCTTTTCGTCTCCCTACATTTTTTTAGTCCACTGGAAGCATGAAGACTAACCATGGTGCGACATCATAGTTGAGTAACCCTATATAACTTGTGTCCCCTTCTGGTACTCCGAGCTGACCCGTCAAGAATATAGATCGAAAATAGACGGCCGGAATCGCTATTAGTCACGCGACGGCAGCATTGTCCTACAACACTCGCACACACTACTGCAATCTTCAATGTGATTGATATCGACCCTACAGCTGCCGAACATACGTTCTCACAGGCTTGGTGCTGAGAAAAATTAAAAAAATGCAAAAAAAAAAAAAAGATTCGTACAAACGACTACATCTCACTTTATGGACACGACGCCATTAAGTGGAATATCAAAACGCTCTTGTCGCTGCTGTGTCCACTTGCTACAAAAATAATTGTCGCTGTTTGTTTCATTGAAATGCATTTACTGAATAACGACAAGTAACAATAATGACTCACTAATTCGAACAACGAAATTAATTCATCTCTTTTGACATTTGCGGCGTTTCATCCTTTTTGGGTGCTCGAGAATTTATGAAGCGTTTGAACAGTGGCGAGATCCGTTCAGACAGCTGCCGTTGATATTCACGAGGCTCGCAGTTTCGTTCGTTGCGAAAATTCGGTGAGACGAAAACCCAGAGAGCACAGACAAAATTGACGACATTAAAAGCTACAGTTGCTTCGAAGAATTTGGGGAATTTCATCGAGGCGCCAGGCCTGAGGTGCGGAGACTGATAAACGGCCTCTTTTCTCTTTCGTTTCAACGCGGTCGCGAAAGATTGGAACGCAAGAGCGTAAGTCGGAAAACACCATTACGTGATACTCAGATTTCTCCATCTCATATATCTTCGCCATCTCAATATTTCTTTTTTTTCTTGTACCTCTGCAACCCCATTTTTCCTTTGCTCGCTTCAGGGACGTTTTCACACCTAAATAAGCAGTTTAAATTCCGGAACGGACGGTTTGACAACATATTATCATACAATCACTGATAAGTAATAAAAATGTCTCTCTCCGCTTAAATTTGATTATTTCTCATAATTGTCTTTAATATGAATTTTTCTATGATTGAATTAAACAAATTTTTTTCTCGGAATAAAACAAAACAAATTACTAAATCTTATGCAAGCAGGTCATCGCAACTCATCACAGGCCTAACGGTTCGGTTCGACCTCTTGATCTAAATCGCCAGATAACGGCAGCGGGCGTTGCCTGATTTTACTTCGAAGTGAAGGCCCAAATACTAATCAAGTAGATAAAAATACGCGAGAAAAAGAACCAAGCTCGTTCCGATGTTCATAAAGTGTCAGAGGAACGAATGAAGACCATCGACAATAGGGTTTTATGCGCTACGACTCTCGACCGGAGCATGACTCGGGGCATTCTCCCGAGGAGTTCGAGAAGCGATGAAGAGTCATCGCCGAAGTAACTTCGCTCTGCTGGGATAGGCGCGCAAAGCGAGCACGAGTAAGAGATAGCGGAGGAAGGGGGCGAGCCAAAGGCGGTGTAGGTCCTCACGCTCGTTCGTAACTTTTACGATGCACTTAGGCGGTCTCACCGAAACGTTAAATAATCTGACGAGCAGTGAGGAAGAAAAAGTAGGTAGAGTGGATGAGTGGAATATGAAGACACTTCTGTTTCGCCACATCTCATAAAATTTAAGACCTTTTTTCCCCTTCTCCACCCATATCGCGAACGGTGGACATCGATCTTGATGTTATTCGCACGACGTCGCGCTACATTTCTCGATTTAGCTGTATCGACTTCTACGTCGATGCTATTATTTATAAAACTATGTCAGAGTATAGAAACGGCGATGGACATCGAATTCCCGTGTGCGTATGTAAAGTCGTCCGAGAATGACCCGAACATTTATAGATGGATAACAATATCTATAAATATATATACATATATTCATTTATATCTATATGCACGTGGATATGGAGAATATACGCCGCTCGCATTATACAATCTACCATAATTAAATGAAAACGGGAGAGAGAGGTCCAGATTTTACAGAAATCTCTCTCGGAGAATATGGAACCAGTGTTCGTATTGGTCCCCCCCAGGCAACGTACGTGGACCTTGATCGTTCTCCCTTTCTCTATCGCTCCGCCTAACTAATAAGCCGGAAACTTAATGCGGTTCAACCTAATAAAGCGGAATTACCCGTATTAACGGTTCTCCTGCGGTGGTAGGCCAGAGGTTGATACGATGTGGGATCGGGTTCCGATATCAAAGCGGCGTCCCCGCAGCAGCGTGTGGTAATGCGAATTTGAATTGCTCGCGGCTGCTGCACCACTGCTTCCGCTACCTAGGCCCAAGAGACTCGCCGTACAGTCGTTCCCAACGGGACGTGTGCGTCCGTATTGTTGCACTCGAGGATGCTGCTGCCACCCCATCTGACAGGAGTCAGGGGAATGACAATCCCGAAGAGTCTTTTGTTACACGATATTCTTGACCGTAAGACAACAATGACACGAGGAAGTAATGCCTATTTTCGTCGTCAATTGATCCATAGTGCCTAGTGCATTCAAGATTCCATTAAATTTGGGGGTTTCAAATAAAAACCGACGCCATTTCATCGAGAATCCGAAAACTCAAACAATCGCGAGGTCACGATTCGAAATTTTGTTGTTACGTCCTGGTTTTCGTGACAATGTTCACATTGACATTTCCATCGCGATGCATTTGAATGGGTTTAATTATGAACGTTAAATTGACCACAAGATTGATCGTACTTACGTTGGTGTTGAAGATTTTTTGCGATAGTTAAAAAGCGAAACAACGTGTGTGGTTTTATAACGCGGAAACCCGGTGGTCGAGAGCCGACCACGGTCGCTCGAATTCGTCCATTTACCCAGTTCAGTGGTGTCAATTCTTTTCGACTGTCGGCCACACGAATCCGACACCGACGGAAAATCCGCGCTAGCAAGTAAAACCGCGGAAAAGACCGTAGTACGCTATCGACAGTTCCATTTCTCAATTAAACTGCGATCGGTTGATCCGCAATCCGATAACCGCGAGCGGTGTGACCGACTTTTCGGTTCCAGTGTACGTGCCGAATAAATTCATTTGCTTGCCCGAGCTTTGGGAACCCGACTCTCCTCTACTTCTTGTGGTTTTCTCTGGTGTGGGCATTGCCCCGGACTAATTGACAATGCCGAAATCGAATTTATTCTTTTCACGTTTCGATAAGTTCTATAACAGTGCCGGTAAATCGTTTATTCAGGTCGATTTTTGTTCCCTGACGTCGGCGACGAAAAATTATTTTAGATCGAAGCTGCTGCAGTGTCTGGCCGACGAAATACTGCGAGATACAATATTGATTTCAGAACCTTCTCGACGGAATTTCGACTATCCGGAAAATCGATCGTCGGATGATTAATAAACAGCTGTTGGAAAATTATTTAATTTTCACGTCAATCACTCACGTTTCACCCACTTTTGCCCCAGTTTTGTGTTCCCGTGCATACTATTCCGATCGCGAAGCGTTTGGATGAGGAAGAAAGAGTTGAAACGCGAGATGAGCACGAAGAGAAGAGATATATAGCGTGCCCAGTGAGCTGGACGGCTGGCTGCCAGCAGTGGATTCCAAGGAATGCAAACGCCATCCGAAGGTGGAAAGACGGAGAGCGGAGAGGTGAAATGGTAAGAGTAGAGGGTCGCCCGGAGTTGGGAAAGGGTTTGCCGGGGAGGGAACGAGTGGTACGGCGTGCGTATAGCAGTTTGTCACAGTCAAGTGCTCGCTAAGTATGCGAGACGATTTGTCTTCGAACTTCTATTCCGGTCAGGCGTCATTCTCCGCTGTTGCCACTACTACCGCGACGATGGTTACTACTACCGTCGTATTTTGCTATTACTACTGGATACACCTACTGCATCTCACCTACAAACAGTATATAGTTGTGCCCCAAAAGTTCATTTCGTTCCCTTTTTCATTTTCGAGAGTAATACTCTTTTTTCTCTCGCAATTTGCAACGAAAGTTTGACGGTTCCTATAATTTAATAGCATCTGCTGTTTTGCCGATATACTATAAATTCGTGGTTATACTTTCTATAGATAAGGATTTTTCTACATGGTACATTTTTTTGCGTGTAAAGTCGAGACGAATATTACCCAATAGCCGAGCTTTGTCTCATAAATTTTAATTAATTATTGTTTCCGCTATGACGTAAATTATTTTGTACAGTTGGCAAAAAGTAAAAAAATGATCGTCGACCTAAGTTGACTTTAATTTTTCGAGCTAACAATTATTAATGGGTTATTGATGAATAATAACTAGATTGTATTTTCGTCGAGATTAAACTTCCATGCATCGCTTCTAACAAATTTATTGATCGTACTTATGAAATATGACACACGGATGCACACTGTTTTCCTATTCTCGTAAAGAGGATTAAACTTTTCTTATGACACCTTAACATTGTTGAAAATCATCCGAAAGTTTCTTCGTGTTAACGATGAATTCGTGATGATCCACGCGAAGAATAGCTATTCTAGAAAGCAACTTTGTCGCAGCATCCTTGTCTCACGAAAGATAGAACGAGGTCAACAATCTGCGATTCGCGTTTGTCCGTCGTTAGGGATGCGGACGTCCAGCACAGAGATTTTCTTTGTTACAACAGGGGTCGTAGTCGGTGAGTGGTGCAGTGAGTGGGCGGAACCGGCTCACGAGGGGAGGTCAGAATTGTGGTCTTGTTAAATCTCACTGCAGGGGGTTGACGACGAAGAACGTCGAACTCCCCATCATTCTCATCTAACGCCACTGGCTCCCGATGGATCAAAGCATAGTCCAGATATACGCCCCGGAAACCTAAAGATTTTCCGTAATCACAATCGTTCCATGTTCTGTGTTGTCGATAGCGTCGCATAATTTTCACGACCATCAATAATCAGCCACGTTAAAGAATTTACTGAAGTCTAATTTTTTTAACTATCCTCATTATTCACGGTGGAAGAAATTGACACTGGCCCCCTGCTAAAACTGTGTACCGGCTACTTTAACCTTCTTCGCCTCTGCGATAATTATAGCACCTACGGGTGGAAGAGCCCGAGGTACGGCGCCTTTTTAAAAATGCATTATAGAGCACCTAGCAATTTTTTCGTCGTTTATTATCACGAGCCTTCGCCAACCCACGGCCGCATACACGGATACAAAACTTTTTATCATTCGTGTCGATGGAAGAGCAAGAGGCAGTGAAGCCAAGTGAAGAATCTTGATTCTACAAGGGCGAACGCGAAGCGGAGAAGTGTGAGTCAGCTCTCGCCTGACTCTTCCGTGTGCTCGGTATATCTATGTTACGGCAAACGGGGTTGAGAGAGGGTTCGAAAGCGTGATGTTACACCGTCTAGAGAAGGGTTCTACCGTTTTCGCACACGGCTGAAAGAGTATGTATGACGTTGAGCAAGGACAGAACCTCTCGTGAGCATGCCTGCCCCTTCTCTCTTCATTCGGGGAAGAACGGAGAGAGTGTAGGAGTTAGGAGGTAGCGCACGATAGGCAGCCCGGGGTGGGGTAGCGTCGCCGCGCAATAAAGAGCAATGAGGCCCTCGAAGCTCAACCCGAGATAACTAGGACAGCGTGTTTATACGTTGTAAATTTGCCATTCGAGATTAGAGCTCCTGTGGCGTTGGCGTTGGCGACGTTGCTGTTGTTGCTGCTGTTGCTGCTGCAGTGCGCCCATGCTGTTGCCGAGAACGGGCTTGCGCTAGCCCTCGTTCACGCTCTCCTCTCGTTCTCTCTGTCCCTTCTCACCCTTCCTTCTCCTCTTCCGGTAGTTGCGACACGGCGATATAAATATAAGGCGGTTATGGACGCCGAGACTGGCAGAGCCCCGCTATTGGAAGACCACCGGTCACCCCGCTGGGCGTCGAATGACCCTTGCATCTCCCCCCCCCCCCCTTTCAATGTCCACCCTCTCGCGCTCAGCAGCCCGTGCACACGCGTCACGCAAGACTGGCATTAAAATTCGATCTGATAATCTTATTTGCTTCGCGATTAGAGCGCCGAGTTCTTCTTTGACGCTGTTACACTGTGCGCGGCTGTGTTGGCCCTCCCACTGTACACAGGACACGTATACTCCGGGGGCGTGGGCACGGAGCCTCGGGGCTTTCCAGCCTCGCATAAATTTCGGCCCAATTACCATTTGAGAGTCACGGGGGGTGCGCCACTGTGAAGGCATAACGTCTATACGGTTCACAATGTTCTACACGAGAGTCGCCACCCCCGGTCTCGAGTACTCTTCCGATCCTTGCGTCGATTTCGTCACTCGGTTACGAGAACGCTAACGGTTTTAAGGCACATCTACGACCTCCGAAATGATACTTTTCTTAGATACGTCTAATGACATAGCCTAGTGACCTTAAACCTGAATATGGGGCTATTTAGAGAATACGAGGCTGAGATCTTTGGTACCCTTCTTTCCAAGGTTACTCAAATTACACGCTCGTCTGTATATTCTATCCATAGAGGGCAAGCGTCCGACGAAACTTTTTTTCAACACAATCAACGTTTCAAGGGCTACGTGCCAAAGGTAAAAGTGGACTAACGACATTTTTATGTCTTTTCAATTCGGTTGAAGATTATTATATTTTAAAAGATTTCATTGAATTTTGTAAGAATCGGTCAGACCCAAGACATTTCGATGCCAAACTTTTAGCCCACATATATTTTATTTTGGTTTATCAAATTCAATTAATTTGATTAGAATCATTTTCTCCTCGGATGGAAAACGTTCTCATGATGTTGAAAGATATTTATCAGCTCGAAGAATATCTACAAATGCCATCTTACCTGTTTGTCGTGAGCTGAAAGCCCTGCTGCATCCAGTGGCGAAAACGAGCAGCAGGAACTGGTTCAACAGTATTCTTATCATGGATCGCGGCATATTTTCAGCTTAAGGAGTACCCCTTGTGTCGCGCCTGCGCGACTGCTTCTCGCTGCCTTAGCCGACTCCCCTCATCGCTGATGGTCTTCCTGAAAAATTCAAGAGGGCAAGAGAAGATTATTATACCGGCTATCTCGAGTGCAACCCAGCTCTTCTACCCTTCGTCTTCCACCTTATGTCTCGGGTCAACGACCCTCGAACCATTCTCATTCTCATTCTAACTCTCTCCTTATCCTTTTAATCTTCTCTTATTTCGTACCAGCACATATAGTACGAAACACGACCATCTAAAAGTAACGGAAAGAATATGCTTATGACGTTGGGATTATAATAAAAATTGGACAGAAACATATTAATAAAATCCGCTGTTCTCTCAAATTGAGATTCACATCACTTCCACGAGTATAATGGAAGATGTTGACGGAATTGAAAAAATTATCTAAATTGTGGTTTCGTTTCGAATTGATCATATGAGAGACTTCTATCGCCATTCCATCCAAAGTTTGTTGCGAATCCGGGACGTACATTTTTTCCACAAAAAAATATACGCGAAAAGCATTCTGCATTATAATACTCGGCATCCCGTCACCGAATCCCACCCACACGTATTTGATTTCTACATCCCTTTTGTCCGTTCCCTCCGTCTGAAGTGTGACGAGAACTCATCGCCGTGGCCACGAAGGAGAGGAAATACTTTTCTAGACCCGGACTCTCCATTGTTAAAGCTCCCCATGGGCGTCTCACTTTTCGGTCACCCACACGACTACCTCCGCCGACAGCAATACCCCACTATATACGTACTCCAGTCTTTCTGGCTTATTTATTTTTATCCTCTGAATGTGACCGCGTTACGCTTCTCCCAGCGCTGCGTCTACGGTACGGTTAGAGATGCTGTGACGGGGGAGAGGTCGGCGAAGTCCCGACCAGCGGATGGAAGTAGCGGCACCGGCAACCCAGCCTGCTTGTGTGGGTGGCCCTCGGGCCACGGCCGCGTTGGGTTCCCATTATGCTAAACCGTAAATGGAGTCCTGCGATCGAGTGTCTCTACTCTCTCTCTTACTCTTTCTCCCTCCCTTCCTCTCTCTTTCTCTCTCGCCCACACACTAACACGCGCGCACACTCAATCTATGCTGAAGGTGTACAATGGCGATGCGGGGTACGGGACCCTATCTCTTCTCTCTCGCTCGCGAGATCTCTCTCACAAGGTGTAACGTTACCCAGAAATTAAATTCGCTCGTTCTGGTGCTGGAGCTCCACCGTCGCTGCTATAGTACGCCACTGTCACGCTGATGCTACACACGACCGTCACACTATTCCCCGCTTGGTGTGCGCCTGACGTTGCACAAATGAGCTCGCTGCGGCGTATCGTTGGAGCTCCGAGAGACCGAAATGGACGAGGGGATCTCTTCACGCTCACACACCACGCGTTTTGCTTCGTTCACTCTTCTTTCTCCGCTTCTCATGGCAAATTTTTGTCACGCGAGGCCCTCGGATTTTTCAGAAACACCATCAGAATTCCGAGACCACTGATATGCAAACTAGTTTGATGAACAAGATACGCCATACATCACACGCAGCAAAGTGGAATTCCGAGTTTTAGGTCAACGCCGGTCGATTTTGACAAAGTTGAAAATCCATGAATTTCAATATTACGTGCGGTAGTCGGCAAATTTAGTTGCCAGGTTTGGATTGACTAGGGCTCGGTCGATCGTCGTGGCAAACGATGTAGCGTTCGAAAAATCGAGGAATCCTTTCCACATACGTCAGCCATGGATCTGATGAGGAAATGATCAATATTAAAACTTCTGAAAATATGATTGCACTGCAGGAATAGACATCAGTACGAGCTGAAGTATATCGACAGTCCATATTCACGACGGCGCTGGTAGGTATCGGGAAATGGAGTGCGGTGAAATTTCGGTGATGATCTCACTCATCCCGGTGAAAAGTGACGTTGGACTTTAGTCAGCCAAGAATTTATGATAAAAGCCGGGGGCGCTTCAGGGAGGATACGTTATAACAACGTGAATCGAGATCGTCGGTTGTGCATGCACCAGACGCCGGGGGTATTCTCCCTTTCTCTCTCTCTCTTTCACCCGTCAGCCGAGCTGCAATTTTACATGGAAATCCAATCGGATTCGTTCGCAAACGATAACGAGTGGTGCAGTTGCACGAGCTCCCGGCGAACTGGCGAACGTTCCGCGTCGAGAATCCACTCGTGTGACTCATATGTGCATACATACATACGCTAGTTCTTGCCTATACGTCGACGGTATATCTGTATCTCTCGGTGCATGGGAGTAGGTACGTCTACTCGGGTATTGGACTACGAGGGTTTGGGAAAAGGACTCTCGTTTCCAACGTGATATGAAAGTTCCGTAACGTTGCGGGATGCATCGGAGGATGGATATCGATGCGATCGTTCGTACAACCAGCGAGAAATATTGAGAGTGAACCAAACTGAAACTAGGAACAATTTCTAGCTCGGCCACGCCACTTTGTGCTGAAGGACCGAGTGATTCGCATTTTTGAAAGGGCGAGCGGACGACCCTCTCGGGATCGAGAGCATCGTGCAAAGACCGGACGAGTCGATGTGGATCAAGAAGCGTCAGATGCAACTGCAGATCAGAGACCGAGCCGGGGGCGTCGAGTCGCTGCTGCTGCTGCTACCGCTGCTGCTGCAGCTGATGTTACCGGACGCGATCACCGCAGCGAAGAAACTTGGCCTAAACTTTAACGAACGATTCTGACACCGTGACGCTTTGGAACGCAACTCAGCATCCCAGGAGTTCGACCCCAGGGACGGTGTATCGTTATATGTATATATAGGAACTGGATCGCCACGAGACGCGGCGGGATATCGGGCACAAGATGCACCGCACCGTGGAAACTTTCTTGGATCGTCGGCAGAAGTAAGCAGAACGGGCTCTAGCCAAACGCTGAGGGTGCCTATCCACTGGCTTCGCAATTCCCTCCGTTCTCTTAGAGTATCGTGGAAGAGAAGCAGCAACAGCAGGCGCGTAACTTCCGATGTAGCGGGGGCTCTCAGCAGGCTACCGAGGTACGCTGACTTTGATTTCGACTTTCGGTCCAGCCAGTGTTGCCGGCTGGAATCTGGAAGATTCGGTCCATTTCCTGCGCAACGAGGGGAAACTTGAAAGATACTTTAGGTTATTAAGTCTCCGTTACAGTATATGCTGCTCCCGAGTTTACTAAACTTTTTCAGCATTAACATCTCTTGTTTGAATTGATAACGATCGAACAAGATTTTTTATCAAACGAAGGCGATTCGATACATCCACGTCGCATTTCGATGGTCGATCTTTCTTGGTTCTTACCACTTGAATTTTATCGTCGATCTCATCACGGCATTTGTCTCTGCTTCTCCATCCGGATTTCCATCCTGCCACTGCAACCGCAACATTCCGTCAGTTTTCCGGACACTACAATATCAAGACGTTGCCGTCGAGATAACTGGCATAACAGCGGATACAATGTTGCGCGGGGTGGCGAGCCTCGCCGCAGCCCTCTCGGTATGCGATTCCGCCGAAACGTATAGCGATAGTTCCGTGGCGAAGCCAATTACCACGTAAGAAACGTTAACTCAGTTTGCCAACCAGTTAACAACAGCGTCGAGGCTCTCTGCTTCCTTCGGGCCGGCTCCGTTAGCTCTTGTCTGTGTCGCGAGAGACACAGAGATACGTGCCTGGGTATAATACCACTGCGCGATATACCCAAAGTTGCGTATAGTTTCCGGTGTGCGGGACCATAGAGCACAGGATGCTAGTCCCCAGCTCTTCCGGTTTGTCAAGCGCGACGCCTCGCTTTATACCAAGCGCAGAGACGGATCCAATTTCCCTCGGTCTCAAGCACCCGAAATTTGGAATTTTAATATCTATCACATTTGCTCAATGTCCCGTCAAACTCCGTCTACGCTTTGCGCGCGATGATTTTCTCGGGGGTATATAGTAAACGAATAAAAATTATTTCGTGAATATCGCAAATCTAATTGAACGAAAGTTAGAGGAATATGAAATTTTGCAGGAAAAAAAAATCTTCGTAAACAGTTTGAAGCTTGCTTGAAGAGTTCCTGCAAGTTTTCGCAACGGTGAACCTTATGCGAACCAGCTGAGCTATCTAGCTTTTCGATAACGAATTCTTAGCGATAATTTACTCGCACGGAAGACCGCACGACATCAAAGCGATGGGCGGGTATAACTAGGCTGAGGGGCCAATTCCAACAAGCGTACTACGATTCACGTGAAGCTTCTGCTCGTGCTGCCGAGAAACTGGAAGCTCTGCGAGAAGCTCCACCTGCAGCAGCCAGCCAGCCAATTAAATCGCAAGAAACACTAACTCGATTCGGGACAAGGAGTTATATCGGTCCTCTCGCAGCACTCTCTACCTGCCTGCCCTCCTGCTCAATGCCTTCATCGCACGGAAAGGAGTGTATCGGTGTGCTGCCAGCCAAGAAGAGGGAGATGGAGAGCCGGATCGCGCGAACTTTATTCCCAAGTTATAACGGGCGTCTTGGGTGCAACCCAGCCTGAACACGGCTGTGCTTCTGAAAAGGATGTACCGCATGCTCTACGCGAATCCGCGAGCGAATTCTATCTCTGAGGTGTACGTTGGGGGGTGCAACTCCGAGAACACGTATGTATGTGCATTTTGCTCTAACACGCATATTTGTGTAGAGTTCTGAACTATAAGTTCATCGCTCCGGAGTGTTGAGTTCCCGAAAAAGTAGTTGCACGGGTTCCTTGCGTTCTCCAAGGACGAGGCTTTGAGATCGCAGCATACTCTTTGTCCCACAAATGCAGGAATAACAAGGACTCAGCATCGTCCTCCCGTTGGACCACGATTTACCTCAATTGTTATTCTTGTGCTAATTAAAATCTAGGCGATGCGAACAGAAAATTATATCGTTGAAGAACCATTCGGTAATATGCAATTAGGAAGAATCTTCATTGACATTAGGATAAAAAAATTATAAAGTTAAAGATAGAAATAAAACAAGTCTGGAAATAACGCACTTTACGTATACTATTATGTACGTTTACTACGTGTACTACGTACACGTTGATGCTTATATGCAGTGTACGCAAAACATACGCGGTAACGCCGTATTCTCTTGCATGGTACTTGAAGTTTACGCTGCTTATCATCATACTGCAATAGAGAGAATGTATTCTTAAGGACCGCATTGCGACCGAGTGGAGTACAGTTGCGTAACGTTTGTACAGGGCCCCTGGGGTGCCACAGCGCGACCGAATGGAGCAGGTTGGGCGAACCAGTTGAATGGCAAAGCGGAATGAGCCAAGACGAGAACGTATTTACTTGCAGCGTAAACATGAGCCAGAAGTGCCCACAGAGAGGTTCGAAGAAAGCATGGTCCGCTCCGGACATTCGTCTAAGGACCCTTGGAAGCGTCCCGCGTTTCTGCGGTGAATCTTGCTTAATTTTCCATCAAAGCTTTATACCTACTTTACTATTGTAGTTCATACAGCCAAGTTCACCTGCGTTTAACCGGCACACGGAACGCAGCTTATTATGTGCTTTGACTGCCTAACACGTGCGTGCTTTTACACCGTATCAAATTATAGAATGCACCAGTGTGAGTATAATACCAGCGGTGGAGCTGCTATCTTGGTTCTATCGCACAACACTCCATTCTCGTCTACTATTCTCCAAGTTCTGTTACCGGTCTCTCCTATCGACAGACTTCTGGCACGTCCTTAAGGGCCACCACGGTGTAATGCCGCATGTACAATCTTCCTTCCTCCCATATCTCCTTGCCTTCGAACGTTCCCTCATAACAAGATAGAGCTAGTTCTTGGAGAAGGAAGGTGAGAAACACGAGGTAAGAGAGACGCTAAGACGCCGAAGGGGGTTGTGAAAGGTACCACGCCAAAGTCGTGCTAAGCAACTTAGATTAGTTGAATCGACTGCCCCTCGTCTCTCTCCCTTTTAGATACCCTCCACCTATCCGAATGGCTTGGCAACGCGCCCGGTTAAATTGTCAAGAGAATTGCGCCTTCTCCCTTCCATCTTCCTGTTTCCGCTCAGCCCTTGTGGACAAGTTTTGCCCAGCTCCGGTCGAGAACTCTCTTTTCCTTCTTGAAATCGTGATCTCCAGATTTTTATTTTCTTGTTTCAACTTTTCGACACCGTTGCCCCGAAACCTGCATAACTTTTTTTTATACACCTTTTTTCGCCTACCTTACCGTCTGCATTTTGAAGTAAGAAATTGCCGAAACAAATTTGAGGTTCATGAACTGGAAAACTGTTATGTTAACACGATTTTTGTAGTTTTATGGATGAAAAGAAAAATCTGTATCGATCAGTGTGGTAGTTCGACAAAGTCAGGGGTGGTGTAATACCAGGTGAACGAGAAAGAAGCTCGATCAATTACCGTGGAATCGATGAGGAGACTGGGAAGGTATGTGGAATAACCGTCAGAGGATCACTCGCGTGATTTTTCCCTCGCGTATTATTCAACTCCAACGCCGGGGAGAGATTTCTTTCCACCTTTCTGCATATCATTGCGGTTTTTTACGCCTCAGCGTCTTCTGAAGAAAAGCAAAAAAACCAGCCAAGCTGAAGGATGAGAAAGAAGAAAAATGGAAATCGTTGGTATCGGTAAGTGACGTCGTGTGTTGTATACTATACGTTATCAACGTGAGCAATGCTAGGGTGCGCAGCGTAGTACAGTGTGAATTGATGTGAGTTGGCTCGTTACGTTAATCTCTGAAAGCGACGTTTAATCGTTGAACCCCTCTCTTTAACGACGATAGGCCACGATTATAAGCACCTGCTTACGGCGAGACTGAGGTGGCGTGTGGAAGAAGTCGACGCTAATAAGGTGTAGCTATAGGAACATACTCGACGAACACAGGTTGACGAACACGGGTTGCCCCTTCGACGAGTTTCTTCGACAACTAATAACTACGCTACCAGCAACTCCCCTACCTATTAACTCCCCTCTCCTCCACCCAGACCTGACCTTCTATCGTTTTCGAATCATAAAGTCATTAGCCGTTGCCGGCGAAACCAATCTGACCGCGAACGCGCTTATATATTTTTTCCTTTCTCAACCGCCCTCACCATTTTTATCCAAGATCTTTGAACTGAAAAGCTCGTTAGCGCCCGACGGATGGAATTGAAGCAGGACGGATAGAATGAATCCCATCAATATGTCGTAGCCAACCCCTGAACCTTGTTTTTCTCCAGTAAGAACCACGAAAGCCTAATTAGCCGGGTTCAATCCCTGATACTGGCGGACTGACAACGCGATATATTCCGTATCCACTTCGTTAAGTTGGCGTGTCTCGGGGGATCCTGATCAGCGCAGGTACAATCCCTGTTTGTCTTGGCGCACTACGTCATCCCGCAGGAGCACGACGGTGTAACTGTCATTCTCAATGCTTCCCGGTTTCTCTATCGCTCCCGGCTCGTCGTGGTCGGCGTCGTCGTTCCCGCGGGTGTTACGGGAGTGAACGCTGAGGTCTCGGACCCGGACGGACAGCAGAAGGACGGACGGACGGACCGTCGGGATGGATGGATGGTCGGTCGGGTTGCCAGGGTCGGGCTTTATCGGTATAGCGGGTCCCGCGTCCGCTCTCTCGAATCCTTATCGCCCTCTCGCGTATAGGCCGGCTTAATCTCGCCGGATCCCGGCAGGCAGGCGTGCGAGTCTGAGCGTGCTTCGCGTCGTTATCTCCCTCAGGTCGGTCCGACGAGCACACCAGTGGTACAACTGGCACCTCCAAGCTCCATCCGTCTCACCGTCCTTCTCTTGGCAGCCGTGGGATACCAGAATAGAAACGGAGACTGGATACCAACGGATAGTTCTCACTGACGGTCGTTCCTACGGTGGTGCTCTCTATTCTTGCAATGCCGGCAACGGCCACTGCTAGCGAATGCTGCGGCACCATCATCGGCAACAAGGGAGTGAGTTTCGGACTCCAGCCGCGTCGAGAACTTCTCGACTCTCCGTTCTAGGGCTGCTGCTTCTCAATAAATCTCCACTCTGCTACCCCGCACCCACGGCTTGGCCGTGAACGGAGTTCCCGATTCTCTCAGTTCGCTGTATGTGCTTCTCGGTATCTTCACTTCTTCGCTACGTCTATCTCCTTCCCCTTTGCCATACTCCTACCGCTGGTGTCACTGCGATCTCGGTCTCTTTGTAAGGCGCTCTCTCACGCTGTATACCACATTGTCTCCGTGTTCACTCCTCTGTACAGCATCGTGTCTATGTGTGGCACTACATATAAGTTTGAGTGTCTTCGCGCGTTACCCAACGGCAGGTCCCATGTATGCGCTGCACACAGGACTGGAATTCACAAACTACGGTTTGCTTGCGCGTCTGTTTGCGTCCTCCGGCAGTGTATACAACACTCTGCCGCATCGCGCACTCTTTTGTATGTGTCAGAGCTAACCCCATACGCCGGTGGTTGCCGGTGGGCGTCACGAGACTCCGTCGACTCTTTACATCTTCGTTTTGTCCTCCCGCATCCTCATCGCGGCTACCCTTACCTCGACGTGTTTCTTCTCTTACCTTGCTTCTTTCTTTCTCTCTCTCTCTTTCTCTGCATCTTGGCTCTTACGGTTCTTCAGCCTGTTTCGTCCTCGCCCTTCCATCTCTATCTATGGTTCTCTGCCTTCGTCTTTTGATCCTTTTTGTTTTACCTTTTTGTAACGCTGGTGAAGGACCGCTCCCGACCTCCACCGGCACCCACTAGCTCAGAACCCCGGTTCTTCCCCGAGTATCACGAACCTATATACCAGACCTCCATTGCTTCTTTATTTTCTTCCCGCAACACGGAAGTAAAGTCACCGAGACTTAGACAGATAGATCGCGGTGGTATAAGGAAAGGAGTGAACGAATCGAGAAAGTGGCAAGGGCAAATGGGAGAGAGGGAGAAAGAGGAAACTAGAAAGAAGCCAGTGAGACGGTCGCATTGTGGTTTTATAAAATTCGAGCGAGAAAATGCGATACAAGAGGAGAAAGAATAAAGAGAGAGAATGGTGGCACCCGCGGGCACTCGCCTTTATATCCGAGGCATCGTATCGGTGTAAGCTGATTTTAGGACTTCGCAACCACGTACAGCGCACACCGTACCGAACGACTTTCGGCCACAACACGCGTTTCTGCTTGTATTTCGTTTCTTTCTCTGTATAGTAGTCCCACAACCTCCTGCGATGCTGCACTCCCCCTCGTTCTACACGAGGTTACGAGTTTCCACGAAATATATGTAGACTCGTGGAACCCAAGACGTACTACGGCTTTGTCCATGGATCGACTTTTCCGTCCACGGTATACTTCTCTCCTCGACTTTTCTTCTTGCTCATCGCGTCCTCCACACGAATGTGTGTCAGAATCGAATATGTGTCGCGAGTACACCAGTACGCAATATACATAATGTATGTAGATAAATGTATCGAGATATCTTATATCGTTTTGATCGATAAAGTGAAAAGTACACATACATCGTAGTAAAGAATTCACCATAAGAGCATCGAAACACCGCACTGTCATATGAGTATTGCACTCTGCATATCCTTCGTACCGTATTCCCGATCTCTTTCTTTCACGCCTCGACTTGGATAAATATCTCCCACAAATGTGTTTCTGTTGTCGTTTTCGCAATACTATTTTTTGTTGGTCTTCTACACCAAATAGAATCATGGAAAGAGGCCGAGAAAGAGATAGGAACCGTGGGTTGAGCGATGCAAAATATAGTCAGGATTCAAGATTGAAAAAAGAAAGAAGTTGATATCTAGCATAGGATAAACTCCGTTTCGTTGAGTAGAAGAAATCCAGGAGCAGAGACATTAGAGAATGGGAGGAAGCGAGAGAGTGAAAGTAATTCGAAGTGACCTGGTCTGGTAACATTTTCCAATCTACGCGAAGCGAGTTCGACGTAACGAGCACACAGCCTTCTCGTCGGCTCTTTCCCCCTCTCTCTCGCTCTGACTTCCTTTTTCCTTTTCCTCCTATCTCGCAATTCTTCGCCGCTCGAAGCGCTGTCTGAGCTTGGCTGCAAGCCTAGAGGCTTCAGGAGCGACAACGGGTGACTTAATTAGGCGTCGAAGTAGAATTAGGAGTCAACAATGAAATTTCCTCTCTCTTTTGCTCATCTTACTTTTTCTCTGTTCCTGTACGTCTCTCTCCGCAATTTCATCTCCTTGCTCATTTTTTATCCTATTTCGCAATCCTCACGACTAGACCAACCACCATCGATCCGTTCACCGACGGAACACAGTGTCTGGCTCTGTAACCGTTTCATTTGTTGCTAACCCGGGTTTGTCCATTTGCTATAGCTTCCATCGCACCTCTATCTATACTCTTCGCTCTCATCCTCGCGTCCCATTCGGTTTGCTGTGTCACGGTGGAATCGTGGCCAGCTAGGATTCTCATCTCTGCAGTCACCCGTCTTTCAATCTATACTCGTACAGCTTTCCTTCTCATCCAATTGGTCCTCCACTCGCTACATCTCCCACTGTCCTGAATTATTTGAAGCAACGGGGCTGCAGCCAAGCTTTATTTACACAGGAAGACGTAAGCCGATTTCTCTGATGGACTTCGGTTCGAGAGATAGCGTCGATCGTCCGACTTGTTCGTCCCCACGAATTATCATGGCGCCCTTCTCCAATCGTAACGATTTTACTCGATTTTGTCTTCGAATTTACTGTCAAATTGCTTTCTCCAATTTTCGTGACACATTGCTTTTCAGTGCAACTGGATATCTCGAGTAAAAGGTCTGACTGCAAGGTTATACAAGCTTTCGTTTGTTGCACGCCGGATTAATAAGCTCTTCGGTTAGTCTGCATAATAGATCTGAACTTCATCGCGGCAGTAGGCCACACATAGTCAACTCTACCGCAAAGCTCTCGAGCTGCATATTCACGTGGGCGTGTTCCAAGTCGTTATCGTGCGAAAGCGATGAATTCTTCGGTTCAAGATAAATTTTCAACTGGACTATGACTTCGTTCTATACGGGCCGGCAAGTGGAATTGAATTTTCCATATGCGCGTAGCTATGAAATACTAAAGACTCAGGTATATTCGACAGCTAGAGCTATAACGAATAAAACTCCGGCATAGCACACCCGGCACCGATTTTCGCTGAAATTTTCGCGCGAATCTCAAAGTTCACGAAACTCAACTCACTTCGAGTTGTAACTTTGACTTGCCGAAGTTAAAACCTTCTCGCATGCGACTCCGTCTCCGCCGTGTTTTCTCCCTCGTAGTCTCAACGGGCCGAGTCAATAGTCCGAAATTCACTTCACGAGCTCCTCGCACCTCATATCTAATCGCTTCATCGCAAATTCGACTCACGCGCGCTCCTGGCCGTGTCTCATCTGAAAGCTGCGTTCTGCAGAGAGCAAATCTCAAAGACCCACCAAGTCTTGCAGCTCGCGTACTTACACCGGTACCGGTTGCTTGGGTATGGATAATTCGTCTTTGCTAACTATTCACACTGTAGTTGGGTCGACGAGGAGCATGCCAAGAGAGTCGTAGATAAGGATTGGGGCCATGAGGATCGCGCAAAGTCAGAGATGGAGGAAGCTTGCGTGGCTTCAGTGAGATTGAACCTCTGGAACGTTTCGCCTCCTTCCTTCCAGACCGAATGGGCGGCAAAACTCGCGGGGGTGGTTCACCGGCTGGCTGGCACGTGATGAAGGGAGCAGCGTGGAGCATCGTGGAGAAAATGCGGCGTGAAGTTGGCTGCAAAGTCGTCGAAACTCGCGTTAGTCGAGGAACGTAAAGCAGTCTGACTTATAGAATGGTGTAGATGAGGGTAGACGCTAGGAGAAAACTCGGTAAGGAGCTAGGTTATCCTGCCTTCTATTCAACCCAACTCCGTCCTCGTTCTTTCCACTCTTCAACCTTTTCAACCTTCACGTTCTTCTATCTGGCTTCTCATCCTCCGACGAGCCGTTTACTCATCCGTGTGCGAATGCGTGGCTTGCTCGTCTCTCGGAAAAATCGAACGTCAACGGCGACGTCCCGCCGGGCGCGTACGCATCCATGGGTATATAGAAAGTGGATGAGGGCAATGGAGGATGCGAGCTCGATGGGTATGAGAGTGATAAGCCTCCGTGGAGCCCCTATTTCTCGTCGAATCGATGCCCGAATGCCTGCTCCACGTCCATTTTGCGGAAATTTGATCATCGTCAATTCGGCATAGTACCCCAAAGTCTTCTTTTCAGCTTTCTTGCTTGCTATATCCCTCGACGGAAGGGAGGGGGGGGGGGGGGGGGAGACAAACAATGGCATAAAGTCCGCGAACTAGGACACATTGTTGATGCCCCATAGCGCGAGGAGTCGGAAAACGTTTAGATTCTCTGTAATGCGTTGCCTCACGAAATCTCTATTGAGATATGTGAGTACAGGTAGAACGAATGCAGCTGACCCGTAGGATAAAGAGTATCTACTGAAGCGTGAAGATAGACGACAAAATTAGTAGTGTGGCAGGTGTGGAAAGTGGGTAGGACGAGGTCGATTTGATGCGTCAATTATAGCAAGGCTTATCCGTTCTTTTATACTTTTTACTCCTACTTCCGTCTTCTTACCGTATATATCACTCCTACACTCAAAGATATATCGTGCGCTCATCTCCCGCGTGCCCCATTTGGTATATCCGATTTGATGGAACCCACCGTGGAAGGAGTGAACGACGAGAATTGACGTTCAATAAAAGCGAAATAAATTTTGTCCTCGCTCGGATTGGATCAAATTCGCCAGTCTCCGGCGTACCTGCCATCGCTCGCCCGCGGGGATAACAAAAGTAGAAACTCCCTCTCTATCGCTGTCTCTCGAATCTCCTCCCTTTTCGAAAGTGAGAGAAAATCGGGCGAATAGCCAGGTACAATTAGGTTCGTACCCCTGGGCACCATTCCTCTTATTCTCCCGGTCCTACTGGCGTATTCGTCGTCCGCTTAGCCGTCTCCTTCCCGTCCCGTAGTACAGTGTTTCCATCCTACCGGTGTCGGTATACCCGACGAGAGGGCGAGAGAGAGAGAGAGAGAGAGAGAGAGAGTGGGCGGACGAAAAGAGAAAATCCAAAGTCCTCCCCACAGATTGAACACTTTTCTTCCAAAAAAACGAGGGAAAAAAGAGCGACGGCGACGCACTAGCTCGCTCAGTCGAGCGATTTATCCCTGGGGCATGCCGAACCATTGCTGATGCCGCTGCCATTGCGACGTAGACTACCGCTACCCCCGCGCCAGCGCTACCAACGGCACCGGCAAGCCCCTGCAACTTGGCGAACGTATCCACCCTTCCCGCACGTCTTCTCATCATTCCGTGCTGCTTCTCGGTTTTCAACGTACCGGTACCACCAACTACCCCGCTAACTCCCCGCACCTCGGGAACATCCCGAGCTCCGCGTATAATTGCGGCGAATGAAATTCGTCTCTCGCGGCTACGCACAGCGTCGCGACGCTCATTTTCCGTCCGCTCTCCGTCTGTCTACCCTTTCTTATTCCGTTCACTTCGCTCCTCCGCTAGATTGAAATTAAGGGGAGAAGGCTTTGCATTTCTAGAAGTTTATACGTACATCAGAATGCAGCAAAATATGAAGCTTTGTTTGAAATTTTCCTTACCAACCTAACCAATATAACTAACAAACGCGGAAGTTCGTGTGGTACGAACTAGTGGTAAGGTTTTGTCTCTGTTTAGATATGATATTTAGTTATTTTACATTTCGAATCAGCATGAAAATGGATCCTATGAGGCCTTACGCGTTCGCACGATCCTCTTACTAATCGCCAGAATCTCTCGACACCGTAACCGCCCTCCCGCTCGTTTCGGCTCCCGAGCCGTTCGGGCTTACGCTCTGTACGCGTCAATCACCTCGTCACGGCTGCAGAATGACCGCACCGCTGGTTCAGCTTAATAAGTTGACAGTTAAAAATGAACTCAGAGGATTTTCAGAACACCCAATCTCTCGGCGTCAATCAGCGCTGGTCGGCGATTTTCTGATTGAACTCAAATTTTCCTACCAATGAGAGACTACGGTAAAAATCGCGAATGTGTGTCTGTATGTCCTTCAACGATTGTCAAGGCAAACATTTCTTGGTTCGGATCACCCTTGATTAGAGTCTCGGAGGTCAAAGTTCAGTAGGCAAAGAGGAATAGAAACAGGACAACCGCAGGATAAAGAGAATTCGCAAGTTTTTATCGTCGAAGGATGTTGGATGGCGGAGAGACTGGGACCGCTGTAGAAGTACCACATCCCTCTGTCTCCCTTCCTGTCCCATCGGCCAGCAGCAGAAGGGTTCGATTCGCCTAACAAGGGATAACATCGTTAGTACTGGCTAGTTTCTGCTACCAATGCTTGGCTTGTGTATTTTACAAGTTAGAAATTAGGTTGATTAGCAGCGCGAGCGGGCGAACGACCGAGGTCGTAAAGGCCGTAGAGGTGGAAAGCTTCGAAGCTTCGAAGCTTGGAAACAGAGCGACTGCTTGTGTTGGTGGTGTGTTGGGTCTTGTTTTCCGACGTTCTCCGCAACCGCTAGAGCGGTGTGAGTACACGGTAAAGGTGTTGGCACGTTTAAACGGTACCCGGACTCGTGCCCCGAGCCAGCCCTCGGCTTTCAACGTTTCCCCTTTGTTTTGTGCTCCGTACCTCCACAAACCCTCATCGTCTGCTCTTTATTTTTGTTTCTCCCTTTTTCTTCCCGCTCTCACTCGCTCTCGGTTGTCTTGCTCATAGATTCCGCGAAGAGAAAGGACGAAAAATTGTATGAACGGGAGGAAAGAAAGAGCACTCGGTTGATTCTCATTCTTGCTTTCTAGCACTTGTCTCGACGTTTCAGGCCGAGCCACGTAAAGAGGTTGAGAGTAAAGCAGCCAGAACTCACCGCGTTTGAGGGCTGACCGAGCAAACGGACGAGCAGCAGAGAGCTGGAAGTGAGGGGCGCGAATCTACTTTACCGACAGGAAATTACACGTCCTACCCGACTCCAGCGCAGCAAAAGCGAGCGAAGGCCCCGCAAGCACCCACAGAGTTGGAGTTCTCGCCGGGCTCGATAACGCGCTCACCCGTTCGCTGACTCGCTCGTCGCCCACTTGACTATCGCCACCCTTCTTCTCTCTTCACCTAGCAAACTCACTTGTTATTGCCTCTCACCCGCGATCGCAACCATCGCGAGCATCACGCTTTCTCTTTCCGCTTACGCTCGTTCGCTTCCAAAAGATTCGTTAATTATCGACTTATCGAAGCTTCTCGAAGTCAGCGAGTGCAGAAACGTGAGAAATCCTCCTTCACATACTCTTCATTTTCCTCTCACTTGTCCTAATTCTCTTTTCGCCGAGGGCGAGAAAATAAATTGACCTCTGAGTGATAAACCTGTAATAATTAAACCCTTGAGCACGCTCGCAAAAAATTTCCCGCTTATCGGATTTTAATAATGTTACTGAATAAAATTCCTTAATGTTAATGAGAAATTTTGAATGATCACTCGGATAATCTTTCTCTTCGATATTTTTCAGCTGTTTTCCGACCGTTTGCTTTTTATATATTATATCTAGTCAACATAACACTACTGATGGTTTCTCACCTTCGGTTGTTATACATTTTTATTTTTTTTCAAGTTGTCATTATCGGCAATTTCAATTTGGACACGGAATGGCATGTAACGAGTGCGAAGTGTCAATCACGGAAATCCGGTCCTGTTTTGGACTTCATCCTTGACGGTAAAAGTTAAAGAATGAAACTGCCGTCCGTTGGCCTAGTTCGAAAGAAGGATTCCAGTGAGACCGAACTCCTTCGGTTTCCGACACCGTTGCGGATATCTACGTCGGGACTTCTGACCCGAACTCTCCCCCATCCTCCTTCCCAACCTCTCCACTCGTCCCCAACTCCACCAAACGTCCCGTTAGTTTTCGGGATTAATTATCCCGGAAACAAGGACTCTCACCCGACATTCTGCGGTTGGATCCAAGTCACGGGCAAGTTAGCGCGAGCTCTCGTAGACACACACACACACACACACACCCATACGCATACGTACATGGACAAAGTCACCCATAAACCTCTCGCTGCTTCTAATAATCGTTTGGCGAGACTCTCGACGTGCTTTCCGTTGCGGTGGAGGAGAGTCAGCGAGGGTGGTTTTCACTCTCGTGGCTTGCACCCGCAACTCCAAAGCCCGATGAATCTACATCGGACGTGGCTAAAGGTGGAGAAGGATCGTTCGAAGTCTCAGCGAGGTCGATTCTGGGGTTACACCGAAAGCTCGGTGCCGAGTAGATTCGGCAAGCAAACGAGACTGTACCATGCATATATGGTATCGCAGCTTTTACACTACTGAGCTACCTGGGTCCGAGTATCTAACCTGAGTCAACCGAAAGATTCGATTCCACCCGAATGGGACGACCGTCCTTCGCCTCTCATCTCCCCTCCACGCCGCTTAATTAAGCAGTCGAAGTTGAGCGTGCTAATTGCGAGGCCGCGGTTGCCAAACCCGAACGGCCGTCCGAAACGATAGAGAGAGAGAGAGAGAGAGAGGGAGAGGGAGAGAGAGAGAGAGTGAGAGCGAAAAGGAAAGGGAATGAGGGGAATCGCAACCATGGGAATCATACTTGGTGCCGGTATCGATTAATCCTCCTCAGTCAAATCCTCAATAATTCTACGTGTACGGTGAATAGTTGAATCTTAAAGCTTGTAATGTCGATTTCCTTTATGTGCGCCATATAAATGTTTTATTGAAATCCAATAATCTTAAACTGTGACGTACGTTTATCTTGCATTTATATAAAACTGATACATCTCTGCAATAACTTCGTATTAGCAATTCCGCATTCAGCCTATAAACGATTGTTGATCGCTACAGAACTCAGACGTCTTTATGCAAAGGTCGCCAGATGCGTCTGCGGAAATGATCGAAATGATTTTGAACAACACGACGGATCCTACAGGAGACGGAGACGAGTGAAGAGACCGAACGGTACATCATGAAATCGAGTGTTTCCAGCTAATCATCCGTAATCGTAATTTCTCACTCGAAAGCTTAACACAACGTTTCACGCCCTGCCGATGCAAAATTGTTCGCGACTGGCGCGACGAGTAGAAGCAAGAGGGGAGGAGGTTAACGTGTGGGTGGCCGTTACTGGCAGTAGTCCTCGCACGATGCACACCGAGCCCGAATTACATCCGACAAATATACACACGGAGCAATGGCTTTAGCCTCAATGCATAGATCTATACGTGCAGTACGCTATACGGAAACAGAGAGTCGCATATTTCGACGGGTAATTCGTTCGCCATACAGGGGAGCATGTATTCGTGTAACTACAACCGTGGCAGAGTGCGGCGTGTCGCTCGGCGGAGCTATTGTAGTGGAACAGCAACGAGCGAGCGTCGAATGCCTAGGTATACGCGCGGAAATGAAAATACCCCAGTTACGGAATTACGAACACGGGCATATATGAATCGGAGTGAGGAGTTTGGTACACGAACAATCCCCGGGGTTCGAAGTCCGGGACGAGCGACCGATCGCTATCGGCGCGAATCGTCACCACTCGCGGATTGTCCCACCTCTCGACACTCGTTCCGCAACCCCTACTCATCTCGATGGCCCCCGTTTGTCTACCGTTTCATATATTTCTCCCGCTCAAATCCTGTACGAGTTTTGTTTTTATTTTCTTTTTTTCGGTCTGAGTACTCACTCAAACGACAATTACTTTCGAGTGACGAGACGGAAAGCCGATTATAATCGTCGGTGCAACTGCACTCGACAATTCCGCGCAAGGAATTTTCCAGAATCGAAGAAAGAATGATTTTTTTTTTGTTTCTCGGTTCTTTTCTCGAACGTTTCGTTGCCAGCAATGACAAATCACCGTATCGATAACGCATTTGTCGTTTTCCGTGCGCCGGTCATGAGCATCGGGAAACCCGGTGCCAAGTCGGAAAAGTGACTGAGACGGGGTAGAAAAATGGAACGGAAAAATGAGGAGAAAAAAAATTAAAATAAAATAATATGTATGGAAGTCCAGACACGGGTCGGATGTAACTGATTGAGGCTATGACATCGAACGGTTTGAGAAGACAAGCTGGGATACGGGGAATGGTAGATGGAGAAACGAGCGAGCCGTGGCCTCGCGTGTTCACCGCTGCCGCGGAAATATTAATTGAATATCGGCTCCACGCTTGGGTTGACTCACTCTCTGACGCTGGATATATTTTTCTGTCTTTCTCTCTCGATAGTTCGCCAACCTCTCGCTGGGTTTTGTTTCTACATTTTTCTTTCGCTTCTCCATGAGACTTCGGTTATTGCCGGTAACGACTTTACGGCCTTGCGGTTGCCTCGACGTGGTTCTTCATTTTTTTTGTTTCTCTTTTATCTAGTACTTCTTTGTTATTTTTTTTTTTCCGTTCACTCACCCATACAGCGTTCCGGTAATTCTACCACCGTTGAAGTCGACGTCAGTCTCATTTCTTTTTATTTTTCCTTCACGACCATCCCATCTCCCAAATTTTCTCTTGCCTTCATTCCTTCATTGCTCCCCGCTCGTTTCAGAAAACGCGATACTCTTAAACTCCATCTCTCTTTCCCTCCCGGGCTTTCGCGCCACTCATAACGGGCCAATTAATATTTCAATCGGAAGTTCACCGTGCTTCCTCGAAAAGCAGCAACCTTTCATCCTCTCATCGTGCTTTGGAATTAAGTGGATGGAGTATACGGTATACGCACGAGACTATAGGTAACGAGTAATACAGTTGTACCCGAAATGAATCCGAGAGCCGAAGAGCTGGAATCGGGGTTGAAAGCAACCGACCTTCTCGACGCGAAGAACGACACGAACTTCGGTTTCAAGACGGAGCCCGACGAATCGAGTTGACCGAACGTGGACAGAGATTTCCGCGAATATTTTTGCATAATCATTCCATCGAACAAGACTGTACATCACAGCCGTGGATTCACTCTCAAGTTCCTACACTTAATTCGGTCCTTAACGGTCAATGTGTTTCGAAAGAACTCGCCCATAAACGCAAAGAGGCAGTTGTGAAGAGAAGAAAGAATCCCGCGCGAGAACCGAGAGGCTGGATTGAGCGTAACGGTGAAAGAGGGACGGCAAAAAATTCAACGAGACTGAATACTCTCTTGAGCAAGTAATACGCCGTCTGGTTACTTAGCGACGAGTTTTCAAAGGTCGTCATCGTTCTCACGAGAACCTCCGAGCCCCGATCGTCGTCTCTCTTTTACCTATAAGTAGCGCTTAATGAGTATCGCCCTTAGTCACTGTTTACGTGAGCCCAAGTTTTCCAGACTCTTCGAATCTGTGCTTCCGATGCTGCAGCCGTTGCAGCTCACCAGCAGCTTCGTTCTACCCTCGCTCCCGCCGCTTTCTTTAAGAACAACTCTACCGAACTTGTCTTCCATTATAAAGTATCGAGCCCCGCATTTTAACTTTCCCGGAAGACCGGGGGAAGGGGCGGGGGCGGCGATTTCCACCCGGTAACAGTGACTACCGATCCTTTGCATCGTATTCGTCGTCAGTACTTATTAGCTCGGTAGACATCTTCTTCAAACAAGATTACAAAAATCAGCCTGAAAAATCAAATTACAACGTATCTGCAGTAAAATTTAATCGCCATTGTACTCTGCATAATGTCCCGGGTAATAAGAAAATAAAACTTACAATTTTCAGATCAGTTCAATCTCCGCGTGCTACGATCATCGACCCATGTTGCACCAACCTCGGAGTTTCCATCGCAAGGACTTCCGAAGACGTAAGTTTTTTTTCTCGCCACGATAAATACTTTCGAATTGTCGCATGCCTCGACATAACCTCGCCACTCGTCATTGCGCGTAGTCGGTTCCGCATATTCGCCGGGACATTTGCGCGTGCTGCACGGATGAAGCTATATACGCTCACACGAGAGCTTAAATGCGATATGGTTGGTCTCACAATAGGGCTCAACCTGGCTCGACCGTCGAGGTATTACGTTTAGGTTTGAGTGTACCTCAATCCGCTCTCGAGATTGGAGTGCGTGGACCAAGTTCCACATCGTTCAACGATTGGCCTTTCAACCTCGGACGCAACGACCTGTTTTTCTCTCTTTCCATCCAACGCGACGTCTGTGCCATTCATTGTGAAGCGACCAATCACTGTTGACAGGCCAATAAATATGTAGCACATCCGTGTGCACCGGCCCATACTCGGCTCTCTCGTTACAACCTCATAATACGAAGTGTGGCGTGTCGCATACTCGCGTACGGCTCATGATAGCGTACACGGATGCAATGCGGTCGCGAACTGCGGTCTATAGCGCACGGTTCCTGTTGGCTTTCGCTGTGCTGCACTGACCACGAACTACACCAGCAGTTCGCAGTACTTGCCTCTGGTTTCTGACTCGTATGCATATATACGACGCGCGGAATCAGCGGCAGGGGGAAAAGCGTCCTGGTCGCTCGCAAACACGCCATCCTCCGCTCAACGACGTCGCATTATGAGTTCTCCTGTAAACCGCAAAACCCGCACGAATCCTCGTGGTTTGGAATTTTATTTTCCGACAGGTCGCCTCCGGCTGCCTTCTTTATTCCTTTTCCATCGCTCCCTTTGGATCTACGGTCACGAGTCACCGTACGTGGACCATTTTTTTTTCCATCGTGTTCTCGTACTTTCGTTAACTGTAATTCCGTTTTTTTTCTTTTTTCGTTTCAATTTATTTAGTTTTTTCTTTCAATTTATTTTTCGTCTTTTCTTTTTTCGATGGCGCGTATGATGAAAGCTTTGAGAAAGGGTCAGGGGTCGTTAAAATGCGTGTTTCTTCAATCGTGGCCTGCGAGCTGGCGCGGGATATGGAGAGGCGAAATGAAGAGACGAAAAGACACGGCAAAAGTAGACTGACTGCGTCTGGGTTCGATGCCCCGGGCTTAACATTCTAAGCATACACCACGTAGTATTTTTTTTCTTCGTTTACATATTTTTGTTTTGCTCTTATCGCGTTCCAGACGGAAGCATCGTTAATCTGGCTCTGTTGAATAGAGCTTAAAGCGATGTCTTTTTGCGAGATTATCCTGTGGCTAAGCTAAAATCTGCTGTTTGAAAACGTAGGGCGATAACAAACGATGGAACTTTACTTAATATTTGAAAGTTATTTTCGACAAGTTTTGATAGCTTCTTATTTATTGAATTATCTAATAGTTCGTCGATATCGCCAATGCAGGTAGCCATTTTATTTTTTTTTTGTCGTTTCAAAATCGTTGTGGCCTCCCATATTAGGTTTCTGGAAATCATTCTATCATTTCGCACAGAAGGATGGTGCCGGAACTTGGAAGAATGACAGTGCATTCGTGTAACACGCAATAATTAATGATACATATTGATTCGTTTTGTGTCGCTCGTTGGCGCCAAGTAATGGATGGAGTTCGCCATAATATGGATGGAAATCCATAAATCTTTCAGATCGTCCTCTCGCGCCGCAGAGTGGCGAAGATTTTATCCGCCAATGTCGGAATCGCTCAGGATCGTGGCGATGGGGTGTCGTTAGGCTTTCAGGAAATCAGAGGAAAGACTGAAAGAACGGATAGAGAAAGGGCTGAAGAAAAAAAAACCGGATAACGAATCATATCCGATAAGTGGCGCGAGGTTCTGCAGCAGCTTCTTGCCTCGAGACACTCTCGCGTTTCGAAGCCACAGCGAACATCGCTATAAATAATCTCGATAAATCAATTTGGTTTTTCTGGCGTTGGTAGTCGGCAAGAAGCGGAGAATCGGCTGCCTCGGCTTCACTCGGCGGCCACGTCTCTACACATATATACTACGTATAGCTCCGCAAAATATCACGTGTATCGGTGTGTGTTCCGCAATCCACAATGAATGTAGCGCTGGATTCTCATATTCACGAAGGAGGAGTTGGACTCCAGCCCCTCTCCTTTTCTTCGTTGCCGATCGCTTCAAACCCTCAGGGCTGTGGGTATACCCTGCCATGCCAGCCTGGTAAGCCGAGAACGGTAGCAGCAGTTCGCAGTTAGAAACTCGTATACCAGCAGCAGCAGCAGCAGCAGCGGCACCAGCCCGAACCCCTGGTGTGGAGACGCTAGTCAGATGTGGCCACCCGATTAAGACGTCGATAAATAATATTAATTGCCGGCACGACCCACTCCACGAAAGCCGCGCGCCACCACCACCCCCATCATCAGCAGTGGCGCAACTTGCTCCCCTCCCTTACGCCCCGCTCACGTATAACGCACACCACTGCGGTGGTGGAGGGTGAGCCCAGAGAGAAGCGAGGGTACAGACTCGCTAACCAACTTCTGGGGCCCCGCACACGTTTGAGCAGAACCATAGCCAACCCAGCCACCTCGCCACCACCAGCGCAACCAGCAGCAGCAGCAGCACCCACGGCACCCTCCCCGCAAGTGTTGCGTTTAATCAATACCGCGCACGTAATCGGTTGACATAGCGAGGGGGTGGAGTAAGGTGTGTGTCGAGAAACGGTGTACGGGCTAAGGGTGGGAAAAGGAAGAGGTGGTTGGCAAGAAGTACAAGGACCTGGGTTCCTTAAGTATTACGTAAGCTGGCGAGTTGCCGGTGGGGATCGTGCTTTTGCCGTTGAGGAGTCTCGACGAGGCAAAGACGTTGTCGGCATGATTTTAATTAATAATGCTCTAGCTACTCCTCCACCCAGGAAAGGACATCAGGCGGGTTCGCTGCGAGGCCGCGGCCTGGGTCGACGAGCACGGGGGCGCGAAGGGTGGAAGGGCGCCTGGGCTATGTATACGGACGGTGCTCTTGCCCCCGAGTAACCAAAAGATTCCGATCTCTATACGTGGCACATCCGGGGTATACGGAATGTACGTTACTATGTACATTGCTCGAGAGGACGGGTGATATATGACTCTATCATAGTGTACCGGAAAAGGGGCACATATGTACACAGTATCGGATCAACACTGATAATTAGTCGTACAAACATTTTTTGCATAAATAACTGGAGAAGGATGACACGGATAATGAGCAGCTTGATCATCTTATCAAACGTCATTGCTGTCCGGTCGATTCTTTCCGCAACTCATTCGAATCGAATCCATCGGCATGTACTGATTGACGTAGATGGCTCATCATGCCCCAGTGACTGTCCGGTGGACTCAAGATGTCAAGGGAGCTTGATCGTTCGAAGGAATCGGAGCGAGGGGTGACGTTACTTAATTAATGAATCGCCGGTAGAACGACAGTGAATAAATTTGTGCATCAAACATCGAGCCATAGGAAAACGAAAGGAAGAAGGTTCTGAGGGGTGAAAAGTGAGTGATCGGTGCCCAGAGACTTCCGAGGGTGCTGCCACCGTCTCCGTACTTTGAGACGTAGTTCTCATCATCGTCGTGGTCGTCGTTGGCGTCAGCGTCAGACGTCAGGAGACCGTTCACGCAACAAGACGCTTATCGTCCGTGGTTCCGCACACCGCCTATTGCTGTAGATATTGTTGGTAGGCAAGGTATGGTTGAAGCACATTGAAGAAAATGCCACTAAGATGAAAAATTGCAAACGTTTGCTCAACCAGCGATAAATGTGCGCATCTAACGAAAAAGTTGTTGATTGAAAAATTTCCGGTCACAATTTTTCCACATTTCTTACGCAATCAAGAATTCTATGGAAACAAAATATTATACTCAATGGTATTATTTTCCTTCCGAACTATAGTGATTTTATATTTCTCGCCAATAGAACTCCTCAAATGATCATTAGATCTAAAAAGACGGATAAGAATGTCTATCCCGATAAAACTTCCGTCCCCGTGGAATAATGTCCGACCCTCCGTTCAGAACCTTTCGTTTGGTCCCACGAAGGTTCCCCGCGTCGTAGAGGGAGCGGGTAGATTCGGGTCTACACAATTAGACTAAGCAGGTCGTGTGAGGGTCTAAGTGTGTAGGTTAAGTAGGTCGTAAGAGGATCTACGGGTCACCCATCTGATGCGAGAATCGAATCCCGGAGGATTTACGATAGAGCGAAAACAACAGTCGGATCTTAAAGCTGACTGTACATTGATTGAACGAATGTTCTAACGAACTTCGCAAACTACACGCGATGCGATCGACCTCAAGTTCCCACCAAGCGAAATGACCCTGACAATGTCGTCTCGGCCGTCGGATCGACTAAAAATATTTATAGTATAGAACAATAGTCTTCAAGGTAGACATTTTTTATAAACTCTTTCGGTCATGTCTGCGTGAATTTTCACGATGCTTCAATCATTATTCATTCCAACGATTCGGACTGTAAAAAGATCAGAGAAAAGAAGGAAAAAAGATGCAGTCGGTTCGTTAGGGCACCAGTCGACCGTTGCTGCAACGTGGTCGCGATAGTGGTACAATCCTGTGCAGTCTGAATTGACGATTGTATCGGGAAAATCCAAAAGGGCCAAGGGAATCGCCTCGTCCGTGAGACGTATTCGTCGGTTTCGAGTCGGTGCCCGGAGTTCCCCAACGTTCCTTGCGGATTCCGACTGCTGCGCCGCCGCCCTCCCGCATATCGAACGAATTCGAATTACGTGCCGGGGAGTTGGTTCCTCTCTTGCTACCGCTTTTTACATCAGCCTCTGCAGAGTCAGAGAGAAAGAAAAAGGAACAAAGGGGCGTGGAAAAAAGATAAGTAAAAAAGAGGATGGATAAGAGAACAGCAGCCGAGGTGCGCGCGTGCTGCGAGCCCAGAGGGAACTGGGGTGAGAAAAATAAGAGATTGCCAGAATCGCGTAGCGAGCCTTTGCGGAATAAGAGGCAGCGAGGAACGAAGCACGAAAACGAAGACGGAGAGGAAGAAGAAGGAGCTTCACTTACCTACTTGTTACATACCTGCATTGAGCTATACATATAATATATATCGCTACATTACATGTTACATGGTATGTATCGTACCGTTACATACTAAACCCTCGCTAAAGCTAATGCCTTTATCCCTGACTTACGATATACCTTCAACATTGTGCTAACGCACATACATTTGGCAATGTAACTGCATTGACTGTACGTACGGCGTATACCGGAATATTCCCGGCGTTAAATCCATATATCTGTATAGTCCCACGAGTCGTTTGTTAACCAGGGTAAGAGGCAGCACCGCATTCCGATGGCAAGCAAAGAGAGAGCATCTACAGTTCCCCGCCGTTAAAAGAAGGCGAAAAATTCCCAGAGATGAAACCGTCTTACGCTGTAGGTCGTCGCGCACTTCTCGTTTTTCGACCTCGCGTACGAGTCTTGACTTCCCTGTGAAAAACCTAGCTCTCGCAACTGAGCACCCTTTCACGTTTCTACAACTTCAATGCCCGTACTACTCGCATCACTGCGAGGCAACTTTGAAATTCGCTGCGGATTTCTTTCGTTTAGCATCCAAATGGCGCATTGAATTCTGATTGAAAGCTGGGCGGTTGACTCGCATCTGCCTCGGCATTCGCAGTTAGGTAGGATGACGATCGGCACGAGAAGTTCAAGATATATATGTATACATACGGATATAGATATACCATTGAAGGTGAGAAACTTCGTGGCACGATAACGAATGGGCTGTGGGTACGACCCGTCGTACGACGCCCGTGCGCGACCTCCGTAGATCGGACACGAATTCACCGTGTCGCGAGCGCACAAGCGCACAGGCGCACACGGCACGGCGATGTGCGCGCCGGGTGCGATGTAGTTCCGGCGTAATTCTGCGACACCCGCTTCTCTCTTCCCTTCCTCCCGCTGTCCAGCTTCTATGCTCCGCATCGGTGTGCCTCTGTGCCAGTGGTATACTACTGGGCCAACCGGCTCGTATGTCACCGGCTCAAACGAACCGGCGAGGTATTAATTAGAGTTTCGGTCCCGGAACCGCGATCACATATCACCAAAGCTCCCGCGCGCCATCGGATTCTCGCGCGGCTAGCGACGCAACGCTCTGCATCAGGGCCGCCACCCAGCAACTCCACCTCGGTGACCTCAAGCTCTATAGCCTATACCTTTCCCTCTTCCCGAGCTCTCATCCCCCCACCCTTCCGATCCTCGATTCTCCTCTTCCCGCCCTTTCCAAAACCGTACTTCGAAGCATCGTCGATCCACCGTTCAACCTCGCGCATCCTTCACCACCGTGTTCGTTTCGCAATTCGAGAGCTCGCTTCTAAAAGCCGAGCACCGGCTCCGACGGGCTTCTAACTTTTGGCGATGCTCAATTCGGAAGAGTGATTGTGAGGTAAGAGAGAGACCGAGTCCAAAGTCGAGATCCGAGGCCAGTGGCATTAGTCAGTGTGGCGGGGAGAATCGCTTCGAGTTATCAGGGCCATCTAATTTCCGAACCCCAATACTGTAGCCGGAGAGGATTACCGGCCGGGCAATGGCGGACCGCACACGTCAGCCGCTCAAACACGCTCTTGAGCAGACCCTCGATCGCCTTATAACCGCTTGTCTTGATCGAGTTACACGAAGCTACGCTGGCATCTATCTGTCTGACGTATGGTCAGCTGAGTATTCCAGAGGTAGAACTGCCGTAATGGGCGGCCTGGAGCGCACCGGGTCGGATACAGATCGGAGACACGCTGAATGGAACCGCAAATTATTCGAGAACACTAGGATAAAATAAAATCCAATCTGTTAAAAATAAGCTATACCTTCAATACAATTATCATTTTTAATCAAGACTAATTAGATACAATTACGAGTTCCCGTTCAAACGGTGCGGATAATTCAGAACATTTTGGAATCCCGTTTTTACCTCGATAAGAGTATGGTCTTCGAAAGTCGACCACAACTCAATATCACCGCTCATTGCCTGATCGTCAATCAGTACCGCCAACCACCTGCACCTTTCGAGTATCCGAGAGAATCGCTCTCGCAGGGATGGCAGGAACAAAATGATAATACAAGTTTAATAAGCCGGGTCATAGGTGTCGCATTAGGGTCCGCGCAAGGGGGTTCCCGTTGCACGTACGATGAGAAGAGTGCCGTGACGTACAACACCATTACATCATCATATCCGTGCGGCAACCATACGGCGGGCCATTAAGTGCCGCTGTCTGCGTTATGTGTTGTGCTGTAGCAAGGACGGCACATACCGGTTTTGCCGGACGATCGATTTCGAAGGACATGAATAAATCATGTCATCACCGTCAACCCTCCATCAGTGGCGCGGCGCGCGGACTTTGCCCGGGAATCACTCCTTGTCGGCAAACGAATCGATGAAACATTCATGCCCGCCCGTATACACACCATGCACATCAGTTACTCTCTTCTCCGTCACTCCTTTCGCGAAATACACACATCAGCCAAACGGAAATCACCGCCTCGACAGAGACCGAACATATAACAGATTCCCGCTGCCAGCAATATCCCGATGCCGTGAAAATCCTGCGTCACGGTTGAATCATCGGATTCACGTGGGTTATTGATTCATCTTGAATTATTGTTCGGCCGCCACGGGCAGAAGTATCGAAACCGTTTATCGTCACATTGGCCGATTACCCAATTTCATTGACCCGAAGTAAAGACCGATAGACCGATAATTGACACCCCAAACAATTTCGATTGAAAAATACTACTTTCATCACGAATATAAAAATTAAAAAAAAGAAAAGTTCGTTTCTGTATCGTTGTTTGTGGAAGCTCTACATTTTCTAGGTACCGAACTGAATCCATCATCGGAAACTACGGACAGTTACCAAAATGTATTCCCGGTGGTCGTTCAGACCGATGGTTCGTCCACCCTACCTAACCCTTGCAAATCTCGTACCGACAAATCGGTGCTCTATCGCTTTTGTCGTCTCGTTTGTTTTATTTTTTATGTTTGCTTCGTCCGTCGAACGATCGATTTGGGAGTACACGAAACTATCATCATTATCATTATGCTCCTGTTTCATCCGGTGTCTCGACAAGCTCACGGTTCTCCAACGCCCAGCCCGAGACAGACTCTTTTGGCAAACACACTGTACCGATGTACGCGCTCGGTGTACACGCGCATTCTCGTGTACCATCTCTTGTATAGCGTGCACGATTCGAACGGAGGTAGGGTGCGTGGGCTTGTTTTACCACCCCCTCTTTCCCTCCCGCCCTTCCTCTCGCAGTGGTACGACCCAGCTAGAACCGACCGGAGAGAGACGGCGATAGTCGCTGGGAGAAGCGACTCATCCCGCGGGCAAGGGCTGAAACGCACGGGGCGAAGTGTACATGGAACAGCACTTACACCCCCTCCGCACATCCCCTCGTGACTCGCTGCCAGTTCTCCCGCGACCCTCGATCCAGCCAGCGCGAACCCCCTTAGACCTCTCGCGAGCCCACAGTCGGTACAACTCCCGACAGAGTCCTCGGTAGTGCACTGCCAGAACCTCTACCACTTATACCGCTGCGCCACCGCACCCCCTTTACGCCCCTGACTCCATAGATGTTTCCATGGTTCACGTTTACTCCGCCATCTCTTATTTCCCATCTCTCTGTACATGCAGACACTCGACAATTTTCTCCACAGTCTGCGATTCCGCTGTAATCTTCACGTCAGGATCGTCCGAAATATTGAGCGAATAAATAGTCAAGCAGAGCCGTACGAACGCGGAGACATTGTGACTCGTTTCTTCTTGCCAATGTATCGATCTGACGTGGGCGGTAGAAGTGGGAATAAGAGACCTTTTTCTCTTCCATCGCGTAAATTGTCCATGTAAATAAGTGCAGAATTGTTTTTGAATTACATTTGATCGAAAATTGGCATCACACAGAATGGTCGTTGTTTGTTTTTTTTTTTCAATTCTTCTCAACATAGCAAGCTATGGTGAAGCTACATAGTTTTCACTGATGCCGCAAGAGAGACCTACAAATTTATGAACAACTTGTATTTGACGCGATAATCGTATTATAATCTTAATTACCTTTTACCACAACTCAAAAATCGCAATTCTGGAAGAATCGTTTTACGTTTTAAATTTCCACTTTTTTCCAACTCACTACATATCGTTTTTGTTTGAAAATGCGGTGACCCAAGGGTCGCGACAAAACGCGATAGTTGCACGGGAATTTCAGTACCGACTTCGTTATCTCCCGAGACAGTTCGAAACTGTATAAGGTCGTCGTCGAAGAATAGGACGAGGAAGGGCCGGAGGAAGGAAAGACGAGGAGCCACGGCAAGTCTCACCGTAGCACCGGGAGACGGAGTCTGGGGAGATGCGCTCGTTTCTAACGGCAGGAGTTGCAAAACTTTTTATTCCCACCTCTGGCACTGCCAGCAGTGGCATGACATCGGTGCGCGTCCGTATTTTTTGTCCTCTGTTTCTCTTTTGGTTCTTCTACGTAGCTTCTTCAATCCGCTTGTTCTCTCGGCGCCACCCGCTTTGTCCCCCATCCCGAGATGGGGAAGAAAACGTCTCTCTTATTCGGCTGCTAATTAGGCTTGGCTTGACGTTTCTCGCGGCGGTCTGCAGCCTCTTCAGTTTCGAGAGGATTCCCATTCGTATCCGGCAAAAAAAAAAAAAAAATCTGCCAAGCCCTTCCTGCCTCGCGTTAAAACGGTCTGCTACTGGGCCGGTCAATCTTTTGCGACTTTCAAATACGGAGATTTCAGTTGCCATGGAAAGATTACTTCATGTGTCTATTGTACAATTGTGAAATTATGAAATTATAGCATTATAACCTACTGGGCTGAACCATACCATTATCGAATAAAACATAAGACCATAATTGATTACGTAATACGAGATTCAGTTAAAATCGATCTCGCTCGTTCACATTCGTTGGAGGTGAGGATATTGAGCAATAAAAAAAAAAAAGAAAAAAATCTGACACCGAGTCAAATTTCAACCGAGGACATTTTCTATTATCTCGTTTTGTTCCAACACGTCGGCAATGGAATTCAGCGAGAGAGAGTTTTTTTCCGTGTATAAAATATGGGGACAGAAGGAGTGTATATACACGCTCGGCGAATCAATTAAGAGAAGCTCCTCACCAGGCGCACCGATTTAAATTTATGCGCGGTGCTGGGTGAAAATTAACAAGTCAGATCTCCATCCACCGAAGCCAGAGCGAAGAACGGCATCGCCACACCCAGCAATGTCCCTTGATGCCCTTGGCGTTTTTCCCTTTTTATATTCGTTTTTCTTTTTTTTTTCATTTCTTTTCTTCATTTTTTTCTCTCACCACCCGCGGGAGACAACCGGCGGTTGGACTGAAAACGTAGACGACTGTGTTCACGGAGTGATGCGACTCGCTCGTTCGCCCTCACCCCGTGATATACCAACGCTAGATATTGAATTAACGGAAATAATGAAATGATAACGGACCACCGTCGAAGCATGCACACACATACACACACACACACACACACAGCGCGCCCTTCGTTCACGTCTGCTCGGATTTCACTCACCCTCGAGTGGTTCGGTTTCCCTTCGTTCTCAATTCGACCTCGTTCCCCCTTTTTCTACAATTTTCTCCCAGCGCCGTCATCCACCAATGACGCGCGCGCCGATCTACACCCGGGTAATCCCTCAAAAAGTCAAACCGAAACCGCAGCCACCACCTTCTCGCCGCACCCTCAGCGCCACCAGTCAGCCACAAACCCCCTTCCAGCCGTTTCATAATTAACCGCTCGTTCGTTTTCGCTCCGTTGGTATATCGCTGCGCCCCCCCCCCTGCCCTAAAGATCCGTCTCGCTCGTTCCCAACCGGCCGAGCGATTCGTTGATTTCTCAGCTCATTCGTATTCTCGTCGGGTCTTATCTCACACGTATACCTTTCCCGCTGGAACACGCCCCCGACTTCTCGACTCGCTGTACCGATATCCTTCTGCCTTTCGCTTCGGTAACCTCTGAAAAGCTCCGGGAGGGAGAGGGAAAGAGCAAGAGAGAAAGAGACAAAGAGGGGGGTAGAGACTTAAAAAAAAGGAAGGAAAAAAAATGTTTTTCCGCGGTAGACATCTTCGAAGGGGTGGAATAGTAGCGCAAAATCCTGCAACGAAATCTCAGGGGACAGAGGAAAGGACGAGAGAGGAATAATTTTTACATTTTTTTTTTTGCTCGTCTGTATATTATGCGGTGGACGAGATATACAAGGAATCGTAACTAGACTTTGTTAATACTCATGCAGAGATATTTGCTCGAAAGGTTTTAATATTTTAGATGGGAGCGAATATATTAAGTCCCAAGCAAATTCATTGATCAAATTCAAAAGCCCACAAAATGAGAAAAAGCAAATTATTTTCAACCAATGGAAAACAAATATCAAAGGAAGATTGAAATAACCTGAATAATGATCTAGAAACTTTATTAATGTACGTAGATATCATCGCGTGCGTTGTTAGATTAATTTCACACGCATCACCCTACGAAGTAATATTGAAATAAAAAATATCGGATACTTACTTTTCACGTGAATATTTTTTCGCCAATCTCCGATAAACCAAGACTCCTGCAAGCAAAAAAAGAACGACACATGAATGAGCGGATTCTCGGTGAAAGACACACAAATTCTACATCGATGAAGAAAAGAGAAAACCATGGACGATCGAATCTTTTTGATCTTCCGAAAGCGTGTAAAACGAAATGAAACGGAGTGAGAGGGAGGTGCGGGACTTGAAAAAAATTCTGGCAAGAGAATAACAGACGTTACGTGAGAGTGTGCGGAGGAAGACACTGGCGTCACAATGGGAAAGATGGAGCGAGAGCGAGAGAGAGAGAGAGAGAGAGAGAGAGAGAGAGAGAGAGAGAGAGAGAGAGAGAGAGAGAGAGAGAGAGAGAGAGAGAGAGAGAGAGGGAGAATTGAAGAAGAGGAGGTAGACTGGAATGGGAATAAGGGGTGCGTATGGGATATTGGAAGTAAGAGGCTACCCAGAGTCGCTCCGGGCGAATAGGACCGAGAAAGACAGATAGACGTGGGAGGAATCGTCGGAGAAAGGGCGGAATGTTCTGGTGTGAGAAGAACGATGCAAGGGGTGTCGGGAGACTGGCTGGCTGGCTCTTCGGAGCCGCGCATCGCTATTCCAGGGTGAACGCGGTGTACAGAGTTTCACTGCATGGCCTTGGTGGAGGTGGTGGTGATTCTGTACGTTGGACGGTTGCAGAGGCCCAGGGGAAGAGCCTCCACACCGCCGTTTCCTTTCGCTCTCTCTCTCTCTCGCTCTCCCCGACTTTCTCTCTCTCTCAGACACAGTGAACTTGCGTCCTCAAGTTGGCGAGGCATTGAAATTGCAAATGCGCATTATGGATATTTCCCTATAGAGGGGTTGGAATCTATATGTATGTATATCTGTGTGTATAACCGCGGAGTTCGGTCGCGTATACCAGTGGGAGACCGGTAGAATCGGAGTTGGCCAAGAAGGGCGCACGCGTGAATCTCCAGAGTCGTCGTGTGCCACGTTCGGGCGTCGTTGTACATACGTACCCCATCTACCGGTACCGGTACAACTATCGAAAGTTGTAGTAGTAGTAGTAATGGTGGTGGTAGTAATGTTCCAGTACGTATAGCCGCGTAGCGGCGGGCTTCTCCGATCTCCACACCATTCTCGCATTTGCTGCTTCACGGCGAGAGCTAAAGCCGCACCACCGAGAGTCTCGAGTGTGAGAGGAAGCGAAGGTAAAGGGACGAAGGTTAGAGCGGATACAGCCTGAGCGTGGCAACGGGAAAAGAGGGTGTAGGTGAGTGAATCTGTTACACAGGTTCGACAGGGGTTGAATCGCTTTGGGCTATCTTGCCGCCCCCCCCCCCCCCCACCCCCTCTGACTTTCCCTATTCCCCACCCGAGCCTCATGGATGGTAGGTACGAGCTTTTGCTCTTTTTCGCTTGGATACCTTTACTCACCTAGATGGGTATCATTTCGATTTCATTTGCAGAATTCTTTCTTTTACATTTACGTGAAAAATTGTATCTTTGTTCGAAATAAGGAAAAATGTAATGCGGTTTTTATTCACGGTGCATAACTGATGGAGTGAAAATTTGGTTAATTCGACGAAATTGTAGTCGGGACAAAGAATGCTCGAAGCGAGGGAAATAAATGAATCTAAAATATTATTTAAATTATTATTGCGACCAAAAAATGTTGAATGATCTGTCGAAAAAAGTAATAATATTAAATAATCAAGAAATCATCAGAGTCATTTCAAGAAATGACGTTAATATTCAATAATACCAAAGCTGGCATATCTTATCTTGTCTTACCTGTTTCCAAGTACCCGAATTAACATCCGTAACATCTTAAATAACGGAAACTCTTCGATCTATATATATCACCAGTGTTCGCGTCTGTTCCACAGCAGCTCTTCCGATATTCAACATACATATTTCTTCTTTTATTCATTTAATTCGTCTCTTTTTCTGTTTCGTTGATTTTTCGAGGCGAATTTGTCTGTATACAGTGTAAACCATAGTTGCATCAGTATATATGTGGTATCGAGCAACCGGGCGATGACTGAAATTGGAAAAGCGGTGCTCTCTCGCCACCGTTACCGATCCCCGAAGCCGCAGGTCTATTTACAATAAACCGTTAGTTAACCTCGCTCCCTTGCCCGTCCTCCCTCCTCTCGATGCCGCAACAGCCTCCGGAACCAGTCCCGATTCGACGGCCAGTAACAGCAGTGACATTCCCGTGAGAGATACCGGTTCAGTGGATATTTATTTATTTTGCAAACAACGAGACCGTGCTGCTCGACCGCGACAGAGCGTGAAAGTGCGGGGAGTCCATATTTCGCAATATACCCTCCCCCACGGTTTCAATCCATCTGCACCATCCACTTTTCGTCTCGCTCACTCTATCCCTTCCTCTCTATCCCTCTCCTTCTCTCTCTCTCTCTCTCTCTCTCACGCTCGTTCTTGCTCCCTCTTTTAGCTTCGTGACCAATGGTCAACGTTTTTTCAACTATCCATTCAAGAGAAAATAGAAATAAAAAAGTAGACAATTCGAGAGATACCGCACACGAGATCTATTTGTGCTACGAGTCAAATGAACGAACAGGGTTGCACACTCTCAAACGTATATATTTATAAGCGGAGTCGCGTCCGGCGTTGGCGTGTGAGGTGAAAGGGGTTCGTCGACTCGTTAAACTGACGCGTAGAGCCGGGGGTGCACAAACACGTTCCCCTTCACCCCTTTCTCCCGTCGGGGCGCGTGATCGGTTGTGCACTTTTAACGTTTCGTGGCGCGCTCGTAGCCTCATTTCTCGTTCGATCCTCGCGTCTGCCCGACCTCTTCGCCTCGCGCGATTCACCTGGATCTGATATAATTTGTTCGATTAAAGAGAAGGGAAAAACAAAGCACCTCTCCTCACCACGGTTGCGAAACCGATAGCCCGTGTGGTTCACCATACATCCCCAGTTTCCCCGTCGTATATATTTCGAGCCTCTGCGCTTCGATGCTTTTAAAATGCCGCAGGCCGGGGCATCGTCCAAACTCTTCGATTCACTTTACTTTTCAAAGGTTGAATTTTTCATGTGCGATGCAACGATATTTCGAAGGTTCAAAAAGAAATGGGATACATAATTCGAAGTTAGATTAATATTAGGCCGAAAAAAAAAATCCATATTTTCGTTGAACTCGTTGTTATTCATTGAGTTCATGAATTTTTAAGAGACGAAGCTTCAAGCTGATCACATCTTCATGCAATACTTGATAATATAGGGCTTTTCGGTCTTCGTTCGTCTTCCGGAATATTCATTATTCAACGAGAATATAAAGGTCACAGTATTGCATTTCTATTTTATCGTCGAATTAATATTTCTACGAAATTTAGTGCTACCCAACATTCTCAGCACCTTCTATGAATATTCTAGTGAATATTCAGTTTAATCAGTATGTCAGTTATTTTAATAAATTGGGTGTTTCATTGTTTTTATGAACTATTCACGGCTCGTCAACTTTCATCAGAATAATTCCTGCAGCACCTCATCAGCCAATGCCGAGAAGCCTCGTACGTCGATTTCCACCAATTCACTATTTCTCAATAATAATCCTCCGGTCATATTTCGTAGACTATAGTTTCACACAATGATATCCTCCAACGGCCCAGCCTCCAAGAAATTAAGCCTGCTCGTTTTACAAAGTTTTCATTTTTCTCTTCTTTTCCACGTTACCCCGTCGCTACCTTCTCGCATCGTCGCCAATGCCACTCGTCTACTCGTTTTCTCCACCTCCGCTTGGAAGCTCGACCCGCGCACCCGGAAAATTGAAAAACGATGGACGCACACCAGGTTCGTTCAGCAGTCTGCCAGCCCTCCCGCCCCTTTCCAGCACTCCACGCTTTACTGCTCATACGTAATTATCGGACATTTTGTCCTTCTCCACTCCTACAAGCTACGGGTCTCTTCCCCTAACCCTCTTGGGGGGTTTTTGTTTTTCATCCCTTTTTCCCGAACCATTCGTTCTATTCGTTGTTTCAATCTTCTTTTTCATATTGTTATGTATCAATTTATCAAATTTTATTTCATGAATTACGCGAGCTTCTACAATATCCACGGGGCTTTTGCTTTCATTCTGTTCCGACCATGGAGCGTTCGTGCTGGATCGATGATTTTGAATTTTCCGCTCGACGTTTCCCGCGGAAAGACGGATTGCTTAACGAGAATTAACGCGCAGAAGGAATTAAAGCTACGATATTTAACCGTGAAGAATTTTCCTGGGCTGGGAAGTTTCGCTGGTGTAAAAAAGAAAACGGATTTCCGTGAAAAGTAATGTACGTCCGGTGCGGCAAGGGAAAAGGGAGGAAAAGGCCAGACATGGGCAACCGCCTGGTGAACAATTTACCCAAAGCTCGGGACATAACTAACCGTGCAACAACCACAATATCCGCGTTCGCATAATTCACACGTCGAGCGCGGGTTTTGCATTAACTGCACGGCTAACAGAAGAAAACGAGGCGAAGGTAAAGAGCAAAGCATCCAGCGAGGAAGAAAACGATTTCGGTTGAGCAATTAAGCAAACGTTCGTCGATCTTCGTAAGCCGATTTTTGTTTAACCTTGGTTTTTCGCGGGTGCCGCTGACCAGGCTTTTTATATTGCTTCGCGACTTCGCGCAGAGCCTCGGTCAAAAATCGCGTTGAGTCGAAAAGGGTTGCCGGCGTGGGAGAGAGCGATGGAAAAGCACGGAGAGAGTTCACGGATGGATATACGAAAGCAACGAACGTAAATTTTCAGACAGACCCTGCGTGTGTTTTCCAGTAGACAGGTTAAACATATATATATATGTTTTTTTCCCAAGTACTTTTTTTTGTATTTCCTCTACTTTCTTCAGTCTATTTATTTTGCCCTCTGACCCTTCTCTCTTTTTTTGCACTCGGTGGAAGGCCCGTTCACTCGAGCGTTCGTGCTAAGCTGCTCGTAATTGCTTGGCAGAACGTTTTAATAAGCGTGGGCGAGGAGTTGCGAGGTCGGAGCCTGGAGAAGCATCTCTAGGGCCCGCGGGAGCAAAAATCGGTAGTGCCGAGCCAGCTCGAAGCTCCAGCGGGATTTTTTTGCACGCCAACTTCGGGTTTTTTCCACAGAAATTTTGTCACTCAACGAAAGTGGATTTGAACCAAAAAAAGTTATAACATTTCGGATTATTACAAAAATGAGGAGATTTTGAGGTTGGGTGATTGAGGTGTGCTCAGAACTGAATTTGGCTGCACACAACGGGCTTTTAATGAGGGAACAATTTTTTAATTCTAGCGCTTGTAATCTCAATGACGAATTAATTATTACGTGAGTAACTGTGTATAGAAACAAACAGCGAACTCCGAGCGTATGTACGTTCGCATTGCGTCAACACCCCAATAAAATTCGGAATTACGATATATAATGGCACAGAGAACCAGACACAAAGAGAACGGGGAGACCATTTAATTTCGTCGAATGACCGAACGGAATAATTTATTACGCGCACCAGGTTATCAACTCATTTCGCTTTTTGACTGTGTCTCCGTTGTTCTGGAATAAAATCGCGATACTCAGCATCATTTTCGTCTCTCCGAGTCTCTGTCATTCCTGAACGAGCACACGATTACATCCGTGGATGCGCAATAAAATTGAATTACGAATTAAGCGTCCGACCAACGACGGAGAGTGATCGGGGTAACTAATGAGCGTGTCGTGCGAAATTAAAGGGAACCGTCAAGGCCCCTTCCCTTCATCCTTTTTTTTCCAACCCGCGACTCCGCCCACGGCCTCCGCACCTTCCATTCCCTTCGGCTTCCTTCGCGAATTAAATGCTAATTCATTTTATTTTCTCCTGTAATAAGGCGTCTGAGGCGTTGCGTATTTATAATTTCGAAAATGAATAGTTGTGGGTTCGTTGGAATTCTACGGCAGCGATAAATGGGAAAAGTAGGGAGATGACATGTTAAAGGGTTACAATAGCAGAACAGGGTTTGAAGTACGTGGGCTCACAAAAGGGTCGAGCATTTCCAGGACACAAAAATTTTGGGTCGGCTCGTTAAATTCTGTAATTCCACGTCGACGCTGGAGCATTCGTTTCGCGCTCTATCTCACTCTCAATTATTTACGTTTCGACGGTCATTCAAGCCCCTGCGAGCTCTGCCACCCAACCCTCCGTTCGCCCTCTCATCCGCGCTGCACGAAAGCCTGCAATTGCATCCCCTTCGCACAAAATTGAATCGAATGACGAATTAAAGTCGTTCGATGCTTGGGTACTCATTTTTGGAGGGTTTCAGCATTCATGTGTCTCCGTACGCGCTGTGCATATTATATCCATCGGGAATCCGTTTGATGTATCGTTCGGAACACGCTGTGCGGGTGGGATGACGACGTCGGGAGATCAACCGATACCCTCGGCATTCTCATTGGGCGATGGAAAATATGCATATTGGTTGGGAAAACAATTTATCGCCGTTGACTGAGTACAATATATTCAAAAATAACAATCAGTCTTGAAATATTGAAAGAGTACAAGATAATTCAATATTTCGATGAATAGGAGAATCGATTGTAGAAAATCAATAAAGCTGATAATTATTAATTCATTGAAAAACCGAAAAAATAATCGAAAAATGTGTGGTATTCATATCTCTAAGTATAGCAATTTATATTCGAATATTCGATAAACCATAGAAGATACCATGGACAGACCGTGATTGAAATGCTATCACTATATAAACGCGACGTTTTCAAGCCCGAATCATTAATTTCCATAATTCCGGGTGGGTGGTTAGCGAGCGGGGTTGGAAAAGCTCTGTATACGACCTTCGATTATTTACGTTACGCCACCCTCCTGCTCATTCCTCATTCTCTTTCGTTCGTTCGTACGGCACATCGCCGAATCGAGCAATGAAAGAGCCGGTGCTGGTACATCTGTACAAAATTGAATCACAGCTTAAGCCGGCGTGGGAGCCCGCGTTGCAGTAATCGCGTTAATTGATAACCGAGCTTCTGGCTTGGCTCTTGCATGGCACGTTTCCGCACCCGTTGCCCATCGACTCGTTTCCCCTCACCTTCTCGCAATCGTCCGTTTTATCCGGACCAGCAGAAACCAGCGCGATAGCGGAGCGCGCGTAGGGACCGGGCGGAGCGCCGGGCTAATTGGCTGATCGCGTTGTGATTTAAATCACGGAGCGGATACCGTTCTCTCCGCAGCCCCGTCCCGCGCGTTCTCGTCCTCGCGCTGCCGTTCCTCACGCCAAATCTATCTATCGGTCTGCATCCTCCGCCCTTCCGGTCCCTCTCACTCGCGAAGTCGCGAATTAACGCGAATTACGTCCGATAAACTAATTAGCGGATAAGCCTGATCGAGCGCTGGGTCATTCGAGCCTCCTCCCCCCTCTCCTCGCCCCTCGCCCTGATGTTCTTCCGTCGTTGTCTCTCTCTCTCTCTCTCTCTCTCGGGTCCTCATGCCTCTGCGAGGCCCTCTTTTCTCTTTCGCGATCTGCCTGGTCGCGCAGCGCCAAATCGACGTTGCACGAACGCGGTGTCGACCAAAATATATCTGGGGAGATCGATAACGCCGCGCATCGCGTCGTTCGAAAAGCGAAATATAGCTTGAACGCTCGCAAGCCCCGACCTCTGTTTGCTTCGCTGCCAAAACCTACCCCGAAAGCTGATAGGACGGGAGAATGCAAGAGAGATGGAGAGATAAAGGGGGAAGAGGAAGGGTGAGAGGGTGAAAGTGAGGATGAAACGCGAGGGGAGAAACTGCTGCTGCTGCTGCTATGTTTGTCGCTTTAAAAACGTTGACGTTTTCTCGATAGCGTTGCAAGCCTCGCGATGGTGTGGTTAGAATCGCAAGAGATGCAAGCAGGTTTTACGTGCTTCGCGGACTGCTGGCTGCATGGTACGTGTATTAACCGGGCTCGTCTCCATAACCTACCCCTTGCCTATTCCCTTCCCTCTATAGCGCATACGCTGTTTTCTGCTTCCTTCCAGACACCCCGCCCCAACGGAGCTCGTAAAGTCTTCGCTTCGTTCTCTTCGTGAGGTGGAAGCTCGTGAAATTCCACGCGTCTTGATACAAAGTTCCTTGGAGCACATGAGAAAGCGCGCTACGAGAAGCGCGGTAACTTATGGTGTATCAAATGGTGCGTATTATCAATGTCGTTTTCGGATTCCAAACGCTGGAACAATGTGCATTAACTGAATAATTTTGATACACACAGGGTATTGTTATAATTGAAACGTTACAATATCTGAAATGGATGTGCTGTCACAGATTAAAGATATGTGAGAGGACAATAAGCCATCGAAAATAACTCATAATTCGTTCAAAATAATTCGAATTGTTTTTCTGAGTACAAAATCGTTCCGATATCTTCATCAAAATTTGAAATACCATATTTTTGTCCGGAATAATTAAATTAAAAAATAATCTATAAATTAAAATTCCAACAGTGAACACCGATCGTAAATTCAAATTGCTATTATTATCATCATTATTAATTACTGTAATAAGTAATTTAATTGATGACCTACCAATCGATTTATCATTACTGATATTGCTCATCGATCTTACATTGCCTTTTTCGTTATAAGCTAGTAAGCTGTAATACAAGAGGGCGCTGTGTATAATTCAATGGCTATTATTTCTCCGATTGCTCCCTTGACCCGCAATGTACTCAGAGGCTGAATAGCCGGTACAGTGCGTTGGCGGAAGAGGAAGAGACGCAGCCCCGGGTACTGTGTTCTGCCTGGTGAAGAGGATCGTTTTGCAAAGTGCAGACCGAGAGGGAGTGGGAGATACACGGAATACCCGCCATTTCTACCCTTGATCTAGCGGTCCCTGCTACATGCTAGCCCGGGCGGTGCTCTCAGACCCGGCAACTACCATCGTCTGTCCGGCAAATAACCGTGCACTCGAATACATAAACAGGGTACAGTCGGAGAGACATCCCACGGTCGACGATTCAGTGTGCTTGCCCGGATGGAGCTACTTACAGGGAACCCATTGTGGCATTGGATGCATCACCACCCACTAGTCGTATACCTCCGGTCGGTTGGTCTATCCTGCAAGTGCAACAAGGAAAGCTTCGATGAATGGTACAACAATGGATATACCTTCGGGTCGTTGCCTATCTGGACACTGTTGACTCGAGTCCAAGATATGTTATCTGCTTTTGAAATCCAACTGTCGTCAGTTTTTAGCTTGGAATACAATGATGGGTTATACGAAATTCTCGAAATTCGCGAATAGCTCAAGGCCAACCGTGAATACTCTTCTGAATTTATCTCTTTTCCGTGATCCATTCGTCTCATTCACTTGTTTGATAAATATTATTTCATAATTTTTCATCAAGATCAATCCTTGATGCAATAAGAATGAAAGAAGGAATAAAAGAAGAAACCGAAGGCAACGACAATTCTTGTGGGACCACAGCATTTTCTGCTCATTTTCCGCAGAGTCGTACGCGTATCTCTCTCTAATATAAGTGCAAGCTCCGAATTATCTCCAAGGCGGACAAAGCTGGGATACGCAAAGGTCAAAAGAAAACCAAACAGAAACGACGTTGTGGCGAAGCTTTAAAGGGGTAGTTTCTAGCCACGCGCATTCAATTGCCAACCAACATGATCGTGGTTGAGCTAGGGTTCCCGTGGCGAAAGGCTCGCCATTGCGAATAGCCAGCATCGAAGGACGGAGAAAGAGAAGGATCCGGCAACCCTAAACCCAGGTTCGTTCTCGGTTTCCGCGCACGAGTCTGCGGCGTTTCGCAAAATCACCCATAATAATAACGTATTACGAATGCCTCGCTCGTTTCTCTTCCCTTCCGACTATCTCGCATCAATATTTGTTTAATTCAATTTGCTCACTCTCGTCTTGCGGCGGCTGCCAGCTGAGCACGAGAGATTTACCGCTAACGAGGCAAGCCAAACCGACCCCCAGCGTGAGAGCAGACGAGGGGCGAATTAACTCGATCTTCAATTCAGCGCTACGGAATACACGGCATTAGCTGAGTCATCAATGAAAGCGAATTTATCGTGGTACGTTGCATCCACAAACTTCCAATTTTTCTTTCTTCGCACAACGTTTCCCGATATTATTCAACGTTCATATTTATCGTCCACATTGTCTATCGATTCAATCCCGTGTGTGTTTAACGGCCGATTGCCTGTTAATTGGATGTAATTTCCATCGAGCTTTTTCAATATGCACAACTCGTTCAAATATCCCTGATTATTAATAATTAATCTCAGATGATTAATCGTTAGACTAATTAGGTGGACCCGTACGATGAAAAATATTCGATCGATACACTGGCCCCGGGGCAACATAATCAATCAGTCCCCAGGTAATACAATCGCACAGGCGGAATAATTACTCGCATACATACCGGCCTCATTCGAGGATCAACAACCCCTCGTCCATCTCATCCCTGATCCCACCCCGAGATGATAAATGTACACAAATTTGTAAAAAAAGGGTTCAATCTACCTTGAAGTTGTTTCGGTATTAACAATAATTGCTGCGAAAAAAAACAGACCGATAATGGAAAACTGGTGAAAATAGTCTGTCTATACTGATTGATCGTTAGGTTAATCCGATTGTCCGCAGTGATAGTGTTCGCGCTAGTGGCGGTGCTGGCTGGTGGTTCGAACGATACTGGCGCTACTGATTGAAACGACAGGCTGAAACGATGAAGGTTTTCTCTCGGTCTCTGTGCCCGTCGCCGAAACGTATAACCGACTTCGATATCGGCATACACGAGGACAGAAAGGACGTACGAGTTGGCACCAGCCAACCGGACAGTTTGTCCGTTCTGCACGTCCACGGGACAGTCGATAATATATTAACTTCATCGATGCAACGAGGCCTCGATGGATGAACCCGCGAGAGACATAGCTGTATCAGTCGGCCACGGTTAAGCTAATCGCTCAGTCCCGATTCTCGATATTCGATACCCGGAGAAATTACGGAAGCGCACGGTTTCCAAGCTCAACAACAAGCTCTCTCGCTATGCCCTCGACAAATCCATATACCTTCTCGCTTTCGCTCTTCCCCTCGCTTCGCTCGCGCGTGTGTGTACGTCAGAGTCCGTCTATCCGGTTTTCCGTCGGTGCATCTCTGGCAACGCCGGTTCGGTTCGGGTAATGCTTGCCGCTGCTGATGATGACTCGGCTGTGTTCGACCCCCCGTGCAAATTATTCCGCGTCTACGCATTTCGAGGCTAGTATACGGAACGCCTAACGGTCAGTCTTGTCGGCCACTCCGTTGCCAACTCGGATTACCGCACGTCATTATACCATTCTCGATTTCCATTCGCATTTCCATCCCCAAGCTTGTGGATTGCTTGCCGTTTCATACGCTAAAACAATTCATTAGTAAAGCAGCGGTAACCGAATCCCTACGATCCACACGGCGAGGTACACCGCGGACGGATTCGTGGCTGTGCCTTGGTCCAATCCCGGCCGAAACATTTTCGTGTTGATGGTGAAACTTTGGAGAAGTATCAACAGTGATGTCCTTTTATATTTCGTTCCGCTGTCACCCTCTTGTGTTTGCGCACCGATTCATGTGTTTGTTTCGGCAAATTACGATTTATGCCAAGTGATTGGAGCTTGTATTTTTTTAAATTAATTTCGGTTCACGAATTTTCAAAATTGATAATACTTGCGCGAAGCTCTTGCGGTCCGTATCTTCAATTTGTATTTCTCAGTTGCCGTAAGATCGCCCATATCATCTCGATATTGATCTAGCAGAGTTCGAATTCCCATTGGGATTGATGAGTCGACCCGAATTGAAAAGAAAACAAGTATTTGAAATAATTGCAAAAAGCTGGGAAAGAGAAATTTCATTTCCTCCCACTCACCCTCTGTGTTTCTCGGAGAATTCGTATCTTGCGATTGATCGCAGTGACTGCGAAGGAAAGATGGCGAACTGTGAATTTCGGAGACCTTACAGGTTTACACCCTCGAGCGAAGTAATAAAAATGGCGGTCGAGTCCAAAGTCGCAATTCAGAGCGCTAGTTGTGACAAGCAGTTAGGTCTCTTTTACGCTCTGTGTCTTGCAAGTCTTTTTGAAGATTCGAAAGACTACGACATTTCCGGGTTCCCATCTTCCTTCGTTGCCCGTTCCAGTTTCAAGGGTTGATGTACCGATTCACTGCTTTTTCACTAGATTCCTCGCTCTGCCGCTGCTACTTCTACAATGTAACTGCGAGCACACAAACCGGGCGAAGGGAAAGTTTTTCAAATCCAGTAGCTTCCATCTTGGCTCCACTTCCTCATCTTTCCTTCTTCGCCTTTTCCATATCCGCTTTGAAAGTTCGATCTATATATTTTCTCGAAGCATTGTGTAAATAAGTACTGAACAGAGTCTAATCCGTACGTCAACGACGTACAATGATTTTCGTTCCAGGCAGAATTTTTAAATTAGCAATGCACTCACAATTTTCGTATAAACAGACGAGTACTCCACGCGTACAGAATATTACAAAATATATTTCTCTTAGTTTTGATCTTTAAGGGGGTGCCCCGAATCGAATATGGCATGTGCACTCGTCATAGGAGTGAATCGCGCTCTCATGATCAGGTTCCTTTATTTTCTATCATTTCTGCAATTGTTTTGGTAGATAAAGAGGCTTATAGGTACGCTAATCCTTCCTTCCTGACGCCCACATAAGTACTTAATTATTTCTACTACTATTTCTCCTACCGGGGCATGCGAAATTCGTAACTAATCGATTAACTCATCGCGCTAAAATCCCTTATTCGCTGCTTAATCGCTAACTATAACGGCGATTGAATGAGAAATCGATTATTATCATTACTTAATGGCACATATCCAGTTCATAATCATGACTCGCGTAATGAAGACAGGTTTGAAGCGCATTGCGGTACCCATCAACGACCGACCACCGAATTAAAAAAAAGAAATCATGGATTCCAGATTTAAGTAATGCACTTACTCCCGCGATATTTCGGTGCTCATACACGGTGCAAAATTAATTTGGCATCATAGTGGTCGGTTCAGGGAGCCCTGTTGTGGATGAGGACATTCGCTTCGGAGGAACGTACACGCGGGTCAGTGTTTCCGTGTGTATACATCGAGGGAATGACGTCGGAGGAGGGTTACAAACCGAACGACCGCGCGTTCGACCACCGACCCTCCTCGCCACTATCCTCATCTATGGATATGCGTTGTACACGATACACGACCTCGACTACGTACCACTATCGCTGCTGACCGCCTACTACGATCGTTTCGATCCTATCGGCCCAGCCTCCCTCGCCTCATCAACGTCGTACAGTCGAACATCCAATAAGTTTATCCCGGACGAAGAAAAATAAGATATTCACTTTCGATCGTTCAGTGCCAATAGAATCTAAGAATGGAAAGAATTGAACCATCTACACACAACATAGCAATCGAAAATTTGAACTGTGATAAGCACTAGGACTATCAAATGATGAAAAATTACTGGTTCTAATTTTTTTGTCGGAAAATTGCTGATAATGCGTCATTGAATAGTGGATACAGCTGTGATCTATGTAGAGCTTCTCGCCCGTGAAACGTCTAATCGACTGTGTCTATCACCAGTTCAGAGTTCTCTTGCTCATCGGGATGAGGTTCGTGAAAGGGTGGAGGGGGAAGCTACGGAGCCGGGGATTTACGGAGAGCACTGTATACCTTGATTATCTACTGATGGGAGTATTCTACCAGTCGGTTTATTTCGGGATCCCAGGGCAAATCAGGTCAATTCGATGCCGTTCCGAAACGAAACGAAACAAAATTGCACAAAAACTTAAGAACCAGAAGGAAAATCAATAAAATCATCAAACGTCTCTTTTAATCAATTTTTAAACAATATTAAAATTATTTTTGAAATAATTTTGGTGTTTTCAATACAACATTTTTTGATCCAAATCTTTCGAATAACAGGAATGAAGTATGGAAGCACTAAAGTAATGCAATTTTTTATCGAATCAAAAAGTGGTCCGTTTCGCCTCCGACAAATTCTCGCAGACACTTATTGTTAGTATAATCGATACAAATTTTATGTTCGCGTAACAAGCAGTATATTTACATTTACCCCGGCGAGGTAAAGATTTTTTTTTTGTTGCATGGATGGTATCAATAGTGCGCCGGGTTAAACCGCTGATTCAACTTGCCATCGGCGGAATTTTGTTCATGGCTTCGCTGCCACTATATTGCAGCTGAAATCAATGAGCAAACGCACGGAGGGACGAGGCGTGAGCCCGGGTTTCATCGCGCGTTTCGCTAGTTACCTCAAAATTCGTTGTTATTGTCATCGGGTTAATTGTATTATTATCACTATTATTGTGATATAATCAACATGAATGTCATTATATTATCATCAAGCAGTTTGTGTGCCATTCACCGTCCAATTTGAATCGTCGAAATCGAATATTCGATGTTTCTCGTTATTATTCATATTCCATTCCAACTTCGGAACAAGTGCCCTCCGTAATTCTGTTAACCCTGCGCTCGTGTCGGCCACCCCGGATAAATACTGAGGCAATTGACTTTGATTGAGGGTGACTGAAAGTTTTGCCAAAACGAGCGCGGAGATTATGACGAGAGGTGGAAGGAGCACAATGGAATTTTATAAATGGCAAGTTCGTTCGGTTGCACGGTTGCGTGACCGGCGCAATAGTTGACGTGTATACGAACGAAAAACAAACGTACGCCGCTCGTTTGATGAGGATGGTAGAGAGGGAGATCTGAAATGCTCGGCTACGGAGAATTGATCGAACAGCGGTGGCCATCGTCGTTACGTGTATGAGTATATATCCACGGAACTACCACTGAGAAAAATTTAATCCACTTGCGTAAGAGTTGATACAAAAAATATAGAAACGAAAGTCGAGCGAGCGTGCTAGTGGTAACGTTCCAAATTGGTCAGACAGTATTTGGTTCTTTCAACTACGAGTTTGTGGATCAATCTGATTTGTATCGTATTCAGATACAAATATTAACAATTTTTCCAATGCTGGTAGAGTTGTCATAATTTATTTAGTTGAAGAACATTTCATTTCCTCATTGTATTTGATCTGATCAGCAGTGAAGGAATAATATTCGAAGTCGATATCAGGCGGCACGATGCAACGTGTATCGTTTGCGGGTATCGGTGATGATGGAGTCAAGCCACGGAACATCTATGCCATTTCGGTAACACAAGAGCAAGAAAGATAAACAAGGATGTTGCAGCAAAGCGATGCTATCTACGGAGTAATCACGGTCTGGCCGGTGGGTTGGCCGGAGATGAGCCCGAGGCAACTCGGAGGTATCGAGTTGAGGGCTGCAAGAGAAGTAGAGCACGAGCTCCGCTGACACTGTAATGTCAGAGACGATTCTGAATCCTACCCACTAGAAACCGTACCGCTAAAATTGACGTCGGTTACTTTAGCCAAAAGCGATGCACTCATCCAACAACCAGTACGACTCCCAAAATTCATGAATAGTCGATAAAGAATTTTTATCATCTTATTATTTGAAATATTTGTCATCTTAACGCAGAAACACGAACAATCGTAAAAACTTTTGACAATCGATCTTGGCACAACGCACTTTCGACATTTCTTCAACAACGTCGTTTCTCACCATTAACTCGGTCTGCCATCGTCATCATTTGTTTTCGCCCCGGTTTTCCATTGCCTCGCTGGGCTCCAGCTACGTTCTTATTTTTCCCCTCTTTTATTCGTTTAATTTTTCACGACTGAGATAAACGAGAGGATGACTCTAGTCGTCGTGAACCCGGCCCAGCGTTGGATTCCCTCCGGCCGCATAGCAAACGCTGCTAACGTATGCGGATCTGGGTGGGATGCGACGTGCTGGATGCACCGGCGGCACCACCGACGTCTGCCCGCACTGCTGTATACCTCTTGCCAGCTACCTCTCGCACGCCAGGGCACGTCTGTCATATGCAATATAACGCAAGATAACGCTCCGGCGTTTACCGAAGCACGTTTCTCCGTCCCTACGCCTCGCACCCTCCCTGTGCTTGCTCACTCGTTGCGGTGAGTTCCGGCCGCATCGACCAACCAGACCTCTGCGGCCACCCCTTCGCACTGGCCGCAGGTGCACACACGACTGCTAGATACATCGGACGCTTGGCTTCCAACCCTATCTCCGTCTCGTTCCCTACCGTCATCCATCATGGAAGTCACACAAGAATGTGGTCTACATCTTGATCGTTCCTTCTTTCATCGGACAGAGCCAGATCAATTTGTAGATGCTGTCGAATTTTCATTACGTTAATACAATCGACTCTCCTTCAGTTCTGCAAAATGCATTTTATCATCGAGCTGTTCCGTCACCCATCGGACCGTGTATGGTATCACCGCGAGAATAAAGGAACCCATTTTTCATCACCAGTTATGCAATTGCAACCAACGCGAACCAGCCACCACACAATACGACAGACTTTTGATCTATGTACTTCGTACCTTTTTCCGACACATGGAGTTTTATATACGAACGTATTAATTTCCTTTCGCGGGAATGCAACGTCAGTATCTGACGTTTTCGGCTTTATTCTAGAGATCGCTCATTCGTCGGGTCGTCCGAACGCGTCGAGGGAGGAAAATAAAAAGAAACGATGATTTTTAATGTATCGCACTGTGTAACTCGGAGGCGGGGCGAGGGAGAAGAACGGGACACAAGCTGTTCTCGTGGCTTTTCGACTCTCGAGTCCTGTCACCCCGGGGCTGGAGCCGGCGGTGTCGGCGGCGGCAAGCTTTAATCCAGTCCCCGAGAGACATACCTCGCTCACTCCCTCGCTCGCGGCTACAAATCTGGCCGAAGCGTTTTTTTTCTCTGGGTACCCGGCGACGTGCGCGCCGCGTATAGTAACGCAGTCCGACTGAGCCACACCGGCTGGTATAACTAGAATCCCGCACCCAAAAACCACCGTTGGGATAGCGAGAGCCAGCAGCACGATTCGTTTGCATACGTGTGACTTTCCGAGCTTTATTCACTCTGTCTTTTGCCATCTACCTCCCTCCTTCTCTCTCTCTCTCTCTCTCTCTCTCTCTCTCTCTCGCTCTCGCTCTCTCCCTTGAGTTCCATCTCATCCCTCTGTGGACGCACGGGGCCGTCCTCCCCCGTGGAAAAACAGGACCCATCCGGAGCCGCTGGTACAAACCATGCGGAGAGGGTGCGAGCACAAACGACCGCAACGTATAACACAACGGATGAGCTTTGCCCCTGAGTCCGCTGACCTCAACTCACCCCATCTCGACGTTTTCACTCGTTCCCTTTGCTAACAGTTTCGCCACAAGTACCTCGCGCGCGACGATATCGTGAATAATAATGATGTATTAGCAGTTAATGACTAAGACCCAATTCAACTCGCTTCCCCGAAGTTCCGTTGGTGCGGGTGAAAAAGTTGCACATTATGGGAATTAATATTTTGCTGTTAAGAATTTTCTCTTTTCGTCGTATTCGAGACATTCGAATGAATTGGCAATCGACAGTCAATTTCCAGTTGAATTGAGACAATTGTGAACCTCTAAACAATTGGCGATCACCATTTTCAACTCCTGGAAGCTGATAAACTTTTTTAAAAGAAGCCATTACTCTGCCGAGTTTCGGAACAATGTCGTTTGAAATACCAAATAGAACAACGGCTGATGCGATGAGATGTGTACGACCTAAAATAGTCGGAATCTGCGTCGTTAATTCAGATATGGATGATACAACGTCGTCGGACCGGTCGGCAGCCGATCTAACGATTTCCCCGGGGGCTCCTCCAAGTCCCAACCCCTATCGCAACATTATTGCAGCCACGCCGCTCTAAACCGTGGGAAAGGGTGGGAAGAGCTCATAGCTCCGTACAACCGGGCCTCCGTTGCACGAGTACTATGCGCAATAACGTATAGGTAACCGGAGTTTACCTTTGGAATCGCTGCGAAGGTCCACGAAGTCAGCGTCCCAGACGTCTTTACTCTGCCTCGCTGTGTGCCTTCGTTCTCTTCCTCTCGCAGTATACACATTTCCACAACGTACATAGATGTACGCTCTCCATTGTCCCGACGAAACACTCGTCGCTCTTCGCCCGGTCGGTCGCTCAGTCGCCCGGTCGGATAAGGGTTGCAGCGCTCGTGCAACCGGGTAAGCGGGCTCTCTGGTTCGAGCTTACGTTTATACGTCCAACATCTATAGGACGGAAGAGACGTCGGAACGGCAAGTAGCAGCACCAAGCGCAACAGAAGCTAGCTCGCGCGCTACGGCGCCTAATCGCACGTAGGAACAATGGACGCGCCTTGTCATCAGTGCGCGACTATTGCGAAAGTAATTGCTGCTGGAGCGACTCATCCTCGAGGATGATGAGGAGGGACGATAGCACGAGAGCGCGCCCTGGTCCTCGGGTCTCCATGGCGAATGCCAGAGAGTACACGGTTGTTCCGCCCCGCGTGTGTAGGGGATGAAAGAGAGACGGATTCTCAGAGACGGATGAGAGATACCAAAGGGTTGTTATTCCCCCTTACCCCACGCTTCTTGTCTGGGGTTTCTGCACTTGCAAGCACTTCCACGCTTGCCAGCTTCCACCCCTTGTACAGACACGGTACTAATTAGGTAGGTGGTGAAAAACCGGCGTACTTAGAGGGAGACGTTTCGTCCCACTGTCTAGATACCATGAATATATATATATATATATATGCGTAACGAGTGCCAGATGAGTGCGAGAGACATGACGATACGAGTATCCGCGGTGTTCTCTCCCTCGTGCACCCTGTCACCCTTGTACCGTGTACAACGCTGCGACGTTAATAGGGAGGGAAGCACGTTTGTCGGAATTTTTTGGGTTGCTAATTTTTGAAAAGCCACAAGGACCATCCGGAAGTTCAAGTTCACCCGACTTTCCATTTTTAATAATGAAAGATGGGACAGAGTTCCGAGTATAGATTTACAACGGCAAAAAATGGGCCCGTGAACTTTCAACTCTTGTCGTTTATTTATATATTCGCGTACGCTACTGAAATATTACCATAAATTAGAGCATCTCACGCCGGAAGCGACCATCGCGCCTCCTGACCTATAACACATAATTAAAGATTATTCATATGATTATTTCCGTAGAACTTTGTTTCTCCATTGCCATATTGGAAAATTGTAGTGATCTTGATTTTCGGTATAAATTTGCCGTTTTCAAACCATAAATCAATTCAGGTAATTTCGGGCTTCCGTTTTATTTAAACTATATATTTCTGAAAATTCAACATTCACCTTGAACAGCCATTATTGTTGTCTGTTGGAATACTTCTACAGCGATAAAAGTTAGTATATCACGATGTCATTAATTCTTCCTTTTTGCACTCTCCATTCAGTAAAATGAATTCCACAAATCTTTTCCTTTTCGTCTTTCCCGCTCGTTCTTTCCTCCTTCACTTTGTAAGTAATTCCAAATATCATGTAGCGGACATTCACGTTCAAGAACCCGTCTAATTGATTAAATATGAGGCATTTCTCGTAACTGAACGAACCGAGAGTCTGGGTTAACTGCTCGGAATGTTCGTAAATGTTCGTTCCTTTAAAATTTTCAGGCAGTCTTCACTTCAAAGACCTCATGCGAACTTGCGAGAGTAACGCGGGCCACTCAGCGTAACGAGACTAAATTCGCGAAGCGCCGAGAAAGTAGAACCGGAAACATGAAAGGAACGAGTGAGGGAGAAAGATGTAGTGACTCGGTATACGCGATTATCCGTCGATGTGTGCAGTGCCGACTATAGTGCTGGGAAGCGACCTACCGGGTGTCGAAGATTCTTACGGAGGTATGTGATACCTGACGCATGGGTCGTGGTAACACGATGCTTTGAAGTTGTCGACATACACAAAGCGACAAGCGAATGAATTGCGATGGAACGATTCTCGGGGCAAGCTTGGACCGAATTAGAAAGAGGGTGATGGTCCATGGTCGTGCGGTCCGTATGCTAGGGAAAAGCCATGAGAAAAAGGCTGAAAAGAATCGACGTTCCTCCTCGTTGAACACTTGAATCAATTGTAATAATAATTCACGTGGAATTGTATCCTCGTTTTTTTCGCGTGCTTCATCGTCAAAAGTAAAAAAAAAAAAAAAAAAGGGTAAACGAGAAACAGTGTCAGGCTTTGTGCCGAAACGTCGACGACGTCGTGATATCACTTGCTCTTTATTTCCATCTCACGTTTTCCTCCGACTGCTCGCATCTCAACCCTCGGCGTTTTATTTATTAATGCAGCGGGAGAGAACGAAACAATTTCGCTCGGCACACCACGTCCGGCTTATTATAATCTTCGGCTATATATTATACGAGAGTATAATATACGAGTATTTACCATGCTCCGCGTTACATTGTATCCTGGTTTCGTATTTACATATGCACGTTTGTATTGTACCGTTACTTCTTGCTCTGGAAAACGTTCACCCTATTTCGCAACGAACCCCGCGCGTCTCTTCGTCGCTTTCTCGTTTTCTCCTCGACCCTTCCACCGTGGCCGTGCGCTATATCCTGCGGATTATCGCTCGTGCCATCGAGGTCACCGAATTGTCGTCGGAAAGGGTGGGAACAACCCCTGCTGTAGAACCAAGTAACGAAAAAGAAAGAAAAAATCTTGTCCTGTACGGCGGGACGAAAGGATTTGGGTTGAACCTTTGGTATCTCCCAGCCGGACTCTACCACGCTGTTAGAATAATACAGTCGAACTTCTCGTGCGGCGAATGCCGACGAATATTAAAAATAATGATTTTTCCAGAATTTATAAGTGCGATGTAACGTGCGTAGACCGAGAGTTTCAGAGTACTTTGGGTGATCTAGCCGACGCAAAGTAAAAATCAGTCCGTAGTCCATATACTATTAATAATACGACCATCAGCATTTATTCTTGAATTAGGAACAAAGTACTAATAAACTGTATAACTTTGCATTTCGCGATAAACATTAAATTTCACAAATCGAAAAAAACCCTGCATTGCAATTTTTATGCACGGATGATTCCCCTTAGTGGCATAAGGACATAGATATGCAGAATATAAAAATAGAATTGTAATAATAAAATCTTCCGTTTCCGTATGCAAGATGCAGCTCGAATAGCCGTGCTGCTCTCAACAGCTGCTCTCGTAACTGAATAATGCAGTTTATCTTGAATCGAGAATTGCAGACAGATTCTCAAAAAACTGTCAGGACCATCCGCAGCACCACGAATCTTAGATACGCGACAATGCAAGACAATGCTAGCAAAATATTGTAGCGCCCGAAACGGTAACGCGCGTTATGAGGTTGCTACGGATGCGGAAGCGAGGTACCGATCGAATTGGGCAGTTGCGGCGGAAACAGGAGAAATGCTGAAAATAGGAGTTGTGGGGTTAGGGAGAGTGGAACGAGGATTTGTGGAAACCTGGTGCAGCAATACGTGGCAAACGAGACATTGCGGTGATTCGGAGGTTGGTTTGCCGCACAACTATTTCGGTTGCCATCCACAAGGTATTTACCTAGTTTGCTAAACAGAAACCAAAATCGCTCCGGCCCGTTCGTCGTCTTTTCGCGAATCCGTATATAGCCAAGCCGTTCGATAAATCATCTGAATTACGCGATTCGAGAACGAAGCCGGAAGACGTCCGTGGTAGAGGTGTCCAATTTGAAGGGTGATAAGAAAGTCACGATTCAGCTGACGTTTCCGGTGGAGCTCACTCGTACGTCGCTGAATCTTTTTTTTTGTTTTCTAATCCGAGAAACAAGGACCAATCGTGCCTTCCGGAAAGCAATGATATTGTACTCGTTTAAATTACAGAGCATGGTCGACGGGCGTGAAGCTTTTAATCGAATCTCGGTCAACTGACTTTTTAACTTATTTTCTCTGGAGCGACTGTTGTTTCTCAATTGTTTCTCTCTGCTCGAGCTCGTCCCGGAGGTCTTCCGGCAGCAACGAAACTTCTCATTTTTTCGACACGAAACTAATGTAAGACAGCTGTGTGACTTGGTACAAAAATGATCGGTAAGGTTTTCGGGAATCGTGAAGTGAGCGAGGAAGCGTATCACGAAGACCTCGTCGCCGTTATAGACCGCGCTCGCGATTTCACGAAAGTTTCGTCGGTGAACCGATTGTTTAGCACAGAGTGGTTCTGGTAATCGTGGGCCACGGAAATATGTGCCTGGTTGCCTGGGTCGCGATCGATACGGACGACTACCCCGGACTCTCTTTTGGTCTCGCTCTCTCTCCCTCTTCCTCCGACTTCGTCTTTTCATTCCGATTCTCAACCCTCGTCAACTTCGAAAAATAAGGGAGCCGGCACGTTGGAACGCGTGTATGGCTTCGGATTAGTTAGGGTCATCTGGAGTTTTTCCCGAGATCCATCACAAATAAATAACGTAGGGAAAGAACACCAGTACATCAATCAGCTGAATGTTTGTTTTTTTCTTCATCCCACTTCGATTTTATTCTACTAATTGACTTTGAATCAAATCCATTGCATTTTCATCCATCTAATTAATAATATGTTAGCCATATTAGGTACTTTATACGAAATTTCTGGAGATTTGGCGTTACTAGGCAAAACAAAATTTAGTTCCCCATTTTCCGGAGATGCATCACAATTGAATAAAGTGGGATAATAATACCAGCACTACCATTTTTTTGTGATCCATGATATTTTTATTGACTCAACCAATGGAATGTTGACCGTATTTTGTATACAAAAATATTCATTACAGTGAGAGCTACCCGAAATTCCAAGGTGTTACGAATGCAGACTCCCATTCTCACCCATTGGTTTTTACGATTGACTCGAATCGAACCACCGGGCGGTGCCCGTGGCCCCTTGCGAAGCATCTGTAGATACAGAGCAAGCGCCGACCCTCTGATGTAGCTACGAGAGAGGTGAGGTGTACCACAAGTGCATTATATACACCATCGAGATACTCTCGCGAGTTATATCGAAACCAGGCGCGCACGTTTCCGAACCCGGCTATGTGTGTTATACCCTATACATCCGCGCGTGCTTCTCAGCATCCCAAGTTGGCTACTCGTAACTCGTGGTCTCAAAAAAACCCCCCCGAGCGGAGATGTTTATGTAGCGAAATGGGTAAGGTGAATAAATTTCAATGACAAGATCGATTCCAACGAAGCTCTGCGGGTTTGCATACAGGTATAAATATATGTATGTACACAGATGTATAAATGTACATACCGGCGGGATGGGCTAGAGCCGGTAAGAGGTATTAACAAATCCGCTATCCGGCCGGGTTCACCACGCCTAACGGCTAAAAGCGATCCGACTCTTACCTTTACCATAATATATTTTATCACCACTACCGGATTTCCAGTAGCACGTCTGTGTACATACTTCGCACTAATACTGTACACGGTTGTAACGCATGGATACACAGAAACCAGAGCTTAAACCAGGCGTAAGTCGCGGGTGAGAGATCGCCGAGCGGGTGGAGAGAGTTTGGAGGTGGGCGGTTATTGGTGTGCGCGCAATTCCGGACGGTGTCAGTTGGTTCGGGTCGAAACGAGCCCCGGCTAGAAACGTGAGTTCGTGCGGGAGGGTGAGAGACGGGTCGGCTTAAGGGTGTTTCACTCTTTGCAGGTGCAGCCCAGCCCCCCCCCCTCCTGCTCTTCATGCCACATCGTGTGGAGCTCGTAACACCGCTGTCTGCCTTCACTTCGTTGTATCCACAGCAGACCACCGATGCTGGCAACCAACAACTAATCTTTCGCTGAACGTTAGGGCTTGCCGAATTTACTTTCGCGGTTATAGTTTTTCATTTTATTATATACGAGTAAATACATTCTTTTCAGTCTGTTATGATTTTTCATGTGATTAATAGCTACGTTACGTTTTAACCCAATATGTTGTTGAACTGTATAGACGCAGAGATTGAAAAGAAGTGGGTGGTTAAAAATTCAGTGTCAACAGAGCTCATGGAAAACGATATGAAAAAATTATGCAGCGACATAACGAAGGACAATATATTCGCTATCTCAATCGCAAACTGATGTGCCAAATAAGACTAGGAATGATACGTATATGCGCGAGTAGAATTTCTGAATCTAATATTCCAAGGTAGTTGAGATAGTCGGTGTGGCGAATGGCTCGGAACTTGGAACGAACAAGAGGATGCAAGAAGGCTGCTGATGCGGCTGGTCCATCCACGAAATCCCGCGGGATAAAACCAGCGGCAACTTCCGAACCGCGCTGGTCGGCCAGCGGCAGCTCGGTAGCACAGCAAGTGCACGACCCTCCAGCCGTCTGGACCACTATTTTCTGTCATCTCTGTTTATTCTCTTTCCTCCCCTCTCTCGCTCTCGCTCTCGTTTTCCACCAGTGACTATGTGTGTATATGTGTGTAAGTGCGCCTTATTCTACGGGTCTCTCTCTCCCTGCCTCTCGCATCATCCGTGGCCGGCCAGACACCGCCGCCGTTGATGTTCGTTCAACCTCTCGCTCTTCGAGCAACCGCCCGGGGCTCGTGAGCTTCCTGAATATTTTATTTACTCGTCGCTGTCGCCGTTGCTTTCTCCTCTGACGTCGGACCCGCCCCCGTTATACCTCCCCGTTTCTCGTTGCTTCTTTCTTTTTTCGGTCTCCTAATCGTCGGAATTCATCTTGGTCGCTGGCCTCTCGTGAACGGGGCAGAGACGGGGAGAAATTGTTTTCCCCGTTAGATGTGTGAGTTTTCAGTGTCACGGTCTTCGATTGATGTGGCGCGCTTTTTTTATCGCTTTTCGTCATTATGTACGAACAGGAACTGAGAACTGCGTCAATGCTTTTTCAAACGTATGTTCTTCAATGCGGATACGGTGACCAATAATTGCGGGTCATGCGAATTTTTTTCTAACGCCGAAATTGAATTCCTGATATTTTCGATAGTAATAAATTGACAGCTAAAAATGAAATAATGAATTCGACGTGAAGGAAGAAAAAATGAATACACGGTAACCCCAATACGGAAATGAGAGTGAGTGAAGAGTCTCGAACGTCGTTTCGTCTCCGTCTCGACTCTCGTTGATGCTAACGATCGTCGGAGGAGACCCCAGCGACGCCTGCAGACTCGTTCAACGTTCATCTCGCATTGAATCCCACTCGCTCGCTTCTCCATTATGCATACGCGTCTAGCCTGCGGTGCGTACGTGCGTAATCCGAGGATGAGCCGTTGCTGCCGTTGCTGCTGAGCGGGCGATTGGAGGGGTGAAGCGCGAACGTCCCGAAACCCGGGTCGCTCAACAAGCTTCCCTTCACCGCCCGATCCCTACCCCGGATTGCACCAACAACCCCCTCGACTCGCAGTCGGATTTGTCGGGCGAATTAATTGCGCGGAGGACCCGAGGCGTCGCTGGGGATGGGCGAGCGATAGAGACGGACTAAAGCACCACCAGCAGTGTCCGGGGATGAGACATACGAGTTCCAGGACGAAGCGTGATCGGATTGAATGTAGCCTTGAATTTACGGTGTACCAAGTGAAATGAAAAGAAAAAAAAATAGCATTTGCCTTTTCTAAATATCCCGTCATTACCATAAATCTCCGAAACTCCATCGTCTGGAAGCAAAGTTATTCCTAAAATCTACGATTAAAATAACGCGCATAGAGAAATAATTTCGCATTAAATCCGTAACGATTCGTTTGATTGAAAATCCGTTCCGTGAATAGATAAAGATGTGGAAATTATAAATTTTCATTTCTGCATTATATTTTTGATGATATCATCGGACCTTAGACCGTCGAAAATTTGTCGTGGAAAAAGTTTTCACCCTAGGGAAAACGAAAATTGTTGCGTTATCTTTTTCTTTCGCTTCTTAACTTTCGACTCGAACATCTCGAACTCTCGTAATTTTTCGTTGTCCAATCAGTGACGCGTGGCCGACAAATGTTTCGTTTAGCAAAGGGTGTACACGGAACGTGTACGCGAACGAATGAGCAGCGGGAATTGTTCCGCTCGCCCCGAAGCTCCTCATCTCTTAGCTAACTCCGCATTCTCCCTCGGGCTAACGACGCTACAGCGAATACGGTTGTGGATGTCGTTCTTTATTCTTTCTTTTTCTTTTTCCCAGCGTTGATGAGTCCGGCGATGCTCGTCGAGTGCGGAGGGTCGAGCGAGCTGCTGCAGCGAGATTGAAAGTAAGAGAATTGGCAAAGCGCACTATCTGCATGTACATATGTCGCACTATTGCCGACGGAAAAAAATTTACGGTCACTTAAATTCCCTCTTTTATTGGTTACACAGTCGAGTGACTCCCGCATGTCCATTATCATCGTTATTATCATTGCCATCTGCGCGAATCGCATAGCCGAAACCATGATGGACCGTATACCGGAAGATTAAATTGATCGGATGAGGGAGAATCGGGAGAATCAGAATTCCAAAACACGCTGCGTAGAAAAAAAGCTTTTAGTGACCAAAGCTGATGCCATTCGATAATTAATCCGGCAACGTAACAAAAATATTTTTCGAACTTTTCGGTACGATGTTGCAGCTGGATGTTCCACGCCGCGCCTCTCGTTGATGGCATAAATTTAACGTCAGCCCCGCCGCGCTTAAGCCTGGGATGTGCGGTTTGAAAAAATAGTTAGAGTAATCGCCTTACCTCGTGAGAGAAAAACGCGTGTCGCGCGGTTTTATCTTGAAAGCGAAAGGGTGGAAATAGGGCGGCAAAAAAAAAAAAAGATTTCGCAGCGGTGCATAGTGATCGCGAATCTCCGTGGCCGATTTGATCGAGGAAAGAGCGAGAGGGCAATCGCGAAGGGAAGCGTTTGCTTTCCAACGGGATGAAGTCGTGTGGGACGTCCAGAGGCAAGATTGGACCCAGAAAAATGGTGGCAGAAGAGGGATTTTATCTCGACCAGAAAATTCGCCACTTAACGAGACGAGTGAGCGAGACGGAACTTGCGTGCGTTTCTCTCGCCTGCGGTCGCTCCCTCGTATAATAACTGGCTTAAGGTATTACACGAAGGCGACAGGTGGGACCCCAAACTGTCGCTCACTCTTGCTCCTTGCTCTCGGCTTCTCGCGCCACTGAGACCCTTTCTTCTCTTTATTTTTTGTCGCGGGTTTCCGATTCCCTTCTCACTTCTTCCCGGCAAACACCGGACCCCCCAAGCTCCTTCGCTCTTTTATCCATTTTCTCGGCTGTTCTTCTCGGGTTACAGTTCAACAGACCCTCCAACCAGGCTCACCCGTGGCGGGCTATAGCTCGTTGACCTAACCTCGCTCTTTACCAGTGGAACTAATTCCCGCAATAACTTTCAATATAAACAAATATCGAATTGCCATATTATTATCGAACCGAGTTTGAAGAGGTGCAAAATCATTCGATAATAATTTACATATCCGTTGGACGCAGAGGGGATGACGATGGGGACGTAGCTATAACGCGGATAATGAATAATGAACGTCGCGAAGGGGTCGGAGCGTGCGTGAATCTCGAGGTCGACGTTGGATGGACAGCATGAGCGAAATTCCCGAATCTGTAATGACAGGAAATGGCCGAGTTTGCGTCACATCTCGAGAAAGATATTGGAAACGGAAGTCAAACTTCGCGAGCCTTCACTGCCGCAAAAGACTCACCGGCTATACATATATATCTATGGGGAAGGAAGCCAGTGGGGGTGGGGTCAAGAGGTGATATGAGAGGAATGCTTTACGACCCCATTTTTCAGAAGATCAGCCTGCATTTTTCCATATCTCGGACCAACCGTCGTTTCTCCGGCACCCACCTTCTACTTCAACTACCCTTTTCCTCTTTCGCTCTATCTCTCTATCTCCATCTCTCTCTCTCTCTCTCGCTCTCCCTCTTTCGCTGTTCCTCGCTTCTTCGATCATCCATTGTCGATTTTCACTATTTCATCGTTTTCTCTTCCTTTCTCACACTCTCCTCAAGCACGAGGCCTTCTCGACACGTCCGGCCACTGCAAAATACATTCCTCCTTCCTTTCGCCTCCGTACTCTCGCATTCCGTCCCAAAGCCACGTACGTGTACACAGACGATTCAACGTCTTCCATTTATTTCTGATTTTATTTCAACGTCTCACGAATCCATGCACACAGCATAAATTCACATGCGTTCCGTTCATACGCGAAGTCGCATTCACGCTCACAGGTGAGAAAACGTCTCACAACTTCGAAGCTCAATTTCACCGATGCGAGACGGGTCTTCGATCTTCGAACTCATATTTAAAAGCGACCAGCGCCATTCTCCCGCTCAACAGCGTAATATTCCACTGGGTTTTTTTTTACGTTGCACCAACCCGTCCGCGTTATATTCAGCCTCTTTGCCTTGTCCGAGCGTCCCTTCGTCTTTCATCCACCACCACGCATCCATCCAGCCCGGGCAGCTTTTTTTCAAACCCTTCGCGGCCCCGAGAGGCAGCGAGCAACCGCTACCATCCGACATTCGCTATGGACCTTGGACCACTCCCACAGTATCAACCTCCCATTCACCGTCGACGTCCACCAGTCTGCAACGGAGTTTACACGTAGAAGAGACTGAGTCTTGTTGAATAAAGAAAAACATGGATCGACCCAGCTTAAAAGCCCTTTGGCAATTCAAGGCCTCGCTACCCTTCGAGCTATCAAAAAAAAATTTTAATCCAACGTATTAAAAATTGGTATCTCGCTACTATGCCGTCGATCTATGTTTTCTGACGAACTTAGTCTTGTAAGAACATCAGAAATAAGATCGTCATGTGATACAAGAAAGTATATGATGGTATCGCAAATTAGTTAAATTCGTAAAAATCATTAAAAACCCGCCAGTGTGGTTATACGCAATCAATTATTATTTCGACCATCAACCATTATCTCACGGTTGAATCGACTCGGGGCTCCGGCCAGTCGTGACCTTGGTGTCCTTGACTAAAAGTCGCGGGGGCGTTGGATTATAATAAAATCGATATTTTCCCGGTCCATTACCCAAGACTTTCATTATAACCAATTATTATTGCGGGCTTTGCGCCAGGTTTTGAACCTCGAACTCCGGGAACCATCGAGGCGAAGGGGAGGAATAAAAAAGCGATATTTTACATCGATCCTAATTCAGCGGAGAACGCGGATGCGCTGAAGCATGACTTCATGGAGTCGCACTCGAACTCCGGCGTGCAATTCTCAGAGGAAAAAAAATTCGAGGATCGTACATTTACTGTAACAGTCCATAGTAATGGTACAGCATGTAGTGAAATGCTTTCGCTTCGTTCTTTGCAGTCTGACATTCATTCTTTTTATTTTATTTTATTCTTTTAACCTAAAATTCGTTTTTCTTTACTGTTGTAAGATGAAGCAACATTGAAGACTCGAAGCCCAAGCCTCGGTTTCATATGACCCTCCGGCGTTTTCAAAATTTAGTCGCGAGGTTTGAAAAAGTCCAAGTTCGGCGCTGCAGCACGTACTCGCGGTGATGCCTAAGTCATATCACTCGGCATTGGCGGTCTGTCGACGGGGAGAAAACAAATGGAATCTCTTGCATTTTTCTTGGGTACATTTGGTATAAATTTGTAGGTAGACTCGCTAACTTTCAGTCGAAGGGCTGAAATGTCTGGCCAAGGTTAAGGGTAGAGAGCGATGCCGAGGGTGGTGAGCATCGAAGCGAGAACCGAGCGTAAGCGCTCTCTCACTGGAGACGCGCGCCGGGTCGTGCGCCAACTTTTCGGACGGATATCCTCTCGAGACACAAAATGGATGTGAAGAGAGAAAGCGAGAGAAAGAGAGAGAAGAGAGGAGAAGAGCGAAAGAAAGAGAGAGAGAGAAAGACAGAACGTCCAGGGCAAAAGCTCCCGGGCCTACAGTATGAAAGGAGTTCGGGAACCGAGTGAGAACGCAGGAATGGGAGTAACGACACACGCTGCGTAGGATCGTTAAACCCCTTTTGAAATTTTCTACGTCACAAACCGCGACTCGGGGTGGTTACAGACAGCAAGAATACGAAGAAACGCAAAGAGAGAGAGAGGGGGGAAAGCAAAGAGCGAGAGGGAAGAAAGGAGAGAAAGTGAACAAAGACTATAGAGCGTGGGGGCTGCTGCCGCCGGTCTGTAATTTGCACGGTTCCGCCCTTTCTCTTAGAATTCTCGAGAGCACACGCACGCCATACTCGGCTGTGCACACCTCATATATGCGAAATGCGAAAAGTGAACTCCCAAGCTATAAGATTCTTTATTCTTTCTCTTCTTTCTGTTTTCGTTTTGTGTACCTTCGAAATGATTTGGCGGTCGAAGCTGGATAAAAACCGTGAAATACCCAAAAGAAGAGAGAATACATAATAAAATGTTCCCGCTTTTTCTCGTTAACGGCGGTTTTGTTCTTATCAATGTAAATCGTACGAAGAATCGAATGTGGAATATTGCGAGCATTGTTTTCTCTGATTGATTATTTTTCATCGGCTGATGAAATCAAACTGATTCAATTTCCTTCCATAAATAAACAATGCGATTCTATTAAATCGACTTATGGTTTCCATACATTTTTGACAATTTTTTCGTTCTACGATTCGCCAATGAATTCCAGTATCAACGTAATTCTTGAATATATTTTCAAAGAAAAATTGTATCATTCATGCATTGGAAAACATAGCAAAGCTGAGTTCGAAACGAATGATAAAAATTTATCCCGAAGAAAAAAAAATCGCCCGAGCATTTTTGAATGTCCTTCCACCGGCGATTCCCGTGGTGGTGGAAAAAGAAAATAAAGAAATGTTTCTTCACGAAATGGCCATCCTCTCCATCAAGCCCATTTTCCGAGCAGCGCTGCCACAAGTTCTGCGAGTTCGCGTCGTTCGTATATCTCTCGTGGCGCATAGTCACAGACGACACCGACAAACGTACCCTTCGGCGAGAGAAAACGTAGTAAACCCTCGGTTGGGCACGAACACAGACGCACATATCCTTGTCATAACTCCCATAACGAGTGGCGTTGGGCGTACTGGCGTTTCTCCATTTTTCCTCTTTCTCGGAGGGCCCGAGCATTCGCTCGAGCGATTTTTCTGCCGTGCCTTGCATCTCCCTTTCGTTCGTCGGCATTTCGAACATCCTGCTCCGAGCCGAGTACAGGTAACGACGAGAAGAGGGAAGATGGAACGGACGAAAGGGTAGCGCTATTCACCCTTACCGCTATACCTCGAATAGAAGAAATAAAGAACCATTAAAAACCGTCAGTAACACGCAATGCAAAAAAAAAATGAAATAAATAGGAACGCACACGTTATTGCGGTACACGTATGACTGTGAAGCAAAAAAAATTAAAAGAAATATGAAAAGGGCACATTGCGTCCTTGAATCCGTCGAATCGTGGCTAGCAAACGACATTTCAAATTATAATAACTAAATTCCATCATTCAACCGTTTTTATTCTGACGTTCGAGAAAATACAATGCTTCGGGAATTACCGTTACCGAATCTATTTCATTTCGTACAATGTTAAAACCGTTTGAAAATAATACTTGCGCTTAGCTCGAGAGCGGAGGGTGAGTTGAATCAATTGGTAATTATCGGTTCACGGGTTGTTATGCGTTGCTCTCTTATTGTGTCGTACACGTTGATACGTCAGAATATCCACGTATGAAATGATATTTCTTGGGTCACGTGCGGCTACGATACGACACGCATGACACGAGGGGGTGAGCGTGTGCCCGGTCAAGCCCGTGCTGTGCGAAAACCGAGGAAATGGACAGTCTATACTGCCGTTGGAGAACTATAGGGGTGGTTCGCCGGATTGCCGCCGTCGTTGCCGCTGCTATTGCTGAATATATGTGTATACACGAAGGATTGTGCGAGGCTTCACGGTCGAGGGTGCTCTCGGTAGCTTCGAAAGCTCACTCCCGCAGTTGCATTCGCATTCACGTTCGCTCTTCCCCTCCCGCCCCCCGTCCTCCCTCCAGTTTTCCACCCTCCGGTCTGACGTACACACAATACCGCGCCATGTATATGCTAGACACCTCTGTGTACACAGGAACACAAAGAACTATGTAACTGGAACGTGTCCGTCAGATAACGATAAATCATCGAAAACTCTCGTATTCGTTGAAGCATACACCGTCCAGTCATTGTTTGCACGTTATATATGCATAAAATCATACATCATAAGTTCGATGATATATATTTGAAAATCCTTCTGACATCGTTATCAATCGTCCATTTCGAAACGACGAAAATTCAATTGGCAATCAAAAGTACTCGAAATAACGTTTCAGTCCTTGATCGTCCAATGCCTTTCGACGGCTTCCAGGCAGGGTATAGCTTGCGAGTCATCACCCGTGTCGGTATCCTTTTTTCGTCAAAACTGCTCAGCTCTACTCCAGTTCGAGTAACGATCAATTAATTCATCGAATACCAATATCGACGATCCAAATTCCACAGCTGGGGAGACTCAGTTTGGTTTGAGAAAACATGAAAAACATCGCCGGGGGATGGTTGTTGCTCCGGACGATGCTGCTACCGGAGTTCTTGCCCAGGCAAAAGCAATATCTAAAACCCTTAGCCGGGATCTGACGATCCAATATTTGACGTTGAGATGAAGGCGATCTTCGTAGTGTATCCAACCCCGGAGTTCGGATCAACGTCTCGCTCCCTAGCACGCTCACCCGCTCGCGTTGTTCCGTTCTAGCTACTTCCTCGCGTGTATTTAGTTACTCAGCTACACGCGTACACAACGTACATATACGAATATACACATGTATGCGGATATACACACAGGGTTGGAAAACTTTCCGTAAACACGTAGGAGGTCGAAGGCGCCCGGTTCCGCGTATACACGGAACATTGTATAAGAAACTACGGGCGGGACAGGCCCGTGAAAGCCTTGTCGTGTGTTATACCGAAAGTAACGCTGAAGGAGGGAGAGAGTTGGCCATCCGTCATATCCGTCAGTTTGCAAAGTACAAAGTGCCTAGGACTCTGAAGAATAAATATCCAAAGGATAAATATATAACAAGAAATATATAACAAACAGCGATAATGCCTTCGTGAAATTTTTATTTGCCTTTAGATATTTCTTTCTTCAATATCGCAGTGGAAATATAAAAGGTTGAGTTAATTATTTTCTCATTCGACGGATTAATCGGTGAGAACTGGCCAAACCATTTTATCCACGTTGATCAAATTTAAAATCATTGAAGAACCTCTTAAAATTGTCCGAATGGACTGAGATATGGCCAAATGTTTTCTGACAGTATATACTTAAAATCGTGAGAACTGCCGAATATTTTTTCTCCTCAAAAACTCATCTTCATACATATATATTACGTTAACGTGCAATCGAATGGCCACAGGGGAAAAGAAGGTGGGTGAATCGTCCTGTCGATCGTGCCTCGTCGAAAATAAAGCTAGCCGTTCCGTGGAGGGTGGTACAGTTGCTGACGTTTGAAAAAACGGCGGGAAGCCCCATGGATCTGAGCTTAGCGAGATGTGCGTTCTCTGGAGGGTGAAGGCTCGAAGGAGACTCCGAAAACTGTGTCGTCACTGTGTCCTCAGCCAGCACCCCCGTTTCAGTTTCCTCGCATGTAAATCCCGCTGTTGAAAAAAAACTGCGCTGGCTCTCCGTTATATATACACAGTGGACGAGTAAAGTATACGCAGCATCTATAAGACGAGTGCCCAAAATATAATTTTATACCACGGGAAGTCTCTATCGTCCCCTCATTTTTGTTTTCCCATACTGAAACTTATGCAAACGAAATAAGTTATTTTTCTGTGCGGTAACCGCTCACGTCAGGACAAAAACACTGTCCCTAGGATAAAAAAATAATTCTTGTCTCCATTAGTACGAGTAATATTGATAAAGCGAATAAATCAAAAAAGAAAACAATAATCATCATATTTTTTACGCGTCTAGGAACGATGAAATAACTTTCAAGCGTAAAAACTCATTCGAAAGTGGTAAAAAAATTAATGCATATATATATTCATGGTTATCTAAGGTTGCAACTAAACGCTACTTACTCCGGAGAACAGTCCTATTAGTATGCGTTACACATAGTTGAAAATCGGCGCAATCGTTCACCGGAATAGCCGCCCCTTTCCGCTATCTCGTCGAACGCCGGGAGCTCGAAAACCCTCCGACGTTGCGCCACGCGAATTCGCAAGCGTCGAGACAGCCCGCAGGATCTTCGCTGTAGCTAACTACATAGCTGGGGCAAACTCGAACTTCTCGTATTCGTCGGTGTCCGATTACCAGGGGGCACGCTTTCGAGATTAACGGAATGTGATATACGAGAGCTACCGCCACGCTATACTGCACCATGGTATATTTGCCGTATAGTTAGCCCCCAACTGGCTTTCGGTGTTCCTCGCGGGATTAACTATGAGTCATTGGCCCGCGGCCTTTGAGCCGTCGTTTCTTGGCAAGGGTACTCCGTTAATTCTCCGGATAAGTCCAGTCCCAAGCTTCTTCGTTTTCGTCCAGTCTCACTAGACGTTTCAACCACCGTTAATGAACCCACGTGCGATATTCGGTGACCGATTAACGGATAATATTCTGCTAAATCGGCCCAAGCAAGAACGCGAACGACGGTGTTATCTAATTCGCACGGAACGGGTATTAATTGTCGTCAATTTGTCGAGCAGGCATCCTATAATAATATTTCATTGCTATGGAAAAAAAATGGTATTGAGGAAAAATTCGATGTCGAATATGTTGACTTTTTTAACGGTTCTGAAAGGTCGAGAATTGAAGAAAACGTGGAAAGCACTTACAATACGTGCAGAGAAAAGTACTTCATGGACAATAAGGTACTCTTGTCGCTCGAAGTCCATATACATAAAATAAGTTCTTTGATACGTCAAGAATGTACTCTGATCACCAGATAAGTGCTTAAGTACGTTAAGTACTGACGAGTTTGGATGAGCCTTCTATAAGATTAACTCGTTAAGCCCGTCGCTGCACGTAACGACGTTACCAATGGCTTATGACAACAACATGTCAGCTTATCCGGTTTCAACGCAAGCGAAACGATGATATCGACTCGCGAGACAATAATAATGATGGCTTGTCGATAAGTCAATAGTAAACATAAGAGGATCCTCCTATATTTCCATATTATCCACTTTTTCGGTTAACAATGCGTGACATTCTCTTTCTATTTCCCTCCGACGTCTTTTGCTCCTGTTCTCATCCGATTAAACCATCGAGAGCTTTCCACTCTTTGTCGCGAGCTCAAGAGCCGTAACAACACAGTACCACCAGCAGGAGTCGCTTCATCGAAATTCCTCTCACGTTGCCGCTCGGCTAAAAGCAAACCTATTCTAGGCTGGTCGCTCTCGCTATACCGACCGCCCTGTCTCGCTTGTCGTCTGTGCTTTCTTTCCAACTTTTCTTTCTCTCCACCTCTTCCAAGGCAACCCGAACGAATGCCAAGACTCCGTGGGCAACGCTTCCGCGACGTTACGGCAAAAGAGAACCGAGAGAACAGAGGTCACACGGAGCGAACAAGTCCCGCGGCGCGGCAACGTTCGCCCGCTCACCGGTTCGTCGATCTTCAAGACAAATATTATTCCAAAAAATTGGATTACCCTTATCGGGTCTCGGCACACTCGCGCGTCACCACCTTCCTCCTCGATCCAACCATAGCACGACAACCGTCCCTCATATATATATAGATACGTAACCCCTGGTAGGACGTATAGGCCTTTCCAGTGTCTGGAAAACTTCCACCGTAACTCGACGACGAGGCTGGCGCGCAAAGGCCTTCGATTCTGCTTCTTCCTGCTTTTCTTTTCCAACCCTTAGTCCACGCTACCCCTCAGCCTCGCGACGCTATTCTTTCCCCGCGGCACGCGTCAATTTTTCTCTTCCCTTCGCGAGAGCTTTTCTTCGCCGTCGATTTTGCCCTGCTCTTCACCTTCGTCTTCGACTTCTCATCGGGGACAAATATTTGCCGAAAGACCGTGAAACGAGCAGCGCGAGGGTGCGCGGGGGTTTAGGAAATCGTTGACTTCGGTCTGTTGGGCTGATGAAGCGAAGAATGGAGAGAGATCGCAGAGCTTCCGCTTAATTAGTGCCGATTGCTATAGAACCTTTCCAGCTGCTTTTCCACTCTTTCCATTTTACCCTTTCTCGTTATTGAATCATTATTATTGGTACTGATTGGAAAAATAACGTTGAACATTCGTTGAGTGCAGCACGATTTTCTCGTCCACGTATATTTTTCACTAGCGATTCCAGACTGCTGAGAGAACGAATGGGCTTTTAGTTCTACGACTGCTGCTGCTGCTGCTGCTGCTGCTGCTGCTGTTGGAATCGTTGAGCGATTCTAATTGAATTCGGTTGGAAAGTGGCTATCGATTTTGGAACAAAAGTGGACCGTTAGAGAGGCATGAGGGCGGTCCCGGGGTCGTCACGGATATACTACCCACGGCGTATACAACCTACAGGACCATTCACATCCGAGCCATTTTCTAGCCCCGCAGCGTCAACACGAGAGACCATTTTTCCCCATTTTATGAGCGTAACGTCAATGAACACCGACGCATAAAAAAATTACCACCGCGTGAACAACTCGTAAAATTTGAGGTCGACATTGGTCCCTTTGACACACGCTTGGGTTTCGATTTTCGGTAATTCTCTTACTCGAACACAACATCCCGTCGTTATTGTTGTTTACCTTCCGCAACACGATTTGGCTCTATCGGGAAATAAACGTCTTTGTTAGTGACTACTTTTAAAAATTACAATCATGTTGTGATAATCACGGAAATTTGACAAGAGCCTGAATATCGAACGGAACTTTCTCGTATCTTCAAGATATATCTAAATGAATTTCGGAAATGGTAGGAAGAATCTTATCATTGATCAATTATATCACTCTTCACGCAGTCAGCATTACTGCATGACAATATATGAATGTATATTTATAGATGTTGATTCCCAATTAAATTCTAATTCCCGGTTATTTATTTATTTCTTCCGAGACTAAGCCTTTTATTCCATTGTGGTTGTAATTAAACTCCATTGCTAACTCCGAGCATTGTATTTTTGATTGTTCCGTTTCTGAATCGCGCTGTACGTACGTACTACGTAACGCAAGGCAGCCTAGACCGTCAACCACGGGATTGCGTACGAGAATTCCGGATTGATTCAGTGCGCTCGTCGGGTAGATTGAAACTCGCGTTACGCCCACGTTCGGGACCAACTGCACCACCACTACCACCGGCAGCAGCAGCGGCAGAGGCAGCAGCAGTCGCGAATCCACGCTGATATTCTCCGGACCATAGCTGTCTACCATCTCTCTCGCTCTCTCCCTTCGTACGGGTGGGCTTGGACGTAACAGTTGTCGAAGTTTATGCCTGACCAACTGGAGTTTAAACCAGTCCGGGGTCGAGAGAGACAGAGACGCGCGGATTGGTCGATGGAAAGAGATGCCGAAGGAAATCCGTAGTCTCTAGCGAAAGGTAAAAGATGCATAGATACAAGCGGGCGTAGCGAGTGCGAGAAAGAGAGGTGCTACCGAATTGGACGAGCGAAGGGTTGTGCACGAACCCATGAACCAAGGCTTTTAGCCAGCAGCAGTGGCGGCAACGGGAAAACGGAGAAAACATCGTAGAGAGATAGAGAGAGAGAGAGAGAGAACGAGGGATGGACAGAGACAGCTAGAGGGGATGAAGGGTGATTCCTCTCGTAATACCTACGAAGTGTGGGGAATCGACGGGGGGTGCGCCACATAATGCCGGAATTAATACACCCTTGGCAGCACTGGCAGCAGCGGCAATAACACGGGCCCTATACCAGTTTATTGAAAGCTTTACGCCATCAGATTTTCGGCCATTTACACAAAAGCTAGATCAACCCGTCCCGGTAGATTTTCCATACCCCAAACATAGAACGAAAAAGAAGAGAGATAAAAAGAGCATCTCCAATTTCAATTCTTATGTTCAATAGGGCACCCCTCAGTCCGCATCGCCGGGTCCACGCCCACAGGTAGAATTCATTTTAATTTATAGTCAACGATTTGTACCCACTCGGTGACGCGGACGATTCGAGTTCTTTTTTCTTCTTTCGAAACAGCTCGGTAGCTGTTTGGTAGAAAAAAAAAAGAAATGAAGAAGTGCGAAGAACGAGGGGTATGAGAAATACGCGGTCGAGTGAAAGGAAATTGTCGTTCGAGGGGTGAAAGCCAAAGCGACCTTATTATCCGATCCATAGAATCCGTTGACAGCTAGTATTTCTTTTCGGCGACCTCGGGAATATTTAATACAAGCGGGGGTTCGTGACGTACGTCTTCGTATTGTATGGGCAGTTTCGTACTAAATTCACACCAAGCTTTCGGTTATCCTCTAGAATATTATTTTATTAAATTTACTGTATAAAATTAACAAAAATTCAATATACCTACGAATATTCGATTTTTAGTCGCATTTCGGAATAGTATTAAAATCGGTAGTGAAGTATTTTTTGTCGGCGTGCTACGCAACAAGTCATCCGATTATGATTAAAAATATAAGTCTCAGGGTTCGGAACGTTGGATACGGAACGACCTATGTGTTAGTTGAACTTAATCTCACTTTATGCTGCTGCTGTTGCCGCTGCTACCCCGCTATGTAGTACAGTAACGGCGCGAGAATAGTGTAAAAGCAAATTCTCGCGGGAAACCTGATCCGAGACGTGAATCAGTGGGGGGAGGGTTGACTTAATGTAAAGGGCCAATTTATAAGACGCACGGAGTTCCGGTATTCAAGAAATAAAAGGCGAAAAAGTCCCCGACCGTGAAGGAATAATATTTCGGCTTACCGCTATTTCAGATATTTTCAATATCCTTTCAGAAAACGGCACTTCCGGTTCAATCCAGAATTCTCCACACCCTAGTTCCACGATTCTGCGAAGGGGGATGTCGTTCCCTTCGATACCGAGTACCCACAATTTTCGTGGACCGAGCTCCCAAGAGACAAAACCGTCGGGGGACGACGTTCGAGGTTTTTCCCCTTGCAAAAAAGAGAGAAAACATTCGCGATTATTCACTCGGTCCACCCTTCGGGGGATTTTTAAAAAATGCTCTGGTTCGTACAATAGAAATCCACTCGGTATTAAATATGCTCTCGACAATAAACACTCCATCTCGAATCTTCATTGTTGTCCACTGTATACTGCGACGTTTATAAATTCATGTTGAATGAATGAAGACCGGAATTACGGCAATTACTAGTTTTTCGATGTTCCAATATCGCCATTGTTTGAGCTGTATTGAAGCAGTTACTCAAATTACAGGCTCCCGTGCTTTACGTTACTGCGGGAGTCGTCAAAATTATCTGGATAACGCGTAGCATACACAATTCTCGAGTAATGTTGAATCACGATGATGAAAACGAAGTCTTAGAATCGGACATTGTTATAACTATTTGTAATTTTTACTTTTCACACCAACAATCATCCAAAGAAAGAAGAAAATGACTGCAACAGAACTTAGCAAAGTGCCTCGAGGTATTTGAAGTTTCAAATAAAAAATGTCATCCATTGCACTCCTCGAAAGTACTTAAAGTACCAAAAACTCATTTAGTACTCAAAATACTTATTTTGGGTAGCAAATGAGTACTCAGGTACTTTAAATTTAACTACGATCGACTTGAAATAATTCATCGACATGCTACAAAACAATATTTAAAAAAAACCAATCAATCAAAAGCAGCCACAAGCTGCCCCCACACGACGTGATAATGACAACTCCATGCAACAATAAACCTTCACCTCACTCCACACTATATCATCAAAATTAATCATGTTTCCAGTCAATTTAACAATTCGATTCTTCGGTGGTTTCGCCTGTCCGTCCCAGAGTATTGCACACGTACGTAATGCGCGCAAGGGTTTCAATATTCCGTCCCGAAAGGGATGTCAATGAGAGGTATGCACGCGCAGACGAAGTGAAACGAGCGACTGAGCATGATCCTGGGCCGACGATCCGGTGTGCGTGTCTCGCGTATTTGTGTGCGTATGCGTGTGTTGCTCAGGTAATACTCGATTTTCGGGTTGACTGATTCGCGATTATGTGCCGCACGGATGTCGCCTCGTTATGCGATCTTAGGATGCGTGCGTGCGTGTTACGTGAGGGAATTGCGTGGCGTGCTGTCTAGTTGCGTGCTTGGAGCATAGCGTTCGTGGGCTGGGTTCTGCGCGGAGATAGAGATAGAGAGAGAGAGTGAGAGAGTGAGCGGGGAACCCGTCTGGCAAGAGACCTCGGAGTTGAGGTGGGAGGGTTCGCCGCCGTCGTCGTCGTCGTCGGGCGTCGGGCGTCGGCAGCATCGGAGAAACGGCGTTGGTGTACCAAGACCTGGGGTGTTTCACGCTCGAACGCCGCGGAGATAGACGCCAGCAGGGATGCCGGTTTCGGCCGAGGGAAGATATATAGACTCTGGCTACCCTGCTCGTGACAGGTATACGTGCACCGGGGCTGTACCATCCACTGAACCACCTATACAAGTCCTATACATATATGTGTAGGTATATGTGTATGCATCCATATATACACGAACGCGCGGGGTGGGAGAGCTCTACGGTGCTATAGCAAATATATATAGGACAGTGTGCACTGATGGGAAGAGAGCCGGAGCAATAGGAGGCAGGCAACTGATCTGCTTCGGAGAGTACACGTCGAAACCATAATCTTGCCCGGAGAATCGGCGAGGATCTCGCATCGGTGATCCTAATCGTTCGTGCATACTTTGCCGGACGTGCGGCGCGCGAGCGGCATCGAAGCACAGCCACAGGGAGATGAGCCACCGGTGGACTCTAACCGAGCGCGACTAATTTCTGAAACGAAACTACACGGGAGGAAGACCTGCCACGTTGCTGCCCGCTGCTGCTTCGGCTGTTGCAAGGCCGAACCGTCCTTCCTCCATTTCTCTTTTGCTCTTGCCCTCATCTGCCTCTCGTGCATCAGCCGTGACACCACCAGAAGCACCAGAATCATCGCTCTCTCTTGCTCTCTCTCTCTCTCTAGCCTTGTGTTGTCGAAGCTGTGCCACTGAGTCGACTGCGGTTTGTTCCATCAAGGGTTCTTCCAGCTTGGGGTACGTACACGCTCGTGATTTATCTTCTATTTCTGAAATTGAGCCGAGGATCGTGGAGAATTGTCGTCTTTCACCGAGTCAATTCCAACTGATCGATGGTCCGTGAAACCCTATGGGGAAATATTTTCCTATCCAACGTTCGAGCACGTGTAACAAAAAATGTGGAAACAAAAAAACTTTTCGAAGCATGGCATAGGTTAAAAATTGAATAGATTTTATATTTTTTTATTATTATCGCAGCAAGATGCGAAGATAACGACTCCGATGATCGCAGCATTGAGTCAACCGCATAACATCTTGTTGACCGAAGTAGCTTTGCGATAATTATTACCAAAAGTACTCCGTGCTTAAAGTAGCTTTCGGACCTTGTGCTTCATACTCTTAATACTTTTCAGTCCTTCGCCGAAGTTTTCCAGTTTTGCCGTCGACGTAATGCAACGCAGCCGTACAAACAAGCAAAAGCTTTCTTTTTGGACTTACGCGACGAGCACCGACGGTTTTCTTCTAACGTACTCACCGTTTGCAGCTTGGGGTGAATTCACCTGGGTTTTCTCGGAAAGGTATATTCATACACGTACCGAAATAGTACGGACTAACCCAAGCCGTTGCTCTCACACATAGCGCGGTACAAGTACGTGGATACGTAGAACGTATAGGACCGTACTTGGAAAAGCGTGTTACGAGCGCAAGCTTTTGCGAAATTCTCGAGAAACTGGTCGGTCGCTCGAGCGAGGTGGAGACTCGAGCAGCCGTGAGAGCAGAAGGACCTGGCAGTTTCGAAACGGCTCCCCCTCGTGCGATCTTCAAGCGATTTCGGTTGACTCGGTTCGCACAGCACCGACGATTGTTGGGCTACAAGTATCGTTGCGTCGTACGTGTGTGCCTCGTCGCAAAAATGGTACACAATGCGCGGAGAGAAAACGAGGATCACCTGGGCACGTGGAAAAACGTTCAGTCGAGTTCTCTTCGAAGCGGAGGAAGCACTGTTTCAAGAACTCTGTTGAAGCCAGAACGATAATGATCGTATGGGGGTCGAACCTGGCGAAAGAAACGAATCTTTCGGAATCGTCGCCTTGGTTCCCGTCAACGAAAATCGTGTCGTGACCCGCCGACGTCGCGAAAATTGTCGAGCATTCTGCGCCAAAAGCGGAAATGCGAATCGTGGTTAACACTGCGGCACCTGAATGCAAATGTATATTGTGCAGCTCAGGTACGGCACCAACCTCTTAGCAATGTGCAAGGCACGTCCTGGTTCAATGCCGCTTCGGTGTCTGTGTGGACAGTTCAATGCATGCATACGTGGTACACACACGGGGGGATATAGTCTCTGCGGAGAACACCGGCAAACACACTGGTCGAAATCGAGTATACTCCTGTGGTGTTCGACTTGCTGTTATGTATATCTTTAATAAGGAGCGCATATAGGAGGTTCTGCGAGCCGAAAACCATGAGTCCAGAGAGAGGAGTTGCCTCGGCCCACAGATATGAGTACCAGTCGATGAGACCGGGGTTGATTGGATGAACTACGGATAACACTACGTTGGCTCATGTATTCCTGCATTAGACGGCAATTAACGGACCATTCATTCGCACGCAAAGATAAAATTTCATTTTTCGTTAAGAAAAAAGAAGCCGTCACATGTTTTTTCAATCATTCCCAAAAAAAAATCTACCCACATTAGTCTCTCCCTCTCAATTTACTTTGACAAGTAGCTCATCGATTTTATTTAATCATGTATACATTTTCAGCCGCATTTCTAACACGTATTTTCCTCAAAGCAAGTATAATTATCCAGCACAAAAAAAAATATTTACCCAGATCTCGTTAGCTCAGAAACCCCGATAAAATGATCGAAAATTTTGATATCAAACTCGATTCATCCGGCCCCGGTCGACCGGGCGAACACGACGCTGGTGAACCCGGAAGCAACGGGCTGCCAGTTTCCTACGGAAGGCTTATGTACCTACCAGTCAACATACGCACATATTTGCAGCCCTACGTACAGGTTCAATACATTCGCGCGATGGTGCGGTAGTAGCTCAGGCGTGTTATAGCACTCACGGAAAAGTCCCGGGGGTTGGTAGCATGCACACGTCGTTTACTCGCCTCCACGCTTCCAAGCCAGTTCCCTTCGCAACGTAACATCGGCGCCGGGAGTATAGAGCTTCTCGCGGTGCGACGCGCTTTCGGACCGGAGCCCCGTTGCATGCACACCAAGATTGCATAATGACATAATATTCATGGCGGTGGGTTGGGGAACGCTTGGTGCACAAGTAGCACCAAGCAGCACCAAACAGCACACCGAACAGCAGCAGCAGTTGCAGCAGTAGCAGGCCTCGCTTCATCGTTGTTCCTGGCGCACGCTTTTGCTCGCGGGCGTACGGGTAATAAGGGTGTCGGGACCGTACACCAACGTCGGTAGTTCTTCGATTTTCGTCTCTCTCGCAAGCACTTGGCCTCCCGAGCTTTCCCCGTTTCACCTACCCATTCTCGCTCACCACGATCACGAAAGATCAGCGAGCTACGGTTGGATAGGAGAAGCTGGTGTCGCCTCGCTCGTCGTGCGACTAGTTGCGGAGAAACTACGTGATGTATACATATATGGATATATGCCTGGTGCGACAGTGGTGGTGTTACGTCTCGACACCACCCTCGCGCTTCAACCCCTAAGACCCGATGCGCTTCGGGCGAACGGACCGAGAGGCAAGAGCCGAGCTAGCTTGGCTGACGGGTGGCGGACACATTTTTAATTAAGACAGTTTCGAGGCGTAATTAATTTTATGACGGCGCTTGCTAACGACCGTCAGTGCGCACACCCGTCACCACCACCCCACGCCCCCTCAACCCGATTTTACAGAACTACCGATTTTACCGGGCTATAGGCCGAGCCAACGTCACGCGCCCTTTACCAACCACCGCGTTATAGGTATGTATACCATTATCGTCGGAAAATGGGAATATCTGACATTTCAGTTTATAATATTTGTATGCGATAGTACGTGTATTTTCTAATACGATGGCAATTCGAACTGTGTATATAGCAACGTGTACAGGTATGGAATGTTTATAGGTGTTATGAGTAGCCTGCTCGATTAGAAGATGAAATTCATTAGCGTCGTAAAGTTCAAGCTTTTAATATATCAACGCGGCAGACGGGTTTATGCAGCCCCACGTCTATCGAGATAAAGACTCTTACAAAGGTTTCAGATTTTTATTGCGCATGAAAAAATTACGTGTGCATATTTAAGGGTCGTTTTTATCATAATCTCTCTTTCGGTAATGAAGGACGCAAGAGCTTTGTCTCGGATTTACTAGTGGTGCACGCATTTCATGCTAAATTCACATCTAGGTTGTGCACGAGTTTATTTTTCGAACGTATGAAATATTTTTGTAGGCTATTAACTTGGTCGAGGATTCCGTAAATTTTTTAACTGATGGTTTGGTAAGCTTTATTTTTCTGGGACCCGTGCCAATACAGTAGCGCTTCAAATATTTCGCTTCCAACGTTTTCCAGCCTCACCAGCTTCGCTTCAATAGTTTTGTAGAAATGTTGAATTTAATACAATATCCTGCGAGATTTATCATTTCATTCGGTTCACGGACGAAAAATGGCATTTGAAGTCTCAAGGTGGGATATTAATTTTAAGGTGAAAGTATATTTCTCAAACGTGCTTTTAAAAAGCTTTTTACGCTTTTTCTTGTTGCGTTACACGGCGAATCGCAGGACGGGAGAGTCGGTGGTTTTCAGCTTCGTCCCCGGGCTTTCTTGATGCGGGAGGCGTACCGGCGTAAGGTTTCTCGCGGCGTACAGTACCGCGGATCCTGGTTGGAAAACGGGGTAGAAACGAGAAGCAGCCGTAACCGAAGTTTATCCGTCGTTAAATAAAACGGCCCGTTAAGCGACGGGCGGTCCCGGTACGCGCAAGCTCAGGTTATCCAATAAACGACACTAAACGTCGCGTTGCGTTTACGTTCTCTGGATCTGTGTGCAGGTGTTTGTACGCGTGTGCATGTAAAACTCCTTTTTTCCTTCGGCTTTCAGTGTCACACATATTTTCCGAGACAGTTATCGGTCGGAATAAAGAAATGGTCACGGTAAAATATAACCGTTTTTCCATCTTTTTGCAAGTGAACTTCCTGACATATCTTTTGTCAACTCTACTTGCTTCCGAACGTCGATCTATTTTTTTCAAGGATTGCGAATTTATTATGCAAACTTGGATTGAAATGACGACTGATGTAATTAATAAAATAAAAGTAGATGAAGTTATCACCAACGGGGAAAAAATAAAAGGACGTTAATTTTCGATATATGCGAAGGGATCGATAAGGGCATTTGAATCTTCCTAGAATAAACTGTTGTTGGCGGAGACATAGTTATTCAACGCTGCTAATAATTGCTCTCCAAGAATATCAACTCAAGCAACGGCCAAAAGCACGAATCATCGTTAATGACATTCGTCCATATCCATCTGCTCCTCATACAGCTACTCTGCTTCTTCATTCCCAACCAACCGGAATAAACACGGCATTTCAAAATCTACGAATCTCCCGAGAATAAAACAGCTTGCCACACGATATCAAGAAGATCGCCCATATCGCACGTAACAACAACATAAGTCGAAGCAAGCCGTCATTCCAAACGTCCCCAGCCGCCATCGCAGCACCGTAAAAAATTGCTCGAATCGTCGATTCCGTCCTCAACCGTTCCAGGACATCCGCGAGTTTGTGTCCTGCGAAGCGTCCGTGTTACAAAATGAGCCATAAAATACGCGTATACGATACGAGATACGTATAAACCGTACAACCGTAGTTGGAGAACAAGCTCGACCGCTTGTATATATCCGTCTAATGGTATAGTCGTTTCGTGTTCCGTGGAGCCTGTATACGCTCGATGCTCGATGCTCCTGCAGGATAATATTTAGCATTCCCGTGGCGGTCGCTGTCGTGGCTTATAATATTTCGCGTCATATTAATATTCCATGGGGATACCCGGGACAGTGTAGAGAACAGGGAAACGTGGCATCAACGTTGCGCACTTGTCTCCCAAATATATACACGTACACACACATATACGTGTATATATCGCATATATATCGTACTTTCCCTCCCGCCTAACTCTCCCGCTGGGGCAAAACAGGGCGCTCTATAATCCTCCCCGTGCTCCACCTGTCTGGATAGTGACTCGGCGTGCTTCTATTTGTGTATGTACCAAAACACAGCCCCTCCTTCGGCGTTTCGCCGACGGGGACGGGGGTTCTCTTACCCGGGCACTAACCAGCGGCCACAACTCCGTCTTAACCATCCCCATATTCTCCTGAACCCCCTTGAGCGTAAACTCGACCGACGGTGTTGACGCCACACCGTCCTCGATCTCTCGTACAAGCTCAACGATCTTCGTCTTTACCGTGAAACTGACCGCGCCCGCTACAGTCTGAAATGCCAAGTTTCCGGCAAGGACTCGGGATGAGCCGGTTGTGTTCACCAAGCCGAACCCTTGCAACACTTTGCACGGTATCGCCAGGAAGGTACGTCGCAGAGTATAGAGTGGCGGATGCCATTCGCGCGTATCCCAGCGTCACCTTGCCTCCGGAGACGACCTAAGTAATGGGCTGGGCGGAATCGAAGGGAGTGAGCGGTCTTGCGACTGCTATAGGTGGGTCTTGTCATCTATTATACAGGGCCAGAATTGCTGGGTATCGAAGCGATCGATTCGCGTGGTACAGAACGTTGTGGGCACTTCGTGGAATCTTTGTGAGGTTGGACTCTCAGTGATCAATTATTGTTTGGCCGTAGTTTGAGCTTGAGAAGAAAGAGAGGACGAAAAAGAGGTGGATGCTGTGAGGGAATTACTGCGAGGAAATAGAAATTGAGTATCGGAAATATCTGAATCTTTCGTCGCTGCTGCTTCCTGAATCCGAACAACGGCCTACAAGTTCGTATAGCAGCTGAGACTATATTGTATTTTTTGGATCGTCGAGGTCGTAGTGTGTTTCGAGTAAGCCTGCCGAAGACCACATTGGTTAGTCGCGGGAAGATTGCGTGAAAAATTCACCTTCGCAAGACCCGTCGAGACTGCAAAAAGAACGTCGCCACCGACGTGGACGTATAATATACATATACCGTCCTCGACCCCTGCGGGGTAGTAAAACGTCGTGGTAAATCGAGCTCCAGCGGTCTTACTGTTGTGCTATTTCTCGCTTTGTCGACCTACTTTCTCGCGTTTCCGCGGACTGTATTATACATGTGTTCAGTGAGGTATCTTGTAACGAATACAGAATGAAGGATTTAGAATGTGGGCCAGATTACCGTACTTTGAAACGTCGAGCACAGAGCAATAGATTTTCAACTTAATATCTTATGAGCTCATATCAATGTAAAAAAATCTTGATGACATTCTGCTCAATGAAGCACTCAAAATATACTCATTCCAAGAACCTGATAAAACGCAAAGTGCGCGAAGCCCTTTGCACTTGATATACTCCCAGTACTTCTTTCACATCTAATTACGGTCGCCGAAAGCGACTAATTTTCTAGAAAATATTTCATCAACTTAATTCACCGAAATTCACCATCAAACAATACGTAATATTCCCAAAGTAAGAACGAGCGATGATGAACTTCCTCTCTCCCATGTCTTGGCTGCCCAACAATAGATAAATACTTTGGCGAGAGAGTGTAATAAATTCGAAGCAGGCAGTACACCGGCAGACAGGAAGGGACTGTTATACAGCGGGGGTCTCGCATGAATATAATTATTCCATGTCGTCGGCCGGGCTAATCAAGCGGGATATGATAATTAATCTATCGGTTAGTGTGCGCATGTGGGGCGGGAAGGTTGGGACAAAGTGGCCCGGTCGATGGGGTTGAGCGCGTGGTCGGGGGCAACGTAAGTGAGGGTAGCAGACGCGTATATTAGTACTATATACTGTATATTGTGCGTATATATAGCGAGCAAGTTGAGAGAAGAAGAAGGGCGCGGATGCGAGGGAGTATAATATACATATATATGTGTGTATATGTATATATATATATGTATATGCCTTACTACCTCCCATCGCAGCAGCAGGAGCAGCCCCAGCAGAGGTACGGAGATTGCGAGAGCGAGAGAGAGGAAAACGGAGGGAGTTGGAGAAGACGGAGAAGAGAGTAGCGAGGGGGAGGCAGAGAAGGGTCCTGCGGTATAGGGTACAGGGTAGACGCGGCCATTTACCGGCACATAAGCGGTTTCCATTGTCTAACGGTATAATAGGGTAATCTCGCGGCCGATGCGTCGACGCCGGTACCGATGAGGAGAGGCGCAGAACCACTGCGGGACCGACTCTTGGCCGAGGAATCGAGAGAGAGAGAAAGAGAAAGAGAGACGAAAAGCAAGCTGTGGGTGACGCAAAGCGTACGGCACTTGTGCGTTTCTTCAACGACCGATAGGTACTGAAATGCTTATTCGCGGAACAAACTGTTGGGGTGGTCCGACGATGTCGTCCCTTCGACGTAGACTAATGAATTTCTCGCTACTTTAGGGTCCACGGAAATAAATCTACCACACGCAGAGAAACATAATTATTCAATTAGCTGTGGAAATGTTATCGAATGTTCGCAATGTGATTGAACTCAATGACCCGGGCTGCGAATGTAGATGGATAATAAAACATTGAAAGAATAATTATTACGATGGTTCGTAAACTATCGCAGTCAATCTTCGTGACAATGCGAATTATTTTCTGGCCCGAGTCGGAGGTCATATTCAGCCTTTGTCGGAACGTTAAACGCGTTTGGTCCGTGGTGGCTGGCAGCACAGCTGCATCTCCGTCGGTCGGATCTTTGGTGCTACCAAATGCGCGAAGACCGGGGATTCCGTTACTGAAAGCAGCGCGATACATCAACCGAACGGCCGAACGGGTTATGTACATGGAAAATGGCCAAGCCAGAAACTACGCGAGCCGTTAGGAGCATCAGTCATTTAGCCACAAATGGAATCGGCATCCTTCCTTCCTTCCTTCCTCGCTGTGCGATTATTCAGTTTCCTCGATCTCGCCCTTCACCCTCCCCCGACATCCCTTTCTCCGCTTCTGCACCCTCCTCCGACAACGGTAATAAAATCAAACTCTCATTTGCCCTCGCATTATTTCAACGCTTCCTCCTTCATCTTCATTTGCGTCTGGTGATCACGTTGACACCATTTCGAATGATTCGCCGTCGTCGGCTGCTGTTTCCGACGAAGGTTCGACGATTTATTTTTGTAACCGTGAATTAACCTGGCCAGGACTTTTCGTTAATTGCAAATTATTGATCGATAATTAATCGGTTTTCATTACTTTATTCATGTTTGATTCATTATGAAGAAACGAATTAAGTTCAACAGTCGTCACGATTTTCCTTCAAGCGCTGGATCAAATTACGCGTGAGATTATTCTTGGATTAATTTTTTTTCGTCTTACTCTCCGTGCCCTTTTTATTCTTCGGGCGCCATATCGGTCTTTCTCATCTCTCGCCAGGTTTCTCCTCAATCTAAACCACGGGTTCACCCACAGTCCGCATGAACCGTCGACCGTTCGTCCTGGTCGACGGATATATGACGAGGAAAAAAAAAAGAGCAAAAAATAACGAAGACGATGGAAAAATAGAGAAGACACGCACCTGGCACCATGAGAATCTACCGTTTCCATGTCGATTGAAAACCTATATATCATACCATGATCTCATCCCCGTGGATTTATCTATGTCTATATCTCTCGAGATTTTTTTATAAATTCCCGTAGAATTTTTTCTCGCTCTCTCGCTCACTTTAATGAATCGTGGCGAGGGTTCGCACCAGCGGTAGCCGCGTCATCCCTCGATCTTCGTACAAAACCGCGGGGTGCCGTAAATTAGAAAACTCCGTCGCGCCAAACGAAAACTTCGGGGTTGTTGGAATATTTAAATTAACCATAGATATACACCCGTAAACGATTCTTAATGTCAGCGATGATCCCCTTCACATCGCTACGTTTAATCATACGACTCTTATTTATTTATTATCATTTTATTTATTCAGTGCGTGTTACGACGTTCGTGTATTATAATAATAATTATCATCATAATGGCTAGGTATGTGCCTGATTTTGGCATTGATGGATTAATGGACCGAGGGTTTGCCCGAAGCAGGTGCCACGGTGCTTCCTACCTGCGTTTCATCAACCGCCCGGTACACTCAAGAACAAAAATAATTGTCCTGACCGAAAACGCTTTGCGTTCCGGATGCGAAATCAAACGAGTTCGGAAAACTTTCCGACTGGATTTCTCGCTCGCTGACGGTCGGAAAACGAAATAAAATGTGATGTAATGTCTACCAGAGTTTTATGTGTTTTTGGAGAGTCCACGCGGAACAAAGAATCGTGACGATGGAGCGGAGAAATAATAATGGTGGATGCCGAATCGCAGAACGAAGGAGCTGAGTGAGAGCACAATCATTCCAGTCCGATCTATTTTCGGTCTTTCAACGCATACGTATTTATAACGTGCGGGGACATTCGAAATATACGCTCGATTCGTCACTCAAGCTCGTATCATCTGGGGGGGGGGGGGGGGGGGGGCACGCGGTCGCGCGAGTTGCCACATATTTTCGGAGATATTGAGACGTTGCGAGAGAAATCGTGACTAAGTCTACACTATCCGAAATTCAAGTGCGACGATATCGTAACTGAGGCAGATTTTTATTTCCTTTCATCCAACTACAAAATATCCTATTTCGTCCACCACCAATTCGTTTCCGAACGTCTTTTGTAACCGTCGAAAATTTTATATTTCCCAGTTGCAATCGGTAGATCCACGCATTGCCATCTACAACCGTTTAAAAAATTTTAAAAAATTCCGGTCGGTTCATCAATTTTTTCCCCGACAGGCCTGTGTACGTATTTATATCTGTAACAGTTCTGTGAGGCCGACGGCTAATGGAATACCGGATGTCGCGCGTCGAATTGTTATCTGCAGTATATACATGGTACGTACATAGTGCTCTGTGAAACGGTCGTTAACGCTCCGAGCTAAGCCAATCGAACTGAGATAAACTATCTCGCTCATTCTCTCTGTCGAGCGGATGGGACTAACTGCCGTATCAAACGATCGCTGTATATATTTTGTCCCTCAACGCAATCGCGCCGCTTCTCGTTGTCGAACGACATTGCATGTCGACGAGTCCCCGTGAAAATCATTTCACGGTAAAACTCGTAAACCAATATTGTTTTTTTAAATTGATGAAAAATCAATTTTGTCATTATATCGTCAATATTTAATTTTCCTAATTATTCTATTAATTTTACATTTTTCTTACAGCTGAAACATTTTTGATTCCACTTGCAACTACTTGAAGGTCCGAAAAAAATCTCCAAACCACTTTTCTAACCAAAAATCAATATTGCAAAATGTTGACTTCGTTCGAGAACTTCCCTAAACTTGCGCAATTTTTATTTTCTCGATAACTATGAATTATTGCCTCAATGTCAAAGTTGTTCCAACCGGGCCGGAACAGAAGCGGACATCGTGAAAAACAAGAAACCATGAAATAAATCCAAAAAAAGTAAGTCCGATAGACAGTGGAAAGCTTATGACGTTGGATGGAGGAAATAAAGCTCGCAAAGACAACAGAACCCGGCATGAGAACGTAGAAGCCCCGGTTTCTTTTGTTCGTCGAGGTTTATTGTTCGATTCGTACATTATCGAGTACGGACTGGTGAAAGAGTGGCGAAGCCCTGGATTCTCGGTGAAACGTAACCATATACACACATACATGCATACGTATACCGTCAATATATATCCATCTATGTGGGTACGTCCGTGAAGTCGCGGAGTGCACCAAAGACTGTCCGTGAGTGTGGAAGCTCCTGTCGACGTCGCGGGTTGCCAGACAGAAATGGTCCGCATATGCACCCGAGCCGGTATAACCGCGCGTGAGAGTTGCTTTGACGTGTCATCGACAGAGTTCAATGCGTGTAACACGCGCGAACCGAAATAGCGCGAGAGAGATGGAAATATAACACGGGTAATACGCGCGACGGAGTTGGAACGGAGAAGAGAATCCTGTTGAACGGCAAAGGACCGAGAGCGGAATACGGAGGAAGAGGATAGATACGATTGCGCTCATTCGGTAGGAAGGGGTGGGAGATCGAACGGGGAACAAGCCGAGCTGCTGCGACCGTCGTTCCACTTTTGAATAGAGCAGGAGTGTTGAACGGGAATGGACCGAGAGCATCAGGATCCACACGAGCCAGGTCGACGGCTAACGCTTCGGCACCGAACGTATATCGATACACTTAACTGGGTCGGCCGCACGAGTAAAAAAAAAATCAGCTGTTCGATAGGGCGGATTTTTTTGCGTGCGAGGTTTTCGATGTGACACACACACATTGGCTCGTCGATGCTGTGCAGAACCGTGAAAGGGACACCGAGGGATGCATCGATGAAAGGACATAACCCTCTTTATACCCGTGAAACTTTTCGTTTTTTTTTTTTTTTTTTTTTTTACAAATTTCGTCGGTTAGATTCCGGTTTTATGATTTTGCACTTCAACAACACGTGGGACATTTTTATTTTGAAAACCGTCGACGAGAGCCGGAAGTTTAGCGAAAAACGTTCGTCGTGTGTTGGAGAGCATTTTTTTTCTTCTATTTTTATTTTTTTTTCAATCGTAATCAATGTAGGTTTTTTTATTTTTGCGAGATTCCTTTGACTGTACAGGGAAACGGTGATTCGTCCGAGAGATTCGAACGAGTACGGAGATTTAATTTAAAAAGCTTCGAGAATCATCGAGTCCCATTGGCGCCAACGGAGTTTCGCATCATTTCCCATTAATTATTGCTCTTTGAGTATACGCGAGAACGGATTAATTATTGCGCGTTCGTGATATATACAGAGTCGTTGTACATTGCGACCGTGAAGGGAGGGTCGGGGGGGGGGGGGGGGGGCGGAGGGGGTAACGGGGCTGCTGGAGCCGCTGACAATGGAAATCCGCATTCAGGCGTAAACGTGAAAATCTATAGTGCACCCACTCCGTGTTTAATTAAATAGAGAGCTATTGAGATAGCAAGCGAACCGAATGAGAGAACAAAAAGAAAAGATATTTTTTTCTTTTTTTTTTTCGTGAGATTAGGTCGCCGATCCACAGAAATGATATCAATGATCCGCTCGAAACTGTACCACAATTCTATACACTTATAGAATTTTCTCGAGCATTCCTGATCGGAATTTCTAGTCGGGTTTCTGGAAAATACTGATAACGCACTGACACGCGGTTCTCCTGACTGCTTCAATGCTCAAAAAATAGAAAGAGCTATCGCTAATGGAGAAACAAATTTAAAAAAGTAAAATACAATTTTAAAAAAAATTTAATTTAATAAACGAACGTCAACGGGACGAACGTAGAACGCAAGTTTCATGAAACCGGAAAAATAGGTGAAGGGGACGTTCTTAGGAGATACAAGAGGCTATACGCTCGCGAAGTATACTCAACGCGACGACGAAAGAGCTAGGCTGTAGGCGCACCTGATACCCGCTAGGGGGCTTGAAATATTTTGAGAACGAGGATAAGTGGAGCCGCGCGAGAATTGAGGGCGCGACTCGACAAAGAACGAAGCGCTTCGCTCCTGGACCCTTATCACTCGCCCGGGACGGGCCAACCGTTTCGCGTATGCCCTAAGAAGAAACAAAAAAAATTTAGAAAAAAAAAAAAAAACAACATGCTCCTGATAGTACGAGAAAGATGAGTGCACTCGTGGACGCGACAACGTAATGCACGCGTGGTGCTCGCTTATACGGATAAGAAAGTTTGTCTCTTCGTTCCATTTAGAACACTCGCTCTTGTTCACTTTTTTTTTGTTCCTTACCTAACTCGTACGTTCGCGCGATCTTCCCCGAGTAAAAATATGCCCACTGGCTTGGGTATGGCTAGAGTCTCGCTACTGTCTGGCTCAGGTGTATGGGGGATGCATGGGAAGACACTGGCGTGGGTCTGGCGCAGGGGTATGGCAAGGGTTGCCCTCAGCGGACGATCCCATACAGCAGCCAGATAGCTGGCTGCTGTATGGGAAGGGTCTGGCTAGTGGTCTGGCCCGTGCTTGGGAAAGGTATGGCGAGGGTCTGGCGGGCCCAAACAGCAGCGAAGTTCAAAGTTGCGATACTTTGTGTTATTGTTCTCGTTATGATTATTATTTGTCAGAGAATAACAAACACATTCATATAACAGAAAAGTAAAATAAATAAAATAAAAAAAAAAATAAAAATAATAATTCCCCCGGCAGGGATTGAACAGGGGACCCTCCGATTACTAGTCTGGCTCGTTACCCACTGAGCTACGCGGTTTGTTGGAAATTATATCTTTTTTTGTCGTCATGAGCTGCTCGGAATATTTCAAAGTCGATTTTCTCGTAAACTTCTGCTTATCTGGACCAACGGCTATAGGGAAATGTTAGGGGGTTATTCGAGAGCTGACCTTTCAGTACGATAAGTATCATGAATTACAGAAATGCCAATGACATTGTGTCTGGTTGTAAGACAATTTCACGTGCCAAAATGAATTTTCAATACATTTCTCAACAGCGTGAGCATGTGAAAAAAATACTTGAAAAGAAAGAAAACGAAATAAATGGAAAGAACCTTAATTGACAGTTGCCAGTGTTCACTAGTAACGTCAACGACAGCTGATACTATTATTTCGTATGTCAAACCGTTTATATTACTATACTCCGTATGCCTTGTTATATGCTCCCAAATTACACCGTCAATTCTTTTTGCAGCCGCTGTCTATTTATTTCGATAGTATTGTAATATCTAGATATGATATTATAGAGCATTGAACAAAACTATTGTTCTTCTCTCGCATTTTCGTCAAGAGTATTTCTATTTTTGTATGAGTTCGGTTATAGCTCTGCCATACACCAGCCACACGCCAGCCATACACCGTACGCGCCTCTCTGGCTCTGCCATACACCAGCCACACACCAGCCATACACCATACGCGCCTGCCTGGCTCTGCCATACACCAGCCACACACCAGCCATACCCCGTACGCGCCTCTCTGGCTCTGCCATACACCAGCCACACACCAGCCATTCACCATACGCGCCTGCCTGGCTCTGCCATACACCAGCCACACACCAGCCATACACCGTACGCGCCTCTCTGGCTCTGCCATACACCAGCCACACACCAGCCATTCACCATCCGCGCCTGCCTGGCTCTGCCGTACACCAGCCACACACCAGCCATACACCGTACGCGCCTCTCTGGCTCTGCCATACACCAGCCACACACCAGCCATACACCATACGCGCCTCTCTGGCTCTGCCATACACTAGCCATACACCATACGCGCTCACGGGTGCAAGCGATTCTGTACCGTCTGGCACTGCCATACACTTGCCAGACACACGACGCGGCTCCTAAGTGTTGCTTTAAAATACAGCGCGTAGCCACACAGCTCCCAAACCCTGCCCAAACCCCGCGGAAGCGGGCAACGAGCTGCCAGATGCTAGCCATACCTTAGCCAGTGGAATATTTTTACTCGGGTCTCTCACGCGCGCACGCGTGAGCTCTTCGGGAAGATGCAGCGCTGCGTTTTTTTGCCGCGAGTTATCGCGGATGTAAATTTTTTTATCGAACTTTCCGCTCTGTTGTTACGCCCATCCTTCTCTCTTCTTATCATCCACCCGCTTGGCTTTTCGTTTCGCCTACCGCGAAAAAAAAAAAAAAAGACAAAATCATACTCGCGTACTCGCAACGCCCGTCTTTTCCTACCGGGACGAAGTAACGGAAGCTTCGCTCGATCTTCCACTTCCGCCTCGTTCCCCGGGCGCAGCTTCCAGAATGAACTCGAGGCGGGATCGTAGACTGCGGATAACTGTGACGTTCCGGAGATTGGTCTCATGCGGAAGTAATGTATAATTCGACGGGAAAACCACATGCCGAGCATCAACGTTTTATGCGTAAAGTAAAAAAAAAATTGCCAGATCAGTGGTGAAAACACGAATTATTGTTAGGAACGTTCTTATTTCAATATTCGACGTTCGATTTACGAGACTCGAATAATGTTTTTTTCATTCCTTTTTTTCGTGACGAATTATATACACAATTTATAATTGAATGACCCGAACGAAGCCAAACTTTTTAATTTGATTGCCTTATCTTCGAAACATGATATTTATTATTGTAGAGAAACGTTGAACTCCGAGAGTTTGATTTCTCTAGCAACTTTTATTCGAGCTCAACGATTCGACGAGAACGTATAGAAAATTTCATATGAGCCAACAGCGACGAGAGATCGGCAAACTTGTGACAATAAAATCCCAAGAGTCCGAAGGTACACCGTGAGGAAGAATCGAGAGTCTCGATTCGAGACTCGAAAGACGACGTATCCTCTCGACGACGAGAGCATTCAAAAAAAAAAGAAAATAAAAAAAAAAAAACAGGCGGTATAAAACGAAATGAATGAAATAAAATGGAACAAAGACAGACGCAATAAATATATTTATTCGATATCCGCCAAAAATAAACGAAAGAACATACATTCACACTGCTGGTAGCGGATATACGATCGGATAACGAAAAGTACACGAGAAAAATAAAAGAATGACATAAAAAGAAACAAACAAAAAAATACGTAGCGAATCCGTCGAGGTGGGCGGAGAGGGCGGGATGGACAGATCGAAGCCGGAAGTAAGACCGTCGGTGATGGCGAGTCGCTGAAGTCTCGAGATATCGTTATCCTTCTGGATCCCATTTCGTCCAGCGTCGGATACCGGAAAGCCGCCAGCGACATAATATATATACGAGTCTCGGACACTCGGACTCAACGTCGTCGTTTTGGCATCAAGGGCACATCCGGCTTCTCTTTCAGCTGTTTTTCGTTGCGGCACTCTTTTCGTCAATTTCACCCCTCGTTGGTGGATGGTCAGCGAAGTTGAAATCAAAGAGAAACTGACTTATCGCACCCACGATACTGCGATCGTTACGAGCCGCGTCTGAGTTCCGGTCTTTCGAATTCTCGCACGCCCGCTTCCGGTTATCGGTAAGGAAAAAAAAACTGAAACTCAAAAGAGCACGGGTAATACCAAATAGGAAAAAAACAACCACGTGAAAATCATCTTTGTCGTAATTTCGGCAATTATCTAATGAATTTATGGTTAACATACGCACGGCGATGCGTTTAGATACATTTGTGGTGTTGGTTAATTATATTTTCCATACATCGACAAGTAATACAAATTTAATATTTTTTTTCCACGCCCAAGACAAATTTTTTATCCACTTACAACTATTTTAAGGTGGTGGAAGTACGAATTGTTTTCAGCTTTTCGTGTAATCCGAGCGTTACAAAATACGCGAATGCAGACGTCGCAATGTATAAAGTCCATACGTACAATCGAGTAAAGAAGATAGGCCGAATTCCGGAGGGTAAGGGGCGTGGACAGGATAACTTATCCTTGTGTCTGGACGTTGGCGACGTTGTCAACGAGAAAAGAGAAAAAATAATAAAAATAATAAAAATAAAAATAACGTAGAAACGCCAAGAAAGAGAAAGACAAGTCTTTTCTCCGACGTCTACGTTGCTTCGTATCTTCGCAGGACACTTTGGGCAATGAGGACGTCCTGCCTGGCGCACGACCGGAATCCTTAACGACAACGAATCCGTCCTTGTCCCTGGCAGAACCCGAGGTCGAAGAGAAATGCGGTAGGACGGGAGGGCCAGCGGCTACAGAGATATACCCACCATATATGCAATACACTGAAAGCATCTTACATATACATATACATATATGTGTGTGTACAGGACTCTCTCGGGCTGGGGCTTAAGTCACAGGACCGCGAAGCTCTCACCACCGCACAACAGCCTATACGAAAAGAAATGTCCTTTTCCGCGAGTGAGCCCTTTCTCCTTTCGAGGATTTTTACCTCCTCCCTGACATAAACTAGCGGCTATAAACAGAGTTAGAGAGTGGCTGAGTGGGTGCAAAGGAAAGGGACGAAATACGAGTAAGGAGAGCTCGCACACACACACATACATATCGTAATACAAATATATATATATATATGTAAAAACATATATACAATACAGACACGCTGAGAATATCAAGCTAAGCTACTCGTTTACTCCAGACTCTGTACTCGCGCATCTCTCTTCCATTGAATTCTGAGGCTTTCCGGTTAGGTTTTCCTACCGGAAATCAGCCACCAGCTTTTCTCCTTCGCGAATTACCGCACGCTTTCGATCGAAACACAACCAATCAAAATAAAAATAAATAATAGAATGGAAAAGGATGTTCAATCTTATTTATGAAAGTTATTGATACTGCAGGAATCCCCGATTTTTTGACGATAAAAGATTCCACTCGGTAACCCAAATTCCCAGACTATCAGAAAATGGTGACATTATTTAATATTCAATATTTAAAAATCTCGATGCGAATGAAACGTACGAAGTTCTATTTTTCAAATTCATTCGACATATCACCAAAAACATATTCACGTAAACAAAGTTGTCTCTGTAGAAAGAAAAAAAAAAGCAAAGGAAAAATTAAGAAAAATAACCCATGCAACTGCGTACCAACTGTGGGAACGTGCGAATCTCATTGAAATCGGGGTGTGTATACCGGTGGCCCCTTCTGGGTATTGGTATTGTATTTACGTATAAAAGCGTAATAGTATCGTACGAAGGGACAGTACGAAGCAACACCGGGCTCACGATTCGAAACGGTTATTAATTCGCGCTGCATTATTATACGTGAAAGGGGTTGCTCCTGGCGCTGTGCTCGGTTGCCGCTGCACGGAAGAGAAGAAAAATGAGTGAGGCACGGAGAGAAACGGAGAAAGAGCGAAGAAGAAAGAGAGAGTCGTGGGAGAGCGAGAGAGAAAAACGATGGTAAAAAGAAAAAATCGGCATATGAGAAGCGACGGGGTGGAGCGTGGCTCGTAAAAACAAGTCCATTGTTAACGGAGAACCCGAGACAGGGCGAAAGGGAGAGTACTAAACCGCGTTGCTGCATAACGCGTACCGAGCCCGTCGCCGAGCGTCGCGGCTCGTTTCGCAGTGGGTGGCCTCTTGCGTTTGGTTTGGTCGAGCAATTCGGACTCCTCTCGCTCTCGCCCACGAGCACGGTTTTATTTTTATACATATTTTTTTTTCACCCCCTCGTTTATAACAATTTATTTACCTTTATTTAGATTATTATTATTATTTTTTTTTTCGTTTTTGGTCGCAGCGAACAACAACGCGCGAATCTTTTTACATTGATTAATGCGTTGGACGCCCTCGCGCTCGACTCCGGTAACTGTTTCGGGGGAGGTCCGTGTGTATTTTCGTTGAACGAGCAATGCGCCTATTGCAGACTCCTCGTTGGTACGCAAGCTGAGCTTTTCCAACCCCCCCCCCCCCCCCCACGGACGATTTAATGCCTCGTTTCAAAATGTCCACCCTCTCTGTCTCTCTTTCTCTCTCTCAGAGTGCGTTTGTTACACGCAGACCGCGCGGTTCGCCTGTAAAATCCTGCTGCAGCAGCGACCAAAACCCGCCTCAAACGCATCTCGCGAAACGGCTGTTATAGCTTTACCGTGCTTCAAGGGACACGATAAAGCCCGAAAGCTCGGGTTAGGATGAACTCTCGTTTGACAGAAAAATGTTTTGTCGATGCATTGGGGAGGCTGCGGGGGACCGAAGTTCGTCAGCTACACGTGGCGGTGATGAATCATGCTCACAGGATCACAGGATACGATTAATTAATTATCATTCTAAATAAGTTTTCTTAGTAAAAATATTTTCATTGAATTATTGCAATATAAAAATAATTGATTACCGTATTATAAATGCGTAATATAAAAATTATTGATTTTATCGTTTTATTCAATTCCGTCCGAAGCCATCAATACTGGCGAAGTGCAAAGAACATAAAATCCTCCCTCGTTGTTTTATCAATTTCAACGTCGAAATTGCGAGCTAACGCGGATACGCGCAAACAAACACGGCGATTGGAGGAAATATGATCCAATCGAAAAATTAATAAATTCGCTAATTGGTATTCTTTATTCAATCATTAAATTTCGCGCATATCGAGAATCTATATTCGGAGCGATTGAATAATCGTTCATTTTTTTTTTTTTGTTGATTTGAAGCGAATTCGACGATGAAATTTTCCGGAATAGAGCGAAGGTCTGTGCGATCAGTATCGATATGGGAATACACGTATTCGAAGCAATAAAACATCGACGCGATTTCACATACACACGTACGATGTCTCTTTGGGGATGACGCGATTTCGCCTACCCTCGCTGTACGTATCTCCGGCATCGTTTTGACGCATCGAGGGAAGAGAGAGAAAAAAAAGCCCCAACGATGAGTCGTTTGAACGCGAGGGTTGCTACATTGCACGGGAGAACATCGTCGATCTAGCTTCGTAAAATAGGGCACCTGCTTCCCTCAACGTATACGCAAACGTACGTCGTTCGTACATCCAGCGATGAAAGAATTTTCTTTATCTCGACAAACTCGTCGACCGTTATGTCCTCAAGCTTTTTAACGGAACGTGCACTCGTGTGCAGCGCGCAGCTATCGATTATCGCACGTGAAACTACGTCAGTTCGTTCACTCGCAATTACTGCAAGCTTGTTTTGTTTTTCCACTCAAACGAGATAATTGTATTTTCGATAAAAGTTTAATTTGCTAGGTTAAACAATTTTATATATTTTTCATCGACGATAATTTTAAAAAGGTTTGGTTGAATCGTCCGAGATTTTTGTTAGGGTTCCACAGCCAACTAGGACGTATTGACAACTTTTTAAGATGGAAATATGGCATACGATCGCTAAAACTGAATGAGATAATGAGATTCTGGAAAAGATTATGTTGGATGATGATGGAAAAACGAAGAAAAATATATTCATAAAATACGAAACGTTCTAAGCTTCGACAATAGTCCAAAATCAAATAACTTCCACAATTTTTCAGTGAAGATTATTTTTCCAATAATCTTTAAATACACAATAATGTAGCACAAACGTAGAGACAATTAATCCATTACTCGATAGCAGTAAATAAGGTGTGAAACCTACGATTCACTGTACACATTTGAGGGTTTCGTTGCAAAGTCGTTTACATATTTATGCGAGAGGCAAGGAAAGTTGATACGTTCATCTTGTATGCAGACCAAGCGATCGTACATACAGAGACAGTTTTACCCGGACTATACCAGTACGCTCATACATACACACAACGAAGAGAACGTAGTGCGAGGGGTTTGAGTGGTGTACGTACACCCTGTACAGCGATACAAACTTCCCTGTTAGGAATGAATATTCGATCGTCGTCGGTTAACGGCTTGCTCGCCACAGCTGTAGGCTTTTGGTAAATAAAGAGTCCGATTGGTCGGTTAAGCGGCTATAAACTGGCTGGGGATGCTCGTCAATGAAGACCCAGCACCAACCGCGACGACTACCACAACGGCGAGCTCATCGCTGTTGGTACAACCGAGGAACCGAGTCGGTATATATACACACCCAATGAGAAACAAGACACTCGCTCCGGGGGATGTGATAATACCTCATTAAGCTTTCTCCAGATTCACCGATTAAGTAACTTCTTCCCCTGTTTATCGCGAATTGTAGACTAAACCCGGTGCAACTTCGAAACAATCGCATTACGCGGTACACAGTCAATTAGATTAATTGAACCTCAAATAAATTTGTCGAAAACTCTGCGAAATATTTTTGTATCGGGGTTTTTTTTCGACACGTAGGGATTGGGTTGAACAGCGAAATAAATATCTTTTGCAATACTTTTTTGATTGTTCTTATTATCATTATTATTATTTCCCCAGACGCGGTGGTTTTTTTTACACGAAAATATATGGAAATGGTGGGAAAAATTTGGCATGTTAGAGATTATTGAGATTGAGTTTAACGAAATCTGAAAGAAAAAAGACGGAGGAAGGTTGACGATTTATTTTGTTCGTAGAAAAAATTGTCAAGGCAAAGAAATTCAATGTCATTCCAAGATTTCAAGTGCCAGTGGCTGAGAAACTACTAAAACAGAAAAAGCGAAATTATCATATAAACTGAGATTGTAATTTGCTTTTGTATCGCATTTTCAAAGAAAAACTTTTTATTTTTATTTCATCTTTGTCGTAAGAAACTAGAATTGGCGCTGTAAATGTAAAAATCAATTCTCAACTCGACAAATTTTAACAGAAAACAATAACAACGATGATAATTTCCACTCACGTTTATCGATGAAAATTCGTATGCACAGGAGTGATAAAGGTCACCAGTTTATATTCGGATCTTTCACCAAAACGATGATCCCCGGACTATTTTCACTCTGGACACTCTTCTCACTAAAGACACTCGTCGACGAATATTCAACCGTACTCAATACATCAATATAATCTTTTCACACCTCTCTTTATCGTCCAACCACTACGATCCCCCAAAAAAATTTTTTTTCAATTAATAATAATAAATCTCCGTAGCACGACTCAGTTTATAAAAGTGGGAACTCGTACCGACGTAGAGAAGCGTTTTTAAAAACTCTTTTTCCCTTCTTCGTTCCAAAAATCCTCCCTTTTCCGAAAGCAAACAGTCTCTCCGCAACAACAACTATGCCAACGGGGATAAATCGAGATTCACGTCCTCGAACACGCGAATCTTTCGAGTCCACAGATCGTATTCACGATGAGACACTTAATCAAAGTATCGGACACCGACAGAGACCTCCTCGTCACAGTGATTCGCCTCTTGAAGCACGTTACAGAAGTAGCAAACTGTAGTTACAGCCCGTGTGGTCGGTGAGAGCCAAGTAGTGCAGATAGCGCCGAGTGGTTTCCGCGTCTGACCGAATTTCGACTTGCACTACTGCGAGAGTAACATTTTCGTCTTCGCCGCTTGGTTGGAGGGGGAAGAGGGGGGCAGAGCTTTCGAAACTTACTATATCGAGTCTCCGACCTTCTTCAAAGACGTTTAAACGCGTCACGAACTTCACTCAAACTTCACACTGCACGGGTGCTCTCGCTCGCGATATTTTTTTTTCTCGATTTTCGAAATTCGTCGGTGCGAAGTGGCGCGGCCGCCTATGTGATGCTGGAGAACCGGAACTGGAGGGTCCGGGTTCAGCCGAGAGTCTCGAGAATGAGATGAAAAAAGAAAAAATAAAGAATCGTTGGCGATAAAGTGGGATAGAAATCCTTGGGACGCGATAATCCAACGAGCCAATCCACCAAATGGAAACGGACCTCGAGGAGCAGTCTCGTGCTTGAGGGGTGAGAAACGGCCAAATCGAGATGTATATACACGATAGCTATATACTCTATATATACACGTTTGAATATATGTCTATATAGTTAAATATATATATATATATATATATCTATTTATGTGTTCGTGTAAATATATATATGAGTATTCAGCTTTTATACGTATAAAGAAATACAGAAGACCGAGAGGGGCACGAAAGCCCAAGAGGGAAATAGGGAATTGGTGTAGGAAGAGAGGTACACTATCGGAGGTAGTGCAGAAGTGAGTGAGGAAGGTAGGGATGGAGTGAGATAGATAGGGAGTGAGTCGAGAGTCGCGTGCTATCGATTCCGCGCGAGCAGAAGTACCAGCACCACCGTCAGGGTTGCTGTAAAGCCGGCTAGCTAGCTTTTTCTCCGCCACTCTCTCTCTTCTTTCGTTGGTATAGTTTTTTTTTCGATTTTATTTTTTTTCCAAATTTTTTTTCTCCTCAGCCTGACTTGTAGCTTCGAAATGAATTTCGGTTATTATACCATCACACGGTGAATCGTACGATTTTTATGAATATCGCATTCATCCGTCGATCCCATAAATCGTAACTTCTGCCCGAGATGATGAAAAAATAAAAATTAATTCACTGAAGTATGCGAAAGGGTATAGTTTGTATTTTTCACACGACGTTAGAATATCTCGTATGGATGGATTACATCGTTGATGTTATTCCCTCGACGTTTTATCAGTCGATTCCACGTTCGTACTTTTGGTTTTATTATTAATAATTTTTTTTTTTTTTTACGTTTCCAACGATCGTTCGCGTTTGCTCGGTGTTGTCGACAGCGAATAACGTTCGGGAAACGTGTTTTTGTTCGAATGACACGATTGAGAGCTGACGCGCGCGCGCGTGTACGAAGATACGCGTTGATAGCACAGAGCTAAACGAGGAGACACGCGTCTCGCTCGGATGTCCGGGCCGGACTGAGGCGCTCGAGCGTTCCGACGGCTCCGCTCTCGTAGCACGCTGGGTTCGAAAGCTTCGAGGTACCGTCAACCCCCACTCGGAGGAGCCACGCTTCAGCTTTCTTCTCCCTCCACTTTCACCGAGCTGCCTTCTCGCTCCTCCACCCTCCGTCGCCCTCAGCAGATCGGGCGCCCTTCGTCTATCTCGTTGTATCGTTTCGTTGGTCTCTATCATATAGTTTCCATCCTCCCTCTGCTCCATCTCTCTCTCTGCTTCATCTCTCTCTCTCTTTCTTTCTCTCTCTCTCTTTCTCTCTCTCTCTCTCTCTCTCGCTGCTCCATCTCTCTCTCTTTCTTTCTCTTTCTCTCTCACTCTCATTCGCCCTGTCGAATTTTCTTCCACCCTCTCACGTCAATTCCCGCCCCCTAGCTTGTACCATTCCTCGTCTCGCCACGACGATCTAGTATCTCTCGACGACGCAGAGACACTACGAGGACCCCCCTCAAAGTCCTTCGTCCACCCTCGTTTCGGTTATCTCGGTGTATCCCGATCCATCTACTTTGCGCTGCTTCTTACACTCATTATGCCTCGTCTGGAATCAACGGTACAGCCGTTGAATGGCTTATCGATGGGGATTAAGGATTTTCATGTGTGTTACGCGTAATGGTCGAAAGAAATTCGATTGAACCTCTTCGATCAATCTAAAAAGAAAAGAATATACTATTTACTCATGAATTGATGACTCAATGACTGGTTAAATTATGATTTATGCCGAGTGTAACTATTCGGATGTTGCGAGAAAAATTACAACACGCGTTATTACTGTTTCCTAACATTTATTGTTAATTCTTATCAGCAAAATAATACGTTTTGCTATTGCAATGACGTCTGCAATTTTTTTCATGAATTCTAAAGTACGTCAAATTATAAAATGAATTTGCGCAAACGAAATTTCTTCATACAATTGCATTCGACATAACGTCACTTGAAAAATTCTACAGCGATTCGTTGAAATCTATATTTCAATACATTTTAATATAATTCATATAACTGATTGATATTCAAATACGATTGAAATAAAAATTTAGATTTTCAAAAAACAAATTATCGTTGAATTTCGTGCTTCGATACAAGATTATTTCCTACAAAAACAATTGCGTCTTCTTCCGGTGCTCTTATAAATAGACACCGCAGTGACGAGAATTATTTTTAAGTCGCGCTGGGATTGAGAGGAACGAAACCGTGAATTTTCGTCGTTATGTCATGCAGCACGACAGCAACGCGAGTATATCCACACAACGTATATACTTCATTCATTTCCAAGCGTCGCACATTCCCCACCGGAAAAATACGTCCTTATATCCCTGTGATGACTGCCTCCCGGGGTAAAGTAACAAAAAAAAAATACAAAAAAAAAACTTTTCTTTACTCTTCGCGCCCTTCGTTCGCGAGAGGGTAGTTTGATAAATCGCGAGTGGAGAATGCGAGTGTGGAATAGCTGCGAATAACTCGCGGCTTCGTCTCGTGCCGGGAGCGGGATATCATGTGGCGTTACGGCGGGTGCGAGTGCGTGTGCGAGTAGTCAGGACGCGACGGCCAAACGTATGATGCCTTCGCACGTCCTCGCAACGTGTACAACCCCACATTCTTCCAGTTCATACTTCCACCGCCATAATTTCGACTGTGTAAAATTTATTTGTTTCGGCGTTATTCGCTTTCGCGAAGATCGAGAATCCGGAAAGTTCGAAGATCGAACGACCGGTCGGGCTTTTCCGAGTCATTCGCCAAGATTGAAAACACACAAAATTACTCGACGGAGTAGTGTGAGTCGTAGCCCGGGTCGTCGTCTCGGCTTAAGAGGGGCGTCGAAGGGGGAGGAAGGGCGGGCGGTGAAAGTAGGGCATATTGAGAGACGACGGAAAGAGATGGAGAGAAGCTCGAGGATGGTAGGTGGGAGATACGGAGACGTTGGAGGCGCGAGGAAAAGGATGGCGCGAGCCCGAGCGTGCGCCACCCTTTCACCCCTCGCACGCGAAAAGGACGAAACGACGAGAGTTTCACCGGCTCGTGCCTATTCCAGAAGTCTCGGGGAAAAAATGGTAATCCAATCGTTTCTCGGATACGAAAGATTCGCGACGATCTTCGAGAAATAGGTAGACAAAAAAAACATAATCGTGGACAAAGAAAAGGCAAATGAAAAGTACATGCGTAGTCACCGCGTCCTTCAGATTTCCGTAAGCGACTCCTACTCCTCGGTCGGAGTATATTTATGCGAGTTCTTTTCGAAAGAATTCCAATGGAAAGAATAAAGAACGAGCCGCATTCCACGCGCTTGTGTACATCGCACTTTTTTCATTCTTTTACGGCTTGTCCGGATCAACCGGTACGGACATTGGCAATCCACAGTGAATGGCGCTTTTTCGCGTGAATAGAAAATAATATTGGCTCGAGTACATTGTGTTAACAAATTTTTTTAATACTTTTTTCTTGAAATTCGTTGCATACGATGGGACGTAGCAGAGTTTTGCCTCGGTAATGCATTGGAGATAGGCTTGGGATGAAACACGATTTTATCGCAATTGAACATTTGGAATCTTCGGAATGTTCAAAATACTTCGAATATTTGAAAGATTAAAAATATTCGAATATTATGAACATTCGGCTGGGAGAGTCCATCATAATGTTCCGAAAATTCAAAAACAAACAGTACTCATCAAATTCCTCGCCAATCAACGCAACGAAATTACAGTTACATCATTCCAAAATTCCCTATCACATCGGCAAAATTATTTATCGTATCAAGGTGCCAATAACTGTACCATTTACCTCCGCGAACTCACGATGTATATATTTATTTTTATTCATTTTTCTTTCGCAACTTTTGTTGTTCCTTTTGCATCACGCGCAAAGATTTCAATACAGACTAACGCCACGCATACGTATAGCTTATAGTCTGCCACCGCTGGTGGCTGCTGCGTTGAAGCAACGGGGAGGGGGCCGGAGTTTCCAAGCTGTAGAAGCGACTGAGAGAACGAGACCGGGAGCCCAGAGGGTTCCCCGGGAAACTTGGCGTAGCGGGCGCACGAGCGAAGCGTGTCGCGTACGGAATGCGAAATTTCGGGGCGGAGAAGTTGCGCCGGTGCAAAGGAGCGAGAAACAAGACGATGGAAGTGTACGGAAGTAGCGAAAGAGAACGGGCCCGGTGAACTGATGCAGCCGACGAGGAAAAAGTCTCGATAAGACCGAGGCGAAACTGACGGTGGCTTCGCTCCTTCGCGAAGCCGGGGCTGAGGCGTTGCGGTAGTCCGTCACTTGTTTCCGTGCGGATTTTCCCCGTGCGGTGCACGACGCCACCGGGAATCGGTAGGGATGGAAAGAAATGAAGGAATGGAAGAGAAAAACGGAAGAAAAAAAAATGTGTATATATATATATACGTGTGTGTGTGTGTATTTCGCCGGAAATCGCTTGATTTTTATTCCTCCGATAAACATGTTACATTATCGTGACAGGAAAGTCGTGCTACAGGTGACGTAAGCACGTCTGGAATCGCTAGCGAAAATCGCAGGTCCTTGCGATACCTGTGCAATTATTATTGTTATTATTCTTTTTATTGGAAAAAGATTAAAAGTGATATTCAGCGATGAGCTGTTTTTTTTTTCATAGTCCCTTGATTTCGCGATTTAATTGAGTGACAATTTTTAATTATCATGGACTTCGGTACGATATCGATTTAAATTTTCTTTTTTTGTTCCAGATCGATCGAGCGGTTATATCATTGGTCAGCTAGATTACATTTTTGTAAAAGTATTAAGCAGATTGAACGACGTAAAATTCGACGAAATAATGTAAGGTATAATGAGGTATATAGTCCAAAACTTGGGTCACATCAGTTAATCGGTATCCGACCGAGAAATTCCTTATCACATTCCACCCTATCCCATAACCTTCAGAAACTGATGACGAGATATTTGAATAGCGATCTCAACCGGTTGGTTTCATTGAATACCGGTGGTAAACCCGAGCGTCGGGGTCTTTGCGAAATTATAACCACCGTGTAACCCCATGACGAAGTTCCCTGCCGTGGATGACGGTGGTGGTAGAGCCCAGACTCGGGGTAACAATCCACAATGTATAACGATTATTATTCGCACATGAATACTGAAATCGAATGAGTAAGTAAGTAAAGTGAGTAGAGATCGAAACAAAATTATTTTATCAGGACTTTGGTTTTTAGAGCACATAGAAAATTTGTTTTTTAGAGCACACGATAAATTTAAGATGATGGATCATGAAGACGAAAATGAAAATAGTAAATTTGATAACTTTTCGCGAAACCTGATAACTTTACATCGGACAGGTGTCAAGAAACCCTCACGAATCGCGTGTATCCACAAGCACGTAAGGTCGCACGCGATTCCGTCCGATAAATCCGAAGCGATTAGTCCACGACGCCGTTTCAGCCCTTCGCAATTCGGTATAAGAGTGTCGCGCAACCGTCAAATCGATGACGCAGCGGGAAGCTTAACGTGTGAGCGTCGTTCCGAAGCTCGGGTTGTCACTCTCGGGAGAGTGGTAACTGAGTCCGAACCTCCCACTCGATGTTTCGGTCAATCGCGATTGCCCGAAGTGCAAGTACACGTGAAATATATGAACGTACTCGTGAGCTACAGCGAGTCACCCTCGGGCGAACAATCCTGCTGCCCGTCGGTCTCTCCGAGGCTCGCGAAATGTTGAGCCGAGAGAGCGCGAAATATTATCGTCCACGACGATCACGAATGGCAACCGGTGGTGGTTCCAATGCTCGGGCAGAAGAAGGGTGGAAGGGGGGAGGGGACGCTGTGTCCACAGGTATATTTCGGCGATGGCCGAAAAGGGCGAGAGTCCGCGCATTTGTTTCGCTCGCCACACGCAGCCTAGACCGAAGAAGGGTCCAACCACAATGGCGGATGCTTGAGAAAACAGGATCGAAATTCTGGAGAGTAAGGTTCGACCACGAAGCGGTGAAGGTACTTGGCAGTCGCACGAGACGACCTATCTTATGAAATACTTGCATTGATGGTATTGACGTGATTATATTAGCCTTTGTTGTGTAAGGCACTGAATAATTACTCATTGTGCATTGTGCGGAAATCAAGTCCAACATATTACCTCAAATTTCTATTATTATAAATATTGAGATCCGATGAAAATCAAAAATAGAAACGGAACAAACAGGTACAATCGAAATAAAAAACGTACATTAAATCCTATAATTCATCATTTTTTCTATATTAAAATTCAATTATTAAATACGTACATATAAGATTGATTCGCAACTGGAAATTAATTATCATCCTAGCCTCACAAGTACAATCCACTAGATAAAAAATATATTCACCGAACACGTGTCAAATCGGATCCAACTTCATTTTCAAATCTCGCTCGGAAATATCGGATATAAAGCTCAAGTTCCATCTTGAAAATTCATTTGTTAGTCGTCCGTTTATGCCGATAGCCCGGTTAGGTATCACATCCGCGTTTTTCGTCCTGCGTTATCTCTCTTTTCGTATCCTTCGCTTCGCTTTCCATTCGCTTTTTTCCCCCCCGACTCGTTCTCTTTCCCTCTGTTCCGACTCTTCTTCTTCTTCCATTTCTCTCGACGCTTGCCCCGCGCGCACAACGCGATTCCATCTCTTCGCGAACTCGACTCTCGCTTGCACGCTCGCTCGTCCTGGCCAACCCCCCACCGCCCCTTCTCCCCGCTTGCTTCCCTCCTGTTTCCGGTGATACATTACTTTCGTACGTTCGTGAGTTACGTCTCGCACGTGGACACGATATTTCGTATTTATAGGCCAAATAAATTTGCCAGTACGCTCTTGCTCTCGTCTTTTTCCGGTTTCGTCCTGGAAACCAGAAGGCGGAGAGTCCTTATTCTTAACCGGTGTGCGGTTTCGTAACTCGACTACGAGAAACAATCTTTTTTAAATTTCTTTTTTATAGTTCCCCCGATTCCGGCACTCCAGTTATCACTCTCTGATACGACGACCGTGTGCACAGAGGAAACCTATCAGGGTTTTGATCGTTTTCTTCGACATTTTCGACAGCGAGAAATTCTTAAAATGCAATGTTCCGACCGTTGATGTGCCGACGGCGCAGGCGTACGGTTCGAGTTCGAATGAAGGAACGCCGGACTGTTGAACTTCCGGGATATTGAGCAAAATAAGATATTTGATCGAAATAGAAAAATTAGCTGGATGATGCTCACGCAACAAATTATAATTTCAATTAATATTCTCCTAGATAATTTGAATTACAATTTTTATCATAGACCGAGCAGCATCACCTAGCTAGTACGTACCGAAAGAAGCTTTTCATTTGGAATCTGAATGCAAGATCTTTTCAGGCAGATTGCGGAGAAGACGAAAAAATTGCCAAATTCTCTCACGAAATTTAAAATAGCTGAATTAATTGCGTCTGCGCGAATGAGGGAAACGCGTTGCTGTCCTCGTCGTGGGCAGGTCGGTTCTCTTTGCCAACCCGTGCGATCAGCCGGGCAGCCGCAGCGGTGAATATCATATACCGGCCTATAGACACTTGAAGAGCAAACGCAGAAGAGGAAAGCAGGTTCGATAGCATAACTTTCCCTCCCCTAAACTCCTGACGCGAGCCACAGCCAGCAATTGGGAATTAGTCTCTCGTTAACGAAGTTTACCGTCGTGTTCATAGAAGCGGGGAAGGGGGGGGGGCGCAAGAAGAGAGGCAAGGGAGGGCGGGATGAGTTTGCCTGCCTTTGTGCGGTCGGTCAGCCAAGTCAGCCACGTCAGCTTCGTATAACGAGGGCCAAGACGTGCTAATACTCGGCGAATTTTCCGACCATGGGTCGTAGGAACCAATAACCCGATTGGATAGCCACGATGAACCAATCTCAGTCGGAAAATAATTACTGGAAATCCGCCACAATGAAAAAAATTGTACTAAACGAAAAAAAACCATTTTTTTTTAAAATTTATAAATAATTGTAATTGTATTGTATTGTGAATTTACAGTTGTAATCGTAATTATGACAACAAAAAGAAATTGTACTGAAACGAAGAACAATTTTTATTGACCAAACCGTAGGTAATTTTAATTAAATTTTATTGTGATTTTATTATGGTTATTGTGATTTTATGATGGTAATTTTAATTGTGTTTTATTGTGAGGATAAAATAATGTATAGGCCCTTGAAATTTGTCCGACCGAATTAGATTCGTTGTAGCACGTTACGCGTGTGAGATATTGCTGCTACGATCTTGTAGCTGCTGAGAACCTGATGGAATATTATCGTGGAAGATCAATACGGATTCGTTGCTCTACTGCCGTTGCCGCTTTTTCTTGTGGCCTCGGGGAAACCCATCAGTTCGAAAAGCAATCTGTACCTAGATCAGGTTCACGCTCATGTGTATGTGTGTGTGTATGTATGGTGCAACTGACGACAATACTTTGTGATCGGAAATTTAGTTAGTCTTCAATCAGAAACAGCTCCTGTACAGCATTCACAGAATCAACAAGAGTAATTTGTAGTTGACTCGATTGATAATCGAATAGTTGAATCGATGATTTTAAGTTATTTCGTCGATATAGAGCACGGCAGAAGAGCTGACAAAGAAAGATTGAAAACCCTTAAGATAACATCTGCTGAACAATTAATTCCATCGTGATACTGGAAATCCGTCAAGTGTCTTCATCTCAATTATCATTTAAAAAATTCATTAAAAAAATCATCAACCGAGTATACCAACAATTTTAAAAAACAGTTTCGATATTTCTTCAATTTATACTCGAGTACTTTTTTTATTTGCCACATCGTCGATAGGAACGAATAATACAGAGTTTATGACACCCAAATTCAATTCCCATCCCCGACAATTCTATTCGCCATTGAAACATAAAATTATCTCAGAGTGCTGCGGCCATTGTCGTATTAATTTTCCCCGTTAATCGCAACGGTTAGAGACACGACTATGCACCTTTAGCCAGTATACACCATCGTCCTAAGTGCCCAATAACTAAACTTTACCGTGCACAGTGCTGTAACATCCACAGATGCGGCAGAGAGAAAGAGAGAGAGAGAGTGAGACAGATAGAGAGAGTGCGGATAGCGGATATGACGCACACTGCTATACCATACGACACAAATAGATATATATATGCATACCCGCATATAGTCCACGTTATTAAGACTTCGTAGTCTCATTCGTGCGATCGTTAGCGTGTTATCGATAATTCCATTTGAGTCTTTGAGTAGACGAGAGTACACATCCCTTGGGATAGATCCCACCCTTTCCGCTGTTCTGCGAGACGCCTAAGACCCGCGGCTGCAGCCATACCTTTCCGGCTTGAGTACAGACCGAAACAGACCTTCGTGCACGTGAAAAGGGCCGCGGAAACGAGGAAAACGTGATAGACCCGAACATGGTTGAGCGATAGAGACAGAGTCTTTCCCTAGCTTCTGTTATCGCTGTGTACTACCACCCCGCCCCGCCCCCCAATCCCTTCCCCCTCCCCCCCTCATCCCGATTTCTCTTGGCAATCCTAATTGTGCACAGGTCGATCGTGTTTCATGGCAGACACAAGGGTATTGGTTGTACCCCGAATAGCCAGTAGCCGCAGTCCGACAAGGACGGGCATAGTCGGGATTTCGCTTCGATACAGCTTCCCGTAGATGCTCGTGGACCGACAAGGGTGAGAAAGGGATCGAAGGGACGAAGGCGAGGGAAAAGCTTGACGGAAAGGAGCAGGTGTTAACGACCCCCGGAGAAAACCCGGTGTTCAGTGAGAGCCTTGAGTACCTAGCGCGTATTGTAGGGCGCAGAGTCTACGGTAGAACGTATTTTTGGTGGCCTCGACGCCCTCGGCAATTTTCGTGGCCGATACTTCCCTTCTCTCTGTTACACTTTGGCTGTTCGCACTTAATGCTTGTAACGAGAGGGCTAAGATGAGGGGGTGGAGGGTGTGTTTTACTATACGACGCAACTGTGAGCGAAAGGGAAAAGCCCTCGGTGTAAAACCGTGGTGCGACGTTCACGAGGTTGTAATCTCGTATATTTCTATGGGATACGGTATGTCGAGCGTGGGAGAAAGCGAAGGTCCTCACGTGTTTGAAAAACCTGGATCCGTTAAATATGACCCATGCCCAGACGGCTCTGTGGGGTTATCTGTGATGCCTATGGGCGTACGAAATTTGGTACTGCCCACATCTATTGATAGACGATGATAATGAAACGATTATCTTCGAACAAAAAGGCTGGACCTTACTCCACACGATTTTTCTCTCTTTCCTTTTCTTATGTGTAAAAAAATTACTAACTTTTCGAGAAGTCACAATAGCAGTATAATGTCACATGGGTATTGTTTTTTTTACACGTTTTTTCGAATCGAGAGAACGAACGAGGCTATCGGGAAGTTCAGTCTTCACGGTCGCGAGTACGAGAGTTTGAATGGAACGAGAGTGGGAAAAATGGGAAATTTGTCCACGTCGAATGATAAAAGAGGCGAACGAGCGTCGCGATTATTCAATGTCGTTTTCAACGTAGGAGATGTATCCAAACATATATATATGAACGCGCACACCCATGTATATGTATTTACAGATATATTTACGATATATATATATATACGATAAATGCTACATGCGTAGTACGCGAGAGACACGTACGTTTGTATTCCCGTGAAGCTCTCATTGTGTATGCCACAGTATACACGCGTGCCTGCATAGTCCGCTGGGAAACAGACGAGCGGTGAAAAGTTTATCCCCGATAAGGGAAAACCGAGTGGGCGCAGGGGCGAGAAGGGAGGAGACAGACAAAAAGAAAAATCATGCAAAATAAAAAGAACTGAAAAAAAAGAGGCCGGAACGAGAAAACTATGCATGTGGTTTCGTCGGGGCGAATCCATGAAAATTGGGTGAAATGGAAATTCGAAGGAAAAAAAAGTGAAAGACGACGAAACGAGATTTCAATCGGATCTCGTCAGAAGAGAAGTAAGGTCTTGGAGGCTGCGTAAGTACGTTTTCGCGGTGCCTCGAGACGCTTCCCTTTCGTCGCCGAAATATATTCACAGGCCGTCTGTGCGTCTCCCGTGCGACGAAAAAGAACAGTCTCGAGACGAGCCGACGACTCACCGTTTTATCAAAAATAGCTGTGCAGGACGATCCGATTTATCGAATATCAAAGTCAGCGTTTTTCGTGGAATATCCAAAGAACGTCGAAAGAATATTAAATACTTACGATATTGTTCCGTGGAATTTTGCAATTTTACGCTTAACATGAACATTTTCGAATACCCAACTTTCGAAGCCTCGTAAATTAAAAAGAAGCAGACAATATCTAAAATTTTCATCACGAATAGATTTCATCTGCAGAAAAATGCATTCTCATATCAAACTCATGTGAGATAATGAAATTGATTTCAATAAAAAAACTCTGATTATCCAAATCAAAATGTCATGAATCGTCGGGATGATAAATAAATCTTGCGTTAATTTTATGAATCTTTCAAAAACTCGTAACCCGATGTCTCGGAGTGCAGATGCATTCACAAGAGAAACCGTTGGAGAATCACGACGATGAGTGAACGGTATCTGCTTTATTTTACATTATAATCCTCTTAAGCAGAAACAGCTATAGAAGCAAGAACGAGGCTTGTAGACAGGAAGAGCGACACGAGAGGGGAGAGAAGGGGCTCTCTCGAGCAATTAAATAGCGCCAGCGACGACAAGGACGACTCTCGGCGAAAGGAACCAGCCGGCAAGGGCGGCGCCGCATACGCGTACTGCGTTATATACCCTATAGATTGCAATATATATATATGCGTTATTCCACGTCCAATAGGACGGTCAGAATCCCGACCCCTACCGATTAAATTCATGGTTCTTCGGCTTTTAATTGAGTTTAAAAACAACCCTAATTTTTTTCGGAATTCCCGAATCCCTCTACAACCCCTCAGAAACAAACCCCTCCAAATAAGGCAAAGCACACTCCAAAAAAATTGAAAATTACGATTTTCCTTGTGATTCCAGTAGGTCAAAAAATGAAGTTTCCCAAGATCTCAGAGCGAGATATTTATTGCAACTTCTTTTTATGAACTAAATCAAAAATCTTGCATTAAATCGACAGAATTCAGGGCTTTGACGATCCGATTCGACGTTGAATAACCCGTGTAAGTATACATACGCACACGTTGCACTCGACGCGATCATGGACCCGGCAAAACATTCGGCCCCTTTCAGAATTTCGAGAGCACGGCGGAACTGGCGCGCAAGGGGTCCACAATATTTCGCGGCTGCAGCAACAACCGGGGCGAAACAGACTGCGATACACACAGGCGAGCCCATGCGTACGAGAAAAACTTTCTTCCTTGTACGTCGCTCTCTCTCTCCCTCTTTCTCTCTGATTCTACCATTTGTCGTTGCCCAAAAAAAAACCGCCCCTTCCCCCTATCGAATCGACACGGCAAGAACGGGCGGGTCATTGTTGTCGTCAGACATGACGGGCGTGTGCGCGAGCGCTTAACGCGGCCCCGTGGAAGTAAAAGTGCTTCTCGAGTGCTCGGCGACGCCGACGAGAGTGCGGGAAAGCGAGAGCAGCCCGGAGCGCCAGTCCCTGGGTTCATTAGTAAAACTGAAGTGTCGAGAGCCGCGCGTGAAGGACGCTCTCTTGCTCCACGTGTTCGTTGGATATATGCGGAAGAACCGACTCGGGTTCACCTCTTCTCGAATCGTCCCCGACGCAACCTCAACGTCATTGGCATCGTCAGCATAACGTCGCGGGCACCGTAAGCGCCATGTCGGAAAAAGCTTTCCATCGCATCTACAACCGCTTATCTGAGAGATTGATTTAATTACACGTTTTTAGTGTGGAATTTATTGATGTGCTTAAGTTTTTGCTCTATGAAGTATCGTAATTCATCCTTGGATGGAATTAGTTCGAAGTCTACGTTGTGCGCTGGTAATTGTGCACATATTTCTTATTGTATTCGATTTTTCTTTCAATTTCCGTACGATATTATCATCGTTATGATCATTATTATTTTGCAGTTCACGATACTTTCAAAAGCCGCTAAACTCGAATGGAAACTATTTAATTTATGAGTAATTAGCCATAAAAAAATGTAAAACCCCGTCGAGCTAACGAAAAACGTAGTATTTAAAAATATCGATTTCCAGTTACGTCCGGCAAAAACAAAAATTCAATTAAAAATAGCTACATCAATTTTTTACCGATCACAAAACCAGAAGAGAATCAATCACCATTATGACAAAAATATATGGCCGACGCGACGTCGGTTCGATCACTCGCGTACGAGTACTTTACTACACACAGAAACGTTGCCCCGAAATCGGTTTGGGGTTGCGCCGAACGGCTCAGTCCGACCCCCAGCGATGCTCTCGATTAAGCTCCTTTTTTTTTCTTTTTTTTTAAACTTTTTTTTTTCTCGTCCGGTCAGGAGGGATGTTGGCCGATCGAGAGAAGAGCCGATGGAGTGCAGGGGAACCGACGAAGTGGCGTGGGACGAAGAGCGAAGAGCCTGCGGACTGGTCTGGAATATTTAATTTTCATCGATATCCCCAGTCGGACCTTGGAGTGCGCGTCAAAGAGCGCGCCGTCGGCATTGATCACGACTCAAAACTCGGCACCTGGCTGCCAGAGGCTGCCCGACCGCGCGATATCCGACCGCCTGAAGATCTCTCTCGTAGCCGCTGTTGCTCTTGGCGATAAAAATCGATTATTCAAACAACGACGACCGCAAACGAAGCCTACTCGTCCACTGTCCAACCATTCTTTTGTTCTCATCCGCATGGCTTTATCCCTCTTCCACTATTTCACTCTTTTCTGATTCACACGCGAGACATTCGAACACCTCGAACATTCGAGCGAGGTCCAACGGTGATAAAATAAAATAAAACCATTGGGGGCGGTTTTTTTTTGCTTTCGCAGAGTTTTTCTCTGCAATATCGGAAGTAAAGGGTGTTTTTGTTGGCGGATCATTTTATCGTTGAATATGTCGTGGATCGTCGAGGATTGCGACGTGTATGATGATAAGTCTATATACGTTGCGGTTGGTCCCTTGCGCGGAGAGAAGTGGGACAATGGAATTAGGGTAATCAATCAATTGTCAAAATGAGACGTACCTTGGTGGTACCCAAATAGACGTCCGAGCGGAATTCACGAATGTTCAACCCCAAAATTTAATACCGTCGAGAATTCATGCACGAGTGTTTAACGAGTCATCAACTTGATAGGGATTTTTTTTTAATTCCACGAAATTAATAGACTAATCGTTGTGTGATAACTGGTGACTGTTCATTAGAGATTGGCATTTATTAAATTAAAATGTATCAAAAATACTTTCCCGGTCGAATAACAATTATCAATTATCACGAAACAATTACAATAGAATGTTCTCACTAATTAATTTATAATTGGTAATATGACATTCAACACCAATTACAATTCATGATTGATCAGTAATAAAAGTAATTTAAATAATAATGTTATGAATGAGCCACGGTTGGTACACCGATGCAGAATGGGAGTTGGTGCGAGTTGCCAAGAGCCATGGAGACGCGGAAAATCTAGGTACCGTGAGGCCCAGGGTGAAAAGGCATCACGAGGGTTGGCACTGTGCCCATTGTCAGCATGGCGATGGGAGAAATAACGAGCTCGCCCCGTGAACGGACCGATGACTCGTGGAACGTGCACTTCCGGTTGCGTGTACGGCCTTCCTTCTCCAACCCTTTACAACCTTTCGTTATACGTACGAAGGGTGGGCGGTGCGAATTGCAATATTTTCACTGCGAACCGGACTACCCACGACCGACCCATTCCAGCTTGGCCTCGGCCGTAGCTGCGAAATACTCACCAATACTTTTCCAACTCGATTGTTGATTTCGTAACGTTCGCATGAACGCGCTACGGATATTTATCTGACCGGGAGGAAAAAAAGCATGGAAAAAATGTTATTGTAGCTTCGGGCGGGATACGGAAATGAAAAAATGTGCATCGAAAATGGTCTTTGCAAAACATGTAACAATGTCGATAATTGGATGGGTTATTGTTGAGATGCGCCGGTGGATCAACGCGTTTAGGATGTTCGTTAGCATCGGGTATTTATTAGAGGAGACGGTTGTACTTGCAGAGAGAGATTGTATGCGATTTAAGACAAGAGGGGCTAAGCTTGTTGGGCACATTTAAAAAAACAATTGTGATTCACCTTTGATCAAGAATATAGATAAATGTATTTTAAGTAAATTAATTCCCTAACAGTCGATTACGCTAGTGAAAACATTTCCAATTTCTCAACAGCAGCGAATTCAGCTGCATCGAATCTCGTTGTCGTCTCAATCGTCGGGGAACATTAATCCGTATCGGTTGATCGTCACCCGAACTGTCTAATGTTATCACACACTCCGCATCGGGTTCGTCCGTCAGTGCGTGAACGCGGAATGCTTTCCCGATATTAATTACCGTTCGTGTCCGTGTGCGATATACCAAGCTTCGCGAATATTGCTCGCCGTACGAGCGCGTGCGCCCGTGGAGATTGCAATTTCGATAAAATTTTCACCGAGTTGCCGATTGTATGTGCGGTAACGATTATTAATTCGGAAGAGCCGAAAAGAATTTTCCATCCGAGTGGCACACGTACACGCGTTACTATGTACGATATGTATAGTACATGGAACATGAAACATAAATGTGTATAGTACATGGAAACGTAGTTTATATATATCTCTCTCTCGTTTTCTCGCTCTCCCCCCCCCCTCTCTCTCTCTCTCTCTCTCTCTCTCTTCCATTCCACTGGTACTACAGATAATCGATGTATGTATAAGGCACGCCGTGTAAACCGTACGCCGCGGGAGGAGCGACCGGGACGAGATTGCAGTTGAAACTAATGCCTCTGTTACGCAATAGATTCACACGGCAACGGTTCCGCACATTCGAATAGTAAAATCACACACGTCCACCGCTACTACAATACGCCGCACTATTTCAACGACATACACACAATCGTTATAGGTGAGATTGCACATCGTACACGTACCCACCGTACACGCGCGATAGTTGCAGCGTAGTAAAATTTGTTTCACAACAGTAATACCGCCACCGTTGGATATATATATGTATATATATGTGTATATATTTATATATACATATACACGGGTTGCCGCTTGTAACATTTAAAGGCCGCCTCGAGCCAACGCGCCTCACCTCGCTCCATCCAAAACCGTCCGATATTTCGTCCCGCGATTCTCTGATATAACGCGCTTTCGCGTCCGTGCGCCGCCCGTTTCATCTTTCACGATGCACTCACCGTTATTGTTTTCTCGGCCCGACGGGCTTCCACCATCTCTCCGTGTATCCCCCCCCCCCCCTTCCAACCCCGCCGCATACTAGGGCCGCCTCTTTCCCGTCCGCATGCACGCTTCTCCGAGCGTGCTTTCGCGCTCGTTGTCGTTGCTCCGCCGGTTCTCGCGCTCGCTTCCGGTTCCACCCCCGTAACTCTATCTCTCGCGCATCCGCGGAGCACCGAGCAAAGTCCTGATTGCTAGAAAATCGGGTTAACGTTACGAGACCGAATACTCACGCTATTCAACAGTCATCCGAACTCTCGCTCGCTCTTTCGACGAACCTGCGAATCGAGAATTGTCTCAATGGCGAGAGAGAATGAGAAGGGGAGAGAGAGAGAGAGAGAGAGATGTTACGGTGCTCTAACGCTGTCTCTGCTAATAATGCGTTGCACAGCTATCGGTACGACGTGGGCATATATGCAACTATACACATACATATAGAATCACACAGTCCCACTGTTACAATGAAACTGATCACATCGAACTGCGTAATCCAATTCGAGGAAATCAGGCCAACCGACAATGGTTTCCCTAATTAACCCTCCGGCGACGTTGAACCCATTGATAAGCGTCCAAAACAACGCCGTTTTGTGCAGACATCACTATCGTGATACGGAAATCCGTGAAATAACGCGAATCGAATGCATTTCTCACGGTTTAATCCCTTTATTGATTATTTTATTATTATTATCGTACGTCGTTTGACGGCTCCGGTAACCCGTGATTATACATTGGATTGTTATATACGGACTAGCCGCAAATGTATGGTTGAAGAAAACATTTTCTTTCTCGCTTGACATGTAAAGTTTTTATCAGATTTTACCTCCAGGCGCTTGGCATCATTATTAATTCATTATTATTACTATGTTATTGTTGTCTCCATTGATATCTCAACAGCCATTACTGTTTTTGTTCTCATTTTGTGATACAGTGTTTCATATTTTTGTCGAACTTTTCTCAATATTTACTATAGTGATTATTCTCTTTGGTTCTCCATATTTCGTTTCGTAAACAAATCGTTCACCCGTAAAATTAGTAAATCAACGAATAATTACAGAGTACCCAATTTCCACAGGTACACGTAGCCATGTAACTGCACCACTGAATTTTCATTAATATTTTTGAAATACCCGTGCTGGAGATTCTCACACAATCTCGATATCCCACACACGACTCTATGGAAGCTTCGCCCTTTTGAATATTATTTTTGGAGTACTTCAAATATTACCTTCGTTTTTAATGCGGAAAATTATAAACGGGATTGCGGCTACCTAATTTTTAGCACATTATTAATCAAGCGTGTAGTATAATACTCCCTTCGTTTTTATGCTGGGAATTTAAATTAACATATTTGCCGTTCACCTTTTTTATAGCTAGCGGCCAATTCGCATGCATGTGCTTCGATACTTTCCATATTTTGTTTAGGTATAACATACCCTAAAATCCAACGTCTAATAATGTATGCTAAAGTCTTTAAAAAAAAAATTATATCCCCTCCGAAATAAAATCACGTTGTCAACTAAATAATTCACCCATCCATCTTCCCTGAATTCCCGAATATTTCTGAAATCTCAAAACTCGTCACATCCCAAGCGCAAAAGAATCACGCGTTTCGCAAATTCCGAAAGAAAGAAAAAATATCAAATACGAGATGGAAAGAAGAATTTTGAGTCCCGCGGGAGAATAAAATAAGTCCGTCGAAAAAGTCACTGTCGCGGGCCGTGAAGAAGTGAAAAGAAACGAGAGTGAAAAAGGGCCGAAAGCAGAGGACAAAAAAATGATGATGAGGCACGAGTGTTTGTCTTGCGGTTGAGTCAAAGTTTTTTTTATTAGAGTGGCAGCCGCGGTTCCATGCGCTTATCGTTGTACCTTACATAGGTACTACAGTACAGTCGCGCGTATACATATACAATGGTGTAGCGGACTGTATAAGGGTCCGGATAGATGATGGCGATGGATGCCGCCGGTGCTGCTGCCGCGCCGTTGATGCTGGGGTAGGATTTTCGGTGTGTAAAGGACGAAAAGGTGCCGTCGACGGAGAAGTAGGAGAAAGCGGATGAAGTCGGAGGGGACAGCAACTGAACGCTAGCGGAGTTGCCTCGGGGATTACGCAAATTGCTCCGATTGTCGGGCACAAGCTTCTCGCAGCTCACGTCTATTCTCGTCGTCTACTCGCTCTCTGCTCTCAGCATCCCATTCCCGTCTCTCTTCGGCTCACACTCGTTCACGGGATATACGTACGTGCCCATACATCAAGGGTTCTACGGGGGTCGTTGCTGGCTCTGGCACGACGTGGGCGCACCACCGAGACATGGCAGCACGACGGAAAATCCGAATGCGAGAAACATATATATATATATATATATATATCCAGATCCGGGAAGAAGAGAGGAAAAGGCGATATGTATATGTATATATATGTGTGAGGCAGGTGACTGCGAGTGAATGTATACGAGTGCGAGTGACGAAGAGGATCGAGGATCCGCGCGGGGGATATGTAAAATCCTTAGGAAAATATTCAACGAGCATAATCGACTCTCGCGGTAACGCGTCGACGGCCTGAATCAACATTCGTGTCTCCGCTGAGATGTGCGAGTGATGCTTTGAGCTTCCACTCACCATATCACTACCGCGCTTTGCCTCCCGCCCTCCGTCTCACACCCCGTTCTCTTCTCGGGTCCGGGGTATACAGACGACACGGCCTCTCGACACACGAGAATGAGAGAAGCGCACGGTGGTAGACCGCAACAGCCGAGAAATCTTCGGTAACCGGGGTGCGTGCTCTCGCGATATTTTCGAGAGCCATGAGAACGACGCGAGAGATGGAGAAGTGGAGGAATGTGGGTTGACGACGGGGTTGAAGGTGTCGACTATGGCGCTCTCTGGCACTAACTCCGGTTGCGCTACGTCACGACGAGGCTACGGGAGACAACGAGGACTTTCGGAGAAAGACGGGCTGTACGCTCGAGGAAAAATTTAATTGTCACGACGTTTTGCATAAGTCTTGCCGAAAATCGTACGGAACAAGTGGGTCTGTTTTGTTTTATTTTTTTATCTTGACGCGGTCCTTATGTAGTCGGTTAATTCTCGTAGATACTGAATGCATGCAACGGAATGGTCGTCGAATGGACATAACAACGTAGCAGAGGAATCCTGAGCATTCTTCGTTCAATCCTATCATACTCATTCACGCACTGCGCTGTACTCCGTAAGTTTTGCGAGCCTGCGGAAATGAAACTTTTTTCATTGTATACGAATTCAAGGTAACTAAATGTAGACGAAAGAAAGGGACTACCTTGGGATTTGATATGTTAATAATATGGGATGGAAAAGACGAACAGCGACCATCAAAGACAGACTGGCACAGTCAAAGACAGCCACGGACATTTCAACTGGTTCTGCACTTAATACATGTGTAATTTGATCATCTACCGATGAGATAAAAATCTTCCTTCTCAAATAATAATCCGTTCTTCACCGAAACCTTAAGCCTTCCTAGACTTCTACGGAACCCCAAAAAACAACCATCATACCCATAATTTCATGATAAAAGCATCGACGTACTTGGCGCTACGCATCAGTCTTCGTGTCGTTGGGAACCCGCGCGATCGGGACTTCGCGCGCAGGTCACCGGGTTAATTAAAAATGCCTCAACTCAGGTCATCGCGGTACACCCGAAGCTCTCGCAGTGTACATCACGGTTGCGAACGGCGAACGTATGGAAGCGAATAAAGCCAGTAGCACTGCACCAGGCCCGATCGGACAAGCACTCTCGTAACGCACGAGGCTTACGGAATACACATTCTGCACTAAATAGGTATCGCCGACCAAATGCCATTTCCGCACGAAGTTAAATGCAGCACCACGCGTCGCGGTTTATAGCGAACGGGCGTCAACGCTTATAGCGTAACACGCTCTACGCAAAATACATGCAAGTACCGTGGCTTTCGCGGCGACGGTGTAACGTGAAATACGGGTTCACCATTGCGCGACGAGATCCGCGCTGGTCTCGTTATTGCCCGGTGAATTGTTCGTCCGAGAATTAGACTCGGAATTTCTACGTTTCGCTCGTAATCTTCACATCGGCCGAATCTTTGATCTCTCGCGTTCGCTGTAAATATTTTTATTCACTCGTCGAGAAACAAAAACGATGAAAAGATCCAGATGCCACAGAAGCTGAGATATTCTGCTATTTTTACTCGTCTATTTATTATTTTCCATTCCTCCACAGCTGGATTTGCATAATTTTGAAAACCCAACTCTCCAATGTCGCTAAAAATTGTTTTGTAGTTTTTTTTTTATGTCCGATTATTTTCTGTAGAATATTTTCAGTATCCTTGTACGTAATGCAAATGTTGTTTCCATCTGATAGAAATGAAGACATAGCAGACATCCTTCAGCGGAAGGTCTTCAATAATATTTAAAGATCAATCGTTTGCTATTGAAAGTAATTTGCTTAACTTTATCAACATCCGTGCAAAAATTGTTGGACGATTTTAATTCCAAAAAGAAAACGGTCGGTGGAGGATGTGCGAGCGATATGGAAATTTAATTTAGAGCCTTTTCGTATCATCGTATTATCCCGTTGCCGCTTCTTCGGGCTGTGAAATATAAATTCCACGAAAGTGTGTCACGGAGAGTGGGTCGAGGGAGGACCGAAAGGGATTATAACGAGAAGGTTCAACGAGTTGCTCACCGTGACCGGGGCTGGGGGGGGGGGGGGGGGGGATGAAGCGAGAGACGTCGGTGCATCTCACCCCGTCCTCGCTGCGCAACCTCCCTGGCAACGTAATTTATAATCCCGGCGTAGGTATTACACAGGAGAGATCGCCCAGGATACCTAATCCATATCTGCAGGTGCCTCCTCCCGGCTGGTTCCTCCGAGCCTTGTCGGAGATGTTGCGCCGGTGCGCTCCAGCCTCTCGCAGGTGGCGGTGAGACAGCTGCGCGCCGAGTGTTGTAATTAATCTGTCGTCTATACCTCGACGCGAGAACACCGAACGGTATTCCGAAGCTGATGGTCGTGCGTTCGTGCCCCATGTTGCCGGACGTTGAAACGCCTGCTGAGGTTGTGGATGAGAATGACGTGCCTCTGAGGCCCCCATTGGGATCATCCGTCTTCGCGATGGACTTCCAATAGGTCGACTGATAATATTATCGCTCGGAAAAAATATTGATACCACGGCAAGTATGGGTCAATCCTCTGGGCTTTCATTTCTAGTGGAAGAAGTTTAAGCAGAATTTACATGTGACGTTGAGATTGCGTTTCCTGTACCTGTTTGTATATTTTTTTTAGTTTCCGGCAACTTATCGATTTGTTATGGAGACCTCAGTAACCTAGAAATTTATTATTTATTAATATGTACCATTCGAATAATTTGAATGAAAATTGATGGAATTTATATACGAGGTTTCAATAATTTCAATGAAAATGAATATAATTTAATTTTCATATCGCAATTATGTAAATTATCAGGGGAAACATATCTAAAAAATGTTTAAATATATGCCCCGCGAAACGATCTATCTATAATTTCTTGTTAGAACGAGTAGAGAGATTGGAATCGACTGAGATTCGTCGATTCTCGTTACGACGAAATACTCGCGGAAAATTGCTTCTGAATTATTTCATCACTCTCATAGCCGGAGACCAAGCGAGCCGTCTGTGGCGGACCTAATGCTCGGTTCAAATTATAATTGCACCACCCTCGAACCACGGAATACGAGTCGCCTCTCCGTCCCTCGACCACGAATGGCTACGCCCAACTCTCGCCGATCTAATCATCAATTTACCCGGCTCCCGCGAATGGTTAAGAAAATCACCGGAACGCCGAGCGAACGCAATGACGAATACGAAAACAGCGAGAGAATGAAGAGAATGAAAATTGAGATCGTGGCGATGATGGGTCGAAAGCGTTGCAGGCGTAATGAGGGAAAAAAAACCTGCCAATAAATTTGCGCGTAGCATGAACATAGCGAGAATAGCTTTTCCCTGAGGAATTTCATTTTGTAACCCGTGAACGGAAAACATACAAAACGAATATTTAAAATATGGTACATAACAACGAGTATTCGTACTATCCGAAAACCGCTTCTACGAAAAAAATGCTGGATAATGAAAACAGATTATTCTCTATTTTTTGATGCATTAAAAATATGAGTTTTCATTATTTCCATAAACTGGCTTAATGTTTCAATGGATCAGCTGTTTATACAGAAAAATAAAATCCCTCGACTGTCGGTCGTTTTGAAGAAAAATAATTATTCTTCGAACAAATACAAATTTTTTTCTATCCGATCCAAGCCAGAATTTTCTCGATTGAAATACCAAAAGATATTCGAACAAATGAAATTGATTATTATTTGTATCGCGCGTACAGCCCTGCCCGGCTTGTGTGCTCTTCCCACTTCGAGTAATTTCCGGCGCTCGAGAAAGCTCGGAAAGCTCTCGAGATATGCCGACAATAATGCTCCTCTCTCCGAATACTTAAGAAAACTGAAGTAATAACAGTGATTGAGTTTCGTCAAGGAGTCAGAGGGAGAAATGAGAAAGCAAGGGGGGAATGGAAAGATGAGGGTGGACCGTAGCGCGATGGTGTATCCGAGAATTAACGCCTCCCCTTTGTCTCGCTGTTTCCATCTCCTCCGATTGCGTTTCATCGCGTCTCGTGACTCGACGACACAAATTTTTCTCTCAGCTTACCAACCAAATCCCTCTGGACATTTTTTCTTTTTGTTTTTTTATTATTTTTTTTTTTTCTATTCGTTCGCTCACTCTCACTACCGACGTTTCAACAACCGACCGAAAGACGGATAGCTAGAAGAAAAGCGACTGTACACAGCGTCGCTGAATCTCCGAGTCAATGGTTCGCACGCCATAAATTCGTCAACAACTCTCGAAAACGGTAGCACGGATTTTCCATCCCGTCACGGAGAATCGGGTCGAGACTATCCCCAGGACAAATAAAAAGACGGAGAAAGTATCTTTTTTTCTCGGTGTTGTCTCGCTTCGCAAAATAAAAATTCATTGGATACGAAAGTAAAAACGATTCTTGAATCGCACAATGTGGGATTTCATTCGAGTTTGCTCCTCGATTCCGCGAAAACGAAGAACCGAATCGTCACCGTGAAATAAATTTGAATACATTCACCCTCAAAGTCTTCTGTTCGTTTTATTCGGGAATTGAGATTTCAACAATTGTTGTATATTATTGAATTGTCTTGTGATAAAATATTATCGAAGTGAAATAAAATTGCGTTGCACGAAAATAGTATTGAATTTTCATTATAATAAAATATTATCGAAGTGTAGGAAAAAATATCAGAGTTGCGTTGCACTTGTTTTTGTGGGAACACGTGAAATATGGATTATCCCCAGGGTGCAGCTTTGTCTCCATCGTCACACAGTTTTTCGTGACAGAGGTAACAGAATCCACACCATACATCCCCCCATCCAAGATCGTTGTGCAGACAAAAATATCCGACATCTTCCAAAAGCTTAAAGTATCTTAAGGACATCGAAACGTAGGACGACAATGGGAAATTCGACAATCCAAAAAAAAATTCTGAAAAAGATTCGTATCTCACTCGTTCGTTCTCTTTATTTCACTCGGGGCGATCTATATCGGATATGAGAAGCGAGCGAGCCGGCGAGAGCACGTCAGGACCTTTTATTCGTTGAGAGTTGAAGAGTTTCGCAAAATAGCGAAAGCGAAGAGTATATTTTGTCAAGAAAAACGAGGTGGAGCTGTTGGACGGGGAAAATCTTCACCGCCTTAAGCTTTGAACCGCGTATTCGTACTCGTCAGAGCGAGAGAAAGATGGAGAATGAGAGATTCTCGAATGTTCTCTCGAGCTGAGAGAAAACGGGGGCGGCGAATGGGTCCCCGAGTATGTACTTTTCTTCTCGCGCGCGTCCATTCATCCCACTGTGTGCTGGCTTCGTGAATGGGCGCCAGGGCGATCTCCGTTCGTTATAGGCAGCATCGGAAAGGGCGCGGTCGACGGCAGGTAACGCCGCTGACAGAACTAGAAGAGATAACGGAAAAACGAAAACTTCGCCATAAAAATCTGGTTTCGCAATTGAAAAAAGAAAAAAAAGAAAAAAGAAATGCCTGAGCGCGTGTTGGAACATGCACATGACAGGGTTTTACATCCATTCTCGCTAACATTTTTTAAAACCTTTTATAATCCGTATGAAGCTATTCCAGCTTGACAGATTTTCTTGCTTCCGTAAAAAAGGAGCCAAAATAAATGGGTAAAGAAATAATTTAAAAAAAAAAATTAAATAAATAGATATATAAATTCAAATAAATTAAAAAAAATAATAAGAAATTTCTAAAAAATAAATTCTAAATTTGGTATTAACTATTTTTGCAACAGGATTGTTTCTCTGGTTAGACAAAGGACAGAGATTCTAGTTCTCTGGATCTAAATTTCGAAGGACGAGTACCAACAATGGAAAAAAGGGTAGAGCGGTTGAAAGCCGACGCTAAGTCTTAATAAAAAGTCACGACTCGTGTATTATATTTCATCGGAGCGTTGCAGCGACATTTTTGTATGAACAACGTGCTTTAACGTATCAAGAACTCACACGCTTATATCCGGCGCGCAGTATTTCCGATGTAGTGGCGGAGCTGAGTCCGAAGCTCCCTGCGGGATACTCACGCGTTTGGATCTGAAGGGAATACATGTATCATCCCCGGCTCGCGCTCACCTTCCCCCACGTACATAAATAAAAATAGACGGAATGAGCCCCATCGTAATCCCGTGACCGTGGTGTCTCGAAAATAAATGTCGGTAATTTCGTGGCGTGGAGACTCGCCTTACAACCATATCCTCATAATTTTAAGATTGAGCACGGCCACGTGATATCAACGGTCTTCATTCCGTAAAAAAACACCGCGCATACATCGCAGAATCACCAAAGATTCTAGCAAGTGAACAACAAACACCTAGAAAACCGTAGTGGTAAAACGTCCCCAAGTAATTTTCCAAATTACAGCAATCTCTTAACCGGACTGTACTCACCGGGTCTTTTCAAACAAGACCTTTTATCGTGTGAAAAGGTATTAAACGTGTTCGCACTTCGGTCGTTGAATAGAAGAACCGAGACTCACAGTGGTCCCGCATGGAAGTGTCGTCAGAGCCTTGCGGGAACTCACCTCAGCCGACTCCACAATACATTTGGCCTCTAATATTACATCCCATTCAAGAAGCTGAATGCAGGCGCTGAAAGAAAATCATGCTACGTCAATTGAAATTTATTATCCTTTATTTGTTCGGACATTAGGGATGAGGTTTGTTCGACGTGGTTGTATATTGTACTGCAATACGGTGTTCATAGCTACGACGTCTTTAATTTATATTTCAACACATCGTACTTACAGTGATGATAAAAAATAACCGGTCGAGAGCGAGTTCGACTCCTTCGTACCATATTTTTAATAATTTATTTCTAGAAATCTGTACGACCTAGGAATTTTGTCATGATTTTTCCGTAGGCTTCGAGCAACTTGTTATATTCTCTGATTTTTTTTAAATTTCGGGCCCAATATGCTCGGAAAGACGGAAGACGGGAGAGGTATTCGATTTTCGGATATTTTTCAAATATGCTATTGAAAATTATTTAAAAAAAATGTTTGTATTCTACGTAATAAGCTCTTTCGAATGATACCCCACGTGATATATAAAATTGAAAAAAATTGTCAAGTATCTAATTTGCCTTCTGTTCAATTCTCACATGAGTATTTTGAAGTGTTAAGTAGTGCAAAATATATGGGTTGATATATGGGTTGAACTACGAAAATCGGCTGTGACAGACGGACAGACACGCGAGCGATCTCATAAGGATTCTATTTTTCCGTTGGAAGTGTCCTGCAAAAAAAGCCTGGAATGAATTTCAACAGTAGCCATGAATAATATCGATTAGAGCAAAAGCAATTGTCACGCCAAGTCTGTTCTCTCCGGATTATCTCCACAGTGATCGTTCCTCGTCAATACTCAATGGACCAGCGCTCGCCTCAATGAGCATCGAGAAAGCATACACATTCGAGTGGCGAAAAGCGCCAAAGTTATATATATGTCTGCCACAATACTGCGATAAAGTGACATAAGGGTGGCTTCTGAGTTAGTTGCGCAACGTCGCTCATTGCTGCGTGTACATATATCGATTTTCGACTTTCCTCGGGCAATCGGCAACGTATTGTGGGGTAATTTGCGCTACGGGTGTCCCATACAGATTCATCGAAGCGGACATTAGAGCCCAGCGAAACGTGAAATTAAAATTTATTTAAGGGAATGGAATCTAACTGTCCAGCCCCTCGTCGATTTAACGCGAAAGGGGCCATTTTTAGTCACCTTTCAGGTACGACAGCACGTCACGTTGACGTGCGTCGAAAAGGCCAAATCCGGCAACGACACCAAAACTCACAATACGATTCAGGCCGACGTTCCGCAAAATCTAAAATTAGGGTCCACCGCTAGACATTTTTTTTTGTCATTGAATGCCCACCGGAATCGCAGATCTGAATCGGCAACGAAATGCTCACAATCGAAAAAAAAAATGTTTTTATCATCCGTGTCGGTAAATGATTTATTGAATAAAAATTCGATCTCTCGATTTCGGAAATAATCATGAATTTTTCGCCTTGGTGATAAAACAATGAATAAATTGACACGCCACTTTCTCGTTGTACCTAAAATATATTTGTCTAAAGTGATTACACAGTCCTCGTACATTGAAAAAATACTATTCGACCTACCAGAGGATCATATAGTACATGTGAATATGTATATATTTATATAATTTATTTATAATCTGGATACAATACGCTACAATAAATCTCACGTATATTGAACTTATTCGCGACATCGCCGCTTTGAAATATAGTGCACGATAGATTAGAATTTTTTTAAATTTATTTTTCTTCTGGAAAAGTCGATACGAGATTTGAGTGGAAGTAATAAGAATCGTCGTTGCTTGCGATCAATAATTTAGTAACAGCGAGTAAAGATACTAATTATGTGCGGAGATAGCGAGTCAACGTGGGATTAGATAGCCGATATGATTAATATGTGTTTGGTAGACAAATCGCGTTTATAATCGACGTTTATGTTCGTAGGATCTTTCGAAGTCGATGGAAACCGAGAAGGACGGAGAGAACCGATCGAAACTTTTGTTCGGTTCGTAATAACGGCTTCGCTGAATTTCGGGACAGATGTGAACTTAAGAGGAATTTTTTTTTAATTGAAGAAGTGCAAGGATAGTGCGAAAATAACGCATTCGTCATCCGGATGGATTGTTGCGATCTTGGCGGTGAAGAGAGGAACTGAATCGAGAGGAAAGCGCGAGATATCGCTGTATGAAACGTCGCTGATTAGTAATTGGTCTCACCGGTTAACGCTAACTGCTCCATTAAGCGACCGACGCAACCGATCGTATTCACGCGAGAAGAATATATATATATATATATATATGCGGTTGGTTTGGCATGTATATATATATATATAATCGCGTTCGTTCGAGATAATCGGAGTCGGAGAGTCTCGACAAAGTCCGGAGAATTTGAATCGAGCCAATTACCAACAGTACGAAGCCGTCAGCGACGCTCCCGCGTCTTCAGAATTCGTAAACGTGGCGTGACGATTCGTTTAAACGTTCAATTTCATCGGGATAATATTCGAAAAAAGAAAAATAAACATTGTCGCATCGAGAGTCAGAGTTGAGATGATCGATAAGGGTCGAATGACATTTTCGATGCAAGCCATTGAGCAATATCGAAATTCTGGATAATAAAAGATTGATATGAGAATAGAACGCGATGATAATTATTATGTAATAAGTACGAATAGATAGACCGAAGAAAAACGTTGAAAATACTTGTAATACCATGTGAAAGATAGAAAAAAGACACTGAGAGCGCGAATGGGAAAAATTGAATTTTTTCCAATTACTTTAAAAATATCGTAAATTCTACCGTTATGGGATTATTTGTCGAATCGTAATTTCTTGGTGATAATTGTACTAGCAAAAGGGCGGAAGAATTTTTTGAACAGTGAGTTATGAAAGATCGCTAGTTCCTTTGAATATAGTCGGAAAAAATTAATTTTTCCCATTCTTGAGATTAGTTAGATAAGATTAGCGGCGAGACGTTTCTTGGTCGAGACGAAAAATTGCTAATATTCGATTAAACCCTGTTCAACGATTTTTCTTTGTCGCTCACTAATATATTTAATATTATTATAAATCTGCGATGAGGAACTCCGGGCGAGCCAAGTTTTTGGCACTTCATAGTCGGTGCCGTGAGAAAAAAAAAGATAAATAAGCAACCGGCAATCAAAAATTTACAATCGTATCGAATGACAATTTTTCAACCTTCGACATCAGCAACGAGAGGATTTTCCATCGTCTCAACGCTGTTTACAATCAACTACGTATCCAATTTTTGCAATAAAAAGATAAATCATTATTCATCGATCACAATGATCTCTTGTAAAGCTATGTTTGATTTTTTTTTGTTTCTCGCAGCCTCGGGATAATCGACGCGCGAAAGGAAAATCACCGTTTTGATTATCGCAGCGAAATCTAACAGACATCACTCTCTTTACGTTTCATATCGGAACTTCGTAATTTTTTGTTAATTTTTTTTGTTTTTATTTTTCTTTGACTTCATCTCCACGTCTAATACCTTTCGTTTCTAAAATACGTTCAACATTGAGAAAGTAAAACGAAAAAAAAAAAAAAAAAACAAACAAAAATACCCGAATAAAAAATTGTTTTTACAAAATCGAAAGAAAAAAATATTTTTCATTAAATAACAAAGTCGTGAAAAATCAGACTTCGAGGATCGAACATTTTCGGACTCGCGGCGATATAATTCTTCGCGATAATTAAAATTTTTTGTCCAACGAGTCCGAACGATAAACTCTTCAATTCCGAATGATCGAGCATAATTGATTACGTATAATGACTCCGCTATTCGGAATAACGTTATTTTGCGATGGGAATCGCGTCGTTTCCGACGCGTCGCATAAATTCTTTGGCTACAATGTTCAACAACGTTTAAATATTTCTACCATTCGCTAATAATCTGCAACAACTTCTTTCGATGCGAAGATCCGGGAGGGGAGAGAAGGAGGAGAGTAAGTAAATCTATACGCGGTCGCAAGGGAGGATGCGAATCGAAGTTTCGAATGTTCGAAGTTCTAAGTGCAAAAATTCCGAAAATGACATTTTTTCGACCTAGGTCGCAAATTTTAAATAGTCGCGTAGTATTAGGCTCGAGACCGCGCATGGACAATTATTTTACCAACTTTCGGCATCGCGTGCCTCATTCTATTCCAGATGCATTTATCGGTGGCTGTAAAAACGGTGACGCGACGGATCAAAATTCCGAAAATCAAACCATGAGCGGAGCAAAACTTTCACAGGCGCCGATCAGGCATAGTAAGCAAAAGTATTGTCCAACCGGGCTCCCAAACGAGCTGCTTAACTATACCCATGTATTAGGGTGTCTGTTATTTCTCCGAGTTTACATTTTTTCGCGCCGACCTCTAGAAAAAAACTTTGAAAAATAGTTTGAATCCTAAATAACAAATTGAAACACATATGTGCTGCTTCAGAGTCTGTCTTCAGATCACGTGTTGATATCATTCGAAAATGGCGTACTTGAACTATAAATTCTTCTTTTTTTTTTGTAAATTTTTTTTCCAGAAAACAGTCCGTGAAAAATTACGTTTTCGGAATTTTGATTTTAATTCGGATCAAATTCGAAATTCGAACGGTCGAAACGCTGAATTTTCGGAATTTCGCACCGTCGAAACTTCGAACATTCGCCACTTCGCATCCGCACCCGCAACGAAGATCGACGAGCCGATGATGATGCGACGCCTCTCTTCTTCCCTCGAACTTCACGTGTTGGTCTTTCGCATCCCAAAGATAATGCGACTGTTGTTGTTACGCGACAATGTTGCAGCGCGTACGCGTGTATCTCATCCGTTTATCTCGACACGCGGTGCAACGCGAAATCTCGTTTACTTGTGTGATCCTTTGTCGTGACAGACTATGTGCACGAGACGCAAGTTCTTGTTCGTAAACAGATTGTCGTACAGACCGATAACAACTTTCTCGTTTATCGTGTCTTGCTCCGAGGCTTTCAACAATTGCGGAACGAGAGTTCTGGATCTCTCAATTCTGTGAAAAAAAATTCGAAACAATGAGAATCAATGTTCGACGATTACGAACTGATTGAGGAATAATCGAGAAGAATCGGTTTGTAAGATTTGTTGGTTAAAAAACGAATTACGGACTTGGGAATTTTTAATATCTTTTTAGCGATTTTAATATCTCGGCAGTGAGTGAATTATGCTTTACAGAATAATACCGCGAAGCACGTGGCGACATTAATAGAAAATTTACGATAAGTCACAAATAAATTAAAATGTAAATCAAATTACAACAAATAAATTATTAGTATTAACTGCAATTTAATTTAACAAATAAATTCAATTGTAAATTTAATTTATTTATATATTTATGTAAATATAAATTTTTTTCGTAAATCTACATTCGATAAATAAAATCGAATTAAAGTTCGCCAAGAAAAACAAAAAACGAGAAAGTCTTCGTAAATGATCTGCAAATCCACGAGACTGACAATGAGCTATCCAAACCTGCTCTACGAACAGCAACAACAACGATTCATCAAATATATAGTCAAAAATACTAACCTGTGATCAAAATTCCAGGTTGAGAAGAGAACGAGTTCTTCCCGCGATCGGTAAGGATTTATCTTGTGTCTTTCTCCGTAAGAGCACCTTTCCAGATTCCAAGCACCGTTGCACAAAAATTCCCCTCGGGCGTCGCACATAGGAACCTGTTCGTCCTTGTTTCTGGACAAAACCTTGTACGGACAAATGTCTTCCGCGATCCGACCTGCGAATCGTTCGTCGGAAGAATCTCCGTCGTACGACGAACGGGTCAATCTTTTGGCGTCGACGTCGTCTTCGTCGGATTTTACTCTCGTCGCGTGCGTCTCGTCCGCATCGGCGTCTTCATCGTCGTCAACGCGGCCCAATTTGCAAGGACAATGATCGTAACACGTGTCGTTTCTGCCATCGACCCGGTCCATCTCGTTCTCCGAATCGTCGCGGCACAAAAGACTTCGATCGAAATAATAACCAAAGTAATGATCCTCTTTGAGTTGGAGCTTGAAGTACTCGATCATTTGATGCAGGTGCAACCGCGCTCGACGATTGCTCGCCCACGTGTCCGAGGCTTTGATCTGATCGATTGTTTTGTAAAGGTAACCGCGGATACGATCCTGACAACGACGATGCATGAACGCTTCCTGTGGATGCACGTGACGATGATTTTAAGTACGTTCGTGACAATGGTGATGAATGGTCGATTACGGATCGTACCGGGTGATTTTGATGGGAAGCACGTGGGCTTGTAATTCGTTTTCTGGACTTTTAAGGTTTGAATGTTGCACCTGAAGTGTATGAGCGTCTCAACGGGAACGGGTTGTATTTTGAAATGATTATTATTTGAATAATGTGAGGTTATTTTTATTTCAAATGTTTTAGCAGTGGAACAGTATAGAATAAAACATTGTTATTATCTTAAAAAATTACAAATATGTAATTCTTCCCTGATTCTATAATATAAGAAGGAGACAAATGATAATTGCAAGGGGAGGATTATTTATATTAGTAATTTTTGAAGGATACAGGCCGAACAAATTCAAAATAAGCTAAATTCTAATTAATATTTTTTCATCAGTCGTTCATAACTTCTTGTGTATACGACAAAATAAAAGTAAGCCCCAGTTTATACTTCGATCGAGTTTTTTTTTCAATCACCATTCCTCGAAGAATAATTAATCATTGAAAAATTAATTTAAAAAACGAACCTTGCTAGTGACGTTGGTCTCCAGTCCGGTAAACCACTCGGGATGATCGTTTCTGTTGCTAAATATCGTCTTCGTGTCATCGTGATTGACCGCTTTGTTCAAAACTGCGACCTTTCTCTTCAGATTTTCGGTGAGGAACTTGGCAGCCTTATCGCCAACCGTGAGAAAATCAATGTTCACCCTCCTCAAGGTATCGTACAGGAGGTCGGCATCTGCGGCACCGTTAACACGGAAAATCGTTGGAATAATAATACCGACGCCAACACCAGCAGCGTCATCGCCATCACGTGACTGAACCAACGCGTACAATGTTTAGATTTAGCTGTTAGAACGAAAATCTACCACGATAGAGACGTATTATCACCGGGAATGTCTGGCCCGGACTCTCGACTCTATCCCCCACGGGGGAAATCGATTCGAGGCCGTGGAATGCGTGCGCACAGGAAAATTCAACGTTCGCTGCATCTCATACTTTACTCCCCCTCCCAACCCCTTGACATCAGCTTCCGATTCACCTGAGCGGTCACGATTGACGTTGGCTCTTCCGCTTTTGACGTCGAGTGCGAGTCCTCGACATTCGAGCATGATCGAGCAACGGCCAGACGAGAAAAGCATCTGAAGGACTTTACGATCGGACGTTGTTCCATATATATGTATAATTTTTCTTTTCTTTTGATTTTCCTTCGTACGCTTCTTTGGTTTATTTACTTTATTCGATTTATTTTCGAACCCCTTTGACGACGACGCTTCTCGACGGGCCGTTGCGGGACGGTTCATGGAAGTGGAAAAAGCGGGAGCTCGGTGCAACGGCGCGATGCTGTTCAGAGACCTCGAGCTTATCGCGTATCATTATATTATTAATTATTTACGATAATATGCACCGCAATGTGTATGGAAGGCCACGCTGCGGTGCAGTCACATTTTATCTTGAATAATACGAAGACAAACGTATTTGATTATTCAAATACGTTTCTCTTCGATCATGGCCAGGAATTTTTTTTTTTTCGAATTTACGTCGAAGATTCTTTTTCGAGCCGCGGAATTTTTTAAAATAATTTCTCCTGCGACAGAGGCAGCTTAAAGCTAATTATAATTTTTGCTTAATGAGCTTACCTTCTGCAAAAACGAGATTTGATATTTTTCTTCATAGACAAAAAATACCGTGAATTGAAGCAAACTTCGAGTATCGAAAGCTTTTTTTTTTAAGTTTTGTAGATAAAATAATAATAACGGTCGGATGGTTTTATCGTTGCGTAATTCTGTACGAAAGCAGTACATGTGGCTTAAATCAATTTATGAACTGTATTAAGCCGTGTTAGTCATCGATATCGCGTTATCGGAGGGGTTTATCGTTGCCCCAATGATGCCACATCGACAGCCGGTCGATCGTCATAGTCTGATAGCACTCACCGGAAAGCATTTGTTCCCCTGGTCTCTGAAGGACGAGTGTCGTCTGGGGTTCCAGGGTATAAAAGTAATCCTCGTCAACGAGGGCTCCATCGAGAAGAAAAATATTAATTTCCGCAAGGTCGTTTGTCACCTGAAACGATAGAACAAATTATTTCTGTGATGCATCATCGGAATTAAAATCATACATCGAAAACAAACTCGTTGATTTAAATAAAATTCTATTGCAGGCTGCAAAAAGTACAGACGTAATTTTATCATTGCTTACAATTGTTATAATTCCATACTTTTTTTGGAATTTATTGATTGAATTGATTTTAAAAAACTTGACGACTAAAAATAGACGATTAATAAATGTATTAATTTACTTTAATAGTCTTTACAATTTTAATTATCGTTTCAATGTCACATAGAATCGTGGTAATTATTATAAAAGTTGAAAACGAACAAAAAATAAAATTTCTTTTCAATCGAAAATAATTTTTTTCAGTGTCGTTCATTTTTAAATTATTAACTCCAACGAGATAAAATAAGCTATATAATGAATCTCGCGTCGTGGGTCGTGAATGGCGATGAAACGACAATTTTATCGTCGGTGGTGAGAACCTCGTGGAACAGAGGTGTCGGGTGGGTTCGATACCGGTCGGGTGTAAACTTTCAAAGTATCGTGTAAGGAGTAAGAGCTTAAACGGATGACAAGGATGAAAAAGAAGGAAGAACCGGGATGAGAAAAATGGAGCAGGTCGCAGCAGCAGCATCAGCACGAGGATTACTAGCCGAGATTCGAATCTAGGCCTTGACCCCATAAAATCCAAGGGCCGTGACACTGACGGCCAGAGGAGTGCACACAAGCGTCGAGACCGCGCGTGTCCCTGGCCGGGCCTGCTGCCGGCGGTTCGATAAAGCGGCGCTGCAGACCAATCTCTTGCGCTTCGAAGGTCGCTGCATCCAGAACACGGGACGCAACGCGAGGATCGCGGGATTGAGTCTTTCCGGAAAAGCGACGAGACGTCGTAGCGCCGTTTGTGCTACGCCAATGGGACAATGTCACGCGGCATCGAAGAAACCATCGTGGCGAAGGACCGATGATAAATTCAATGCGGAGAGTGCACTAAGTGCAATAAGAGAACCGATTGATTTTCAGGAGATTTAATGAAATATGATTTTGGGAAATTTGATGCTGCAGATATTTTTTGTATTCGTCAATTACGTTTTGAATCGATTCTTGTATCGACATTCAGGAATTCTTGATTATTGGGGATTTCGTAAATTTAGGTCATAGGCGTATTCTGTTGATTCGTATTGTTATTTTACTGAGGGTGTGCTACTAAATGTGCATAATCAATGACAGACGAAGAATAGGTTTGCTTTTGTACTTAAGGTGCGAGTAAGTTGTTTTCGATTTTTTTTAAATAAAAAATATTTGGAAGAGTAGTTCAATTTTGTGAGTACAAGTAACTTTTGGCAGTATTTACCTAAGAACTTTTGGATGCTACGGATAATTTTCATTTTCGTCGATTATATTTTTAATCAATAATTATATTTCTATTTAGGAATTATAAAACATGGATTTTAAAAATTTTCCGCATTTGCGTATTCTATTTATTTATATTATTATTCAACTGAGGTCATGCTACCAAAACTGTATGGTCAATGACTGCTGGAAAATAAATGCGCTCAAAGTGTTGGTGAACTGTGATACTTTTTTTTTATTCATGGAATTTATTCGAAAACAAACTTTTTTTTCAATTCAGATTTTATGTTGGCATTATCTACGAACAAATTTTGTTCTTAGAATGTACGAAAATTACATGAATTATCAATTCAATAACATCAATGTATTACAATTTCAAGGTGACGATGAAATCGTATGAGTTTACTTATTCGAATCAATTTCTAGTATTACCCCTCATTAAACTCCATCAATCGTCGATACTATAAATTACATTGAATTTCGTGCATGCTTTACACTCATATCTCAAGACTTACGTTCAATTTCGTACAAGCTTTCCTCTTCAATTCCTGAAGACTCCGACAAGCAACCCCGAACTTACGGGTTCGATCGATGTCCGTCACTTTATATCCACGTAACTAGAAAAAAATAAAATACAAGAATAAATAAAGAAATCATAATTATAAATCCGCAAATTTATTCCCCCAAAAATCGCAAAATAATGAATAATTCCAACGAAGATGAATTTCAGAATACTCCAGCATCGCTGCATCTTCACAATCTCAAAAATACGCAACTCTGCTATACGCTGCGCGAACTTTCAAATGTTTTCTCGAGCACCGAACTTCGATGCACGTTCGATAAATACACATTAAAATTCGCACCAACCTCGTGACTATAAATCGAACGATCGACAGTCCTACGACGGTAATTGCAATTACCTCGTGTTTGGTGGGTGCTTCGGTCAATCTCCTGAAGCAATTAGCGAGAAGCGACGACATGATTGGAACGTGTCCGAGGGGTTTCGCAGCCGTCGGGATGTGCTCTATTCGCCGCTCGTGTGTTCCCCGATCGTCGGAACTATCGCAGAGCCAAGAGTTTCGCGCACGCAGCTCTGTAGTTAATATACTGGACTACGCACAGAATCAGCTGTTTCGCTGCTGCTCGTGTGTCGAACCCGCGTGGTTCGACGCGATTAATTTTTGTCGAGCGATAAACGTCGCGTTTAATCGAATCGTAAACACAAAAATAAACAAAAATAATAATAACAACGATAATAATAAAAATAAAAATAATGGTAATCAAAGATATTGATAAAATTATTAATAACAATGAATTTTATTATCAATAATGATAATAATAAACAAGATATTAATAATAATAATAATGATGAATTTTATTATCAAAAATGATAATAGTAAATGAGATATTAATAATAATAATCAATTCTATTATCAATAATGATAATAGTAAATAAAATATCAATAATAATAATAACAATAACAATAATAACAATACTAAAAATTAAAAAATCGTCGCAGAACGGAGAGGAAGGCAGTAACAATGGTAAAAGTCTAAACAACGTTAAACCACGGACGCGATCTCTCACACTTCTCGACTCCGCACGTTCGCACCCGCGTAAACGTAGACGCACGTCGTCCGTAGCCACGCGGTCGTGACTACTGCGAACCGAGTGGAAGTGGAAACTGCTGGACGGATGTCCGAGCTCCGAGAACGCTGGAAAGCCCGAGATTCTTTGGGAAACTGTGAAGCTCGGCGAGAGACAGAGAAAGAGAGATCGAGAGAGTGAGAGAGCGTGAGATTTTTGAGTAAAAAAAAAATAAAGAACCGTAGCGAGCTCGAGATATCTTCGTCCACCGCCCACGGACCTCAGCGAGGGAATGTTGTCGACGGAGCACAACGCGAGAGCAGCACCAGCAGCGGCTTTCCAGTACAGCTTGAAGTAGAACTACCGTTCACCGCCTGTACAGGCCGAACCAGTATGAAGCATTCTCGGTTTATTCGAGCTCTCGTGCTCGTCCCGGACGATAGATGTCACCACCTGCTTCAAAGTCACGCAGACCTGTGTTTTGCCCCTGAAATCTTCGGGTAGCGATGGACACCCGGTGCATATGGAAATTTTGATATTTTGATTCATGCAAAGATGACGAAAATAATTTTTAATTTGTTGAAAATTGTTTTGTTCATTTTTATTCCTTTTTCTTGGTCTTGCTTCTTTGTTTGTTGTTCAACTTGGTTGAGATTATTCATTGAATTTCTATTTTTATTCCGGTGTCAATATTGTTTTGCTTCGATGACGCGAATGAGGGTTGAAGTTTATTTTTTTGGCTGTCAGGCGCGAGTGACGGAGTTCGAATCACGCAGTGCGGTCGAAGACGTATTTTGGGGGGAGTCATTATTTAAATGAGGTTATGAAGCTCGCTAAATATTGATGGAGGTAGGCGGGGCTTGCGGTGGAACTTCGTTACTCGCGAATAATGTAATAGCGAAATTATTTTAGAGTTGATGAAAATTCACGGTCGGTAGTCGGAAAAGGTCATTGTCAAATAGGTCGTTTGGAATTTTTATTATTATTAGATTGACCGAAAATGAATTCGGATTAGATTTCAATTAACGGGGCAAGCCACTGTATCTATATATAATATTTTAATATATAATTTTTATACATCTATAATCGTAATTTATTTCTCTTTCATTTTTTTTTAACTTGTGGGACTAGAACATTTTTATCCGAATTTTTTTTGGAGAAATATAGAGATTTTAGAAGATTTTAGGATGAAACAAAAACAGTAATTACCTTATCAAAATCGAATCGAAAACTATAGCACGCGATTGGGGCAAGGAATTCCAGTTGGTCCAAAAATGTCCAGGCTTCAACAACATCGTTCGCATGAATTCTTTCTCACCTTGCCAAGCTATATCGATTTTTTTTAATGAAACTGTACGATAACGAACTCCTGAAACTCTCTCCAACGAAAAGTTTAACTTTCAAATATTAGTCCGTTAATATCAAGCGCGCTACACCAATATTTGATGCAGCTACGCGAGCGTCAAAGTTTTAATGGAGTTCAAAATCCAAATTAATAAAACGAAATCTCATCCTCGCCTCGAGTGAGCTTCGAGTAAAAAAAAAATCCAAGGTTGCTCATCCAACGTCATATTTCTTCGATCACATTCGGATCGATCTTCCGATCAATGAGCGTCTCGTTCGCATTCGTACCGCAAATTAGAATGTTTCGAAATAATTTCCTCTTCGTTATGTATCTTATTAGACGACGGTCAAATAACAGTTGTCGTAGTAATATCGCAGTAGTAATTTGCGAGAAATTGTTTGACAATTGCATTCAACAACTTTGATTAATGTTCTCGGCATCAGATTTGCGTTGCTATTAAACTGCGGATACTACGGTGGATATTGTGTTCGTTGCCTACGTTCACATCACATAAGCTCGCGGTTCGAACCTTCATAAATCGTAACTTAAAGTGTAGTTACCCTTTTTTATTTGTTATGATTCGTGAATGGTCCACGGACGCAGCATTGGAAAAACGAATTAAAAGTTTTCCGATTTACGAGAAGGCCAACGTAGTGACCTCGATGTTGGAATTTTTTTCAGCAAATAATGACCAATATTTACTCACTGTGCCAACGTTATGTTTTGATGGGGCTTTGTTATACGCTCGCGAAACAATTTTGTACCGCGCCATCATCATCGATGGAACTAGGTCCACTGGCTGACCGAGTTGTACACAGCAGGACGATCAAAAGGGAATTCCCGGAAGAAGCGTAAAAAATAAACGGGCAGTCAGTCGGGTTAGCTTCAAGGAAATTCTGAAACTGATAACATGCAAATGTCTGAACAAAATGTGTACATTTTTTTTCATGTAAAATTTATTAATAAATTAATTATTTCTTAATTAAGAATTAATTAAAGCGAGTCAATTTAAATTTTGAGAAAATCGAATTCTCTTCTTACACATTTCTAAAGATAAATTTATCTGGAATGTTGTCTATAAGTTTCATAGCTAAATTAGGGGAATTGGATGGGTTACAAATCAATTCGTGAAGACGGTGGCCTGCAATTCGCAAAACCACTCGGAATGATCGTCCTTGTTGTTAAATGTCGTCTTCGTGTCATCGTGATCGACTGCATTGTTCAAAGCTGCGACGTTTCTCTTCAGTTTTTCGATTAAAAACTCGGCAACCTTATCACCAGCCGTGAGAAAATCAATGTTCACCCGCCTGAAGGGTATCGTGCAGAAGGACGAAATCCGCGACACCGACGACGCGGAAAATGGTTGGAATAATAGCGTCGCCAACAGCAGCGGCGTCGTCGCCATCACGAGACTGAGCCAACACTTGTAACGACTACCCGCAAGCATTTGCCGCAAAAACACGTTCGTTACCGTAAACCATGAATTCATGATTGTCAGTATTAAGCGCCATTTGTTTACGATCCATTTTTAACTTTTTTCGTTTCAGATGTGCTACCCCTGATAAGTATTATTAATCCGTCGACGGAAAATTATGTACCATTTATACGGTCCAATAAAATTGTAATTGATATTAATGGCGGATTTAACTCCATAATTCGCGTCAGGAGGGCGCAAATGCGAGTGTCAATCACGTCGAAAAAATTAAAATCATATTAATTATAATTCATTCGTCGTTTGTTAATTTACTGCCGATTGAGGAATAATTATTTATGATCACGCGAGTTCTACACGTCGATTCGCTTATAATCGATCGGCATACATCACACACGGCAGCGACTACATTTTTTTCACCTCGCAAACGCAACAGATGGAGATAAACCGGTCCATCATGCCGGTCATCGGTAGATTTCACGAGCAGCGAATGGTCGTAAGACAAAAACCTTGAATAACACTCTTTTGTCATTGCTTGTTTTAAGACTTCCTTTGATGAATTCTTACGTGGTATCTTTCGGGCAATTTTTCAACAGAGTCTATCGATTTATTGTTATTATATTATCTGAATTAATAATCATAACAATAACCTGAAATTCTGCAATCGAAAGATTTGAAAAAATTCCAAACTCAATGCGATCTTCTCAGTAATAAAAATTCATGTAAACCGCTGTCAAAATTGCAGTATATGTTATTCATTGTATTCTCATCGCGAAAAAAAATCGAAGCTTTCGGGAAATTTAAAACTATGGAAATTTTCAGTTTAGCGCGAATAAATAAATATCGCAACGAACGTTTCGATTGTCCCGAGAAAGCGGATTAACTTTTGTTTCTTATGACTAATTAATACGAAAGATTAAGTACCCGGGCGATATGTGCGCATTGACGTCTGAAAGGACGTGAGACAAAAAAAAACGATATATCGGAGTAGGGATGTTCGAAACGAAAAAAAAAATGCGTGTATGCAATTGATGAACAGTCGATGAACGGCCAGAGTATCGCTGAGGGAAACGCGGAGGTGGAGACCGGGCTGAACACAAGGTTTCCATGGATCGCGGTGGGTTTCTAAGTTGACACAAAGAATTTGTTGGGGAGTCCGGGCCGAGGCGAGCTGCAAAGTGCCGGGCGATTGTGACAGTCAGTGGTCCAGTGGTCGAGCCAGGAGTCAGATCGAATAACGCGAGGGTGGAGAGGTGGGCATTTTCGAAATTTCATCGCAGCGGCCTCTTCGAAACGCGACGTTGTTGCTGAAAATTCGTTTATTGTTTATCATGGTCGGCTCTTGCTTCTTCACTCCCATGCAAGATACTCGACTTTGAGGCGACAGCATTTTTTTTCCGCATTCGTACTACGACGCTTAATTTTCGTCGTCGAGCTACAAGCAATTCCGAACATCGAAGTTTCAGGTGAGTTTTTGCAATTTCTACATCAGAGTGGAGTAATTTATTTTTGTGGAAAAACACTGAATGTACAGACATTTTGCGGTTTTCTAGTGGATCGGGTTTGCATTTTGGAATTTTTTTTTAAATTATAAATTGTGTCGAGCAATTTGGATTTTGAAATCATTGGAAATCTTTCACGCGAGCCGGTGTTTAGTTTCGATGAGTCGAAGTGATGTCCTTTGATTCGTATTTCATGTGGAAAAGATTTGCACCCTTGCTGAGATCTGGTTGATACAATAAATTCAGAGATAAGAGCGGAATTATATCAGAGATAAAACCGGAATAAGAGCGGATTGCTACAATTGTCTCGGACGGTTTATCAAAGCTTAAGGAATTATAAATCTTACGAATGATGTTCGTATTATCAGTTGATTCTTGTATGGGACTACTGTTGGAAAATTTCATAAATGAAATGGCACAGCTGTATGCATTTTATACAATATACGCGTTTCGAATAAGCTATAAAGACGTTCAGATTTCTGCCAGACACTTTCCTATTAACATCGTCCTAGATGCATTGAAATAAATCACCCTCCCTTCCTTGACCATGTGGCCACGAACTTATGCTAACGAAGCAGGAAATGAAGCCTGATCTAGTGCCACTGTCACCAGTTTACATTAGGCGACAGCTTTGTTCTCGCAATTTACATTTATCTTTATAATGCAGGTTAATTCACGGCCGTATTCGGCTCGATAGTGCGAAAATAATTTGGAATCCTACCAAAATTCTATTAGATCGGTGCAATAGAAGCAATAGATTTTGATTTTCTTCGTTACCGACGGAAATTCGAACGATTTATCTGACAAAGACAAAATTTATCTAACAAAGAAAAAATTCAAGCAGTATTATTGAAATTTCAAAAAATAAGAAAAATTGAGTTCTCAACAATTAATAATATACTATATAAATAATCATTTCTATAATCGTAATACTAATAATAATAATTCCTGCGAAAATATTACTATTATTATAAATACGAATTTATAAATATATTATATTTTAAATATCATTATTATTATCATAATTATTTTTTATGCAACGAGTGAGCGAAATAATTATTTGCGGCGTGCTTAAAAAAATAGTCGGTCACCGGTAAAAAATAATTTGTTGATTCTCATCGACAGGAAATCAATGGTCGCACGTGCTGATTACTTTTGACTTTTAATCCGTTAAAATGATTAGACTTGTAGACATTTTTCGCATCGGAGACCTTCCTGCGTGCAAAGTGCACAGGAAAACCGGGCGGGGGAAGGGAGGGAAATATATATGTGCTGCGTCGTTTGACGCAGAACTTCGAACAAAAGTCTTTGGAGTTGCGTTCGAGACAACCATCGATGCGTCGATGACCTGAATCGTAGCGTGCTATTATCGCGTAAGCGAACGTTTCGCCGTGGTCGTTGGTTTCTTCGTCGGTTGACCATCGGTTGGTTTAAATCAACGGTCTCGGGTTTGTCTCTTCGTTCGCATTCGCGGCGTTACCGTGCATCAACCTGCAGATATTTATGTCTAATCAGAACCGATTACTGCGATGCAGAGGCAATTATGAATATCGATATATGATATCGATTTCGTCGTAGATCGAATCATCGAAAATAAATCCAGAGAACGTAGAATGTCAAAACGATAACTGGATGAAGAGGAAAGAATGATAATTAATACAAAATATTACTGCAGACCTTGCCAGTGATTTCATAATTTATTTCGTCATGCTAATAGCAGACGAAAGTCTTCCATTAATTAAGTCAACGAGTGAATGAGTTGAGAGGGTGAAAAAAATCGCCAATGCGATATATATAAATAATTTTATTTAAACGTGGACCTTGCGTATTGTTTCCTTATAGCCTGACGTTCACGCGGCTTCGGGTTTTGGAAAGTATGTAAATTAATTTTGACCTCGCAGAGGCTACCATGGAAGCTCCCTGGAGATCGGAATTCGCATAATCGTTTCGGCGACTTTTTTGTTCTTTCAAAATCCCAAAAATTCCATGCGATCCGAATGAATTCGTCAATTTTTCCCGAAGTTCTTGGCCAAAGGAGGTGAATTTTTTTTAGTACAGAACGAAGGTTCAGCTTTTGAGAATTGCTCAGAACGTAGACCAGACTAATTTGATCATGCAGTCAGGCCTTCAGGTATTTTGGATAAAAATGAAAAATGGCTCGGCTAATAACCCTTCAAAGCAGTTGATTTACGGAGGATGAAGGAGGACGATAAAAATTCTCGGGCACGGCTATCCATGAACACTGAAAACCTTCAGGGTCACATAAATTTTTTTAGCAGCTAACATTGATCATAAAAACGTCTCAGAAAACAATCTGCATGCAACGGAGGGCGGAGGATATTTCAATCGCTATATACGACAACTCATGCTTCTGGTAATGCAAATTATTGCGTAAATGTCTGTCATTGTCGGTCGCAAATTGCAGTCGCATTGTCGTCAGGTGCAACGATTTTTATTCGTCAGTTTATCACGATAAAGTTTTCGTATTCTCGAGTGGTTGAGGTTAAAATACCGTGGATCAACCTTGTCCAAGTCAAAGTATTTTTTTTTAATATAAGAGCGTGTCTGGACTGCCGAAAAATTCATATTAAACACATAACATCCAAACTTTTGCTCGAGAACAGTCGTCCCAGCGTTTCGAATAGCGAGTTAATATACAGGTAACGTAAAACATTCTAATTTTTTTTATTTTTTATCCCCGAGACATTAAAACATCTCTTAATTGCACGAAACAGCCGAGTCATGGTTGCAAGATGCCTGTAGGTCTCAAGGTGAAATACTCTGGTAGTATCTTGCCCACGGGATGTTTCCTGCATCATTCTGGCTCGGCAAGCCGAAAAGAAAAACAAAAAAGACCGAAATAAAGCAAAAAAGCGAAAACGAAAACGAAAGACGAAATATGGAGATTTCGGTCTTAACCCTCTATAGTCACTCGGGGTCTAGAGAACCCCACAATATTGCTGCATTTAGATCTGTGTAATACTTGCAAAAATAATACAAACTTTTCGAGTTCTTTTCATAATTTAGTCAACTTGATTTTTCTCCAAAAAAGTGTTAATCTTCATACTTTATAATGTACATACTTTTTCCACCGGGAACTATCACAGAAATTCGTATGTTGAAGTGTACCATTTCCACAGTACATACCTAAAACATTGATAGAATATATTCAAATTCAAAACAGTCATCAATATTTTCGAGAAAATTTCATTTTTTAATTTTTCGCTATCTTTCTTCATTGGAAATCAATTTTGTGAGACTTTCGTAGGATTTCCAAAGGAAAAAACACTTCAATGTGTCCATCATATTCGGTGCAATTAGGACGCATTCTAACGAATGCGAGGACAATCTTCATAAATATTTAATAACCCTTAAAAACATTGCGTTATTTTTTATGGCGAACGAAATTCTGCGATAAGACAAAGTTTGACGATTCTGCGGCGACTGTTTACGGTGCGAGGGGAGAAAACTTTTAACGAACGATGATCGTTTCGAAAGTCCAAAACCGGGCTTAGGGTTGGCAGTAAGAAATCGGCAAAGATAAAACGCCATAACCGGTTCGTTCATTTTCTTCCCGCAAACTTGGGGGGCTTTGATCTCCCACGGGCTAACGACACCATCAATAAAACCAACACGATTCGACGTAAACAGCCCCCCCCCCCCCCCCTCGATTCACCTCATAGATATCCTGAAAACCGCGAATCGTGACCCGGGAAAACTGTCTGAAGGAATTTTGGTCCAGTGCAAAGTGACTTCCGCACTTTCGCTATTCCGCACGAGCGTTCGAGCGAAAGAACGAGATAAAAAATAAAAAAAATGAAATACGCGACGACTTTGGCTCGTTACAATCTCACGATCGCTCGAATTATCCAATTTGCTTTTGTCTCGATACAAGTATAGGTTTTGTTATCGATAATCCACGGTGCATTATTATATCAGCCTGGCCCTTATCGGTGATCCGACATCTTAAGGATTTTAGAAAGCTTCCTATAAGTGCGTTGTGTCGAAAGTGGGTTGAGTGGAAACGTATCGGATGGATTAAAGCGTTTTTTTGGGTAAAATTACGCGGTTATGAACTAACTATTGATTTTGGAAATTAAGTCTGCTGGGTACTTTCGTTCCTTCGATGTGGAGGACGGACCCCCGCAAAATTGATACGCAGATTGAACTAGATTTAACTAAATTCATTTCAGATTAATATTATTTATTAAGATTTGGTTCGATTCATTTCGATTGGTCGAATTTAATTCCGATCGATTTCGATTATTTAGATTTAATTAAATTCAACTAGATTTAGACTGCATTTTTAGCCTAGCTTGTAATGCAAGTTCAGGTCATGACGTTGCTAACTCTCCGGCAAATTCAGCATTATACAAGTCAGCTGTATCCGACCAGATGTGATGACCGGGTTGAAGGATCGTGACGAGTTGGCGCAGACGAACGAAAGCGAGAGTGAAAAATGAGCGACGGCGATTGCGAGGTAGCCAATGCAACAGTATACGTGCAATTCACGAAATACGGCAAAAAATCCCGTTCACCTTGGCTCAATATCTCTCTGCTCATGTCTTTCCGTCAGATTCGAGGTAACGAGAGCATCGCCGCATTCGTCATGACGAAAAAAATTTTTTTTAAAGAATATTCACAACAAATGAACCATAAGTGCCGGAGCTCCGTGCATGCATCAACGTTCAGTGAAATGCAAACCACGTATACCGTTGAAAACTGATGGAAAAAAAACCAATTTCGAGCCAATTGAGAACGAAGAAACAACGACGAAAAAGAAATTTTTAAATTAAACAAGAACGTGACGAACGATCCTGAGAAGTGTCTGTCTTACCGATTGCGGTTTACGGTGTTACTCATTGCCTCAGTCGCCAGGAAACTGAATCGCATGCTGATCGGACGAGATTTCAGTTGTAAAAATACTGAATTCGTTCTAAAAATAATTCAACCGCGTTGCGAAACGAGATTTAATGTTTTTTTTTCACTCTTCATTGAAGCTGGGGCAATGACAGCGCTGCGACGTGGCGCCAGAGATAAAAGATCGTGTCTGGAATAATTTCTCAGAGTCTACATTGTGGCTTTGTAATTTATAAGTATATTTCGATCCGAACGGATGATTCAGAACATCGTCGAAGTGTAATTAATTCATTCGTATGTTGCAGATAAATTTTCGTCAACGGTTCAGCGTTTCGAAAACAACCGAGACAATGGGGTTTGTCGATTGGTACCAGGACGTCATGCAAAACAAGATCGGTAATAATGACTCACACATACGTAAATCGATTTTTCTTTTCCTTTTCTGTTATTTTCTTTCTATCGGAGTTTCAGCTTCGGAAGTTGGGACAAAGGGTATTGAAATTTAACGAAAAATGACGTTTTAGATCCAAGGACGAGCGATTGGTTTATGGTTACCGGACCAGGACCGTTGCTAATTATCGTCATGACGTACATTTACTTCAGCACCTCGGCGGGACCGAACTACATGCGTGACAAAAAACCGTATACCCTCAGAACAACCCTAATTGTTTACAACTTTATTCAAGTGTTGTTGAGCGTGTATTTGGTATACGAGGCTGTGATGTCCGGTTGGTTGACCGGTTACAGGTTTGCGTGCGAACCGGTCGATTATTCCATGGATCCCAGAGCAATTAGGGTAATAATTGATTTTTCTCGGCTGGCTATATCGGCTATAGTTTCTTATACATGTACAAATGATCGGCATATGATCAGTAGCAAATGTTTTTGTGAAATTCCAAGCTTGTCGGAACGACACGTTTCTAAACCCAGTACTATATCTGACATGGACATTGATTGAATAAAAATGTATTTGCAATACTTTCTTAATCAAATAATTATGATCAATTATCATGCCACAGTTAATTCTGTTTTAATTTCTGCAAAAATAATAAATGATTCAAATAAATAACTGATTTACAATTAATTTTAATATCTATTAGCAATCATTGTCCATGATAATTTAATAATAAAAGTCTCAAATTAATGCTCATGCTTGTGTTAAATATTGTTCAAATGACATACAGTATTGTAGAAATTACAAGAAAAATTGAGACAAGACTTTTTTCGCAGTCCGCAAGCAAAATAATTTCAACGGTTCTTTCAACGACGTGTTAATATATATTTTTAATTATAGATGGCACGTGCAGTTTGGCTCTACTACATATGCAAGCTCATCGAGTTGCTCGACACAGTTTTCTTCGTTCTACGAAAGAAGGATCGTCAAATATCTTTTCTTCACGTTTATCATCACGCAATTATGCCGGTATGCGCATGGATAGGCGTGAGATTTGTTCCCGGTGGACACGCCACCCTGCTCGGCTTCATAAACTCCTTCATCCACGTTATCATGTACGGTTATTACATGCTATCGGCAATGGGACCGAAGATACAAAAATATCTATGGTGGAAGAGATATCTGACGTCGCTGCAACTCGTTCAGTTCTCGATAATATTTTTGCAAAATGTCCAAGTGCTGTTCGTCGATTGCAGCTTCCCAAAGACATTGGGCGGACTCTTGACCTTCAACGCATCATTGTTCCTGTATCTATTCGGTTCGTTTTACGCAAAGAACTACCGGAACTCGAGGATGGACGATGAAGCGACGAAATCGAATGGCGTCGTGACTAGTTCCGGTGCCCGAAGCAGAGGCGTTAAATCCGATTGACACGAATTAAAGAAATAGTGACGATAAAAAGGGACTTGCGTGAGGTATTGAGGTTACACCACACGAAAATTACGCTGGATCGATCGAAATTTCGATGGCGATCTGTGAATGAGTCCTCTTACTTACCGGATCGAGTTGGGTCATTAACCAGCAGTCGGTAACTTACTGACAGATACCGTCGGTGGATTGTCGGTAGAGCGATATTCTTCGCTCAGTGATGTGCCAGTTCTCGGTCGGTAACAAAAGCTTCTAAACGGTTTTCTTCCGTGCAATCACTCACTTGACTAGAAGACGAGAACGGCTGATTACGTTTTGAAATTTTTTTATCAGTCGTTCTCGTTTTTTATCTGAATATTTAACGGCGACGGAGAGAAACAGTTTGATAAGAATCAGTTATTTCTCTCGCGCTCGTAACACTCGAAAAGAGTCTCATGACATTTGGAACATCATCTTAGAATGATGTGATACTGCTCGGTCGGTAAAGTAAACTATAAGGCATTGTTCTCAGTAGCGATTTCTGTGTCGCAAAAAATACGACAACAGTTGACTTTCCGTCAATGAGCTATCTCATTTGCAAATAATAACTATCCGAGAGAAATATACGACGTGTAGCACATCACCTGAACGGGCTTGTGTGTTTGTTACATATAATAAAAAAAAGAGAGGTTTGCACTTCTTCTCTTTGATATAATGCTAAAAGTGGAGCGAAGAGAGAACAGTTTTGCGTACCTACGGTCGATAATTGAAGCACGGCACGTGAGATTTAAATTCACTGAGTCTTGATGTACTTAAAACTACAGGTCATACACGCGATTGGATTTCCACATGGTTATATAGGTTGGTCGTTGATAAATTTTACATAATTTTTGTTACACGTGTCTGTCGGTAAAACAGTCGATGAAGCACTTCGGGCAGCGAGTTTGTCCGAACATTAAACGCGAGTCAAGAGGATTGACAACGTCGCTTTTCGTCCAGCGACGCACGCAATTCAGAAGCTAACATTATTTTTGTACCTGTGCGTTATTCAGATTAATTTCTAAAATCGCTGAAGCCACGGACACGGATGATAGCCGAAATTAAATTTATTGACGCTTTAGACAATTCCCCAAAATCCGTTGACACTAAAATCACGAAGAAAAAATATCATGAAAACAGCCTTTCCTCCATGAGGAAGAAAAATTATAGACAAGTCTCTATCTAGATAAGAGATAATTTAGCCGGTTGTACTCAAATATCAATCGTGACTGCATGAAGAGTCCGAAAGCTCTAAAATCAATGCAAAAATTGTTATCACAAGCCTTTCAACGTGATTGTATTTTTTCGAAGTTAGTACGCATGTCATCGCAACATTTTCGTAATTAACAATGTCTCAAAAATATGTAACAATTGATGTTCACACATTTGGGCGTGTTTTTTTCCTGATGATTAATCCGAAGTCACTCCATCGACGTCACCAGTATCGGAAGCTCTGCGAATGAGAGAAAGCTTGGCTCGTAAAATTGTCGCGAGATTCGTGAGCTTTCGACAATGAAGGTTGGCATAAAAAATGTTGCACAGATTTTCGTTAAATAGATATGTTAATAGTAGTAGCTAATGTAATGATTAAATGCCACAGGGTTCCGCAAAATCGTCGTTGTCGCAATAAAATATACGGAACGGTAAGGTCAAGACTGTCGGACCTGAGCGGCCTCCGTTTCCGGTTATTTATATATTCAATTATAGCATTGTTCGAACAATCGTTTCGTTTCCCGTAGCGTCAATGAAACGGTCAATGGAAAAATAATGGCGAACCGTAACTGCGGCAAAGCGGTTCGAAAACTCGAGAACTCTTCCGCGGAATCGAGCGAGCATAAGCTTTTTCATAAGTTATCATCCTGACGATCAACGGATCCAAGTACAATTGTTCAGAACTTTGAAATATCGTGGATGTGTTTTATTTTTTATCATAGATTATATTCCACCTTGCAACAATAATCATCAATCATATAATAGTAATAATTATCTTATTATATCGATTGTGAGTGCAATTTGTATATTTTATAATAATCCAATTTTTTACCTTGGCTAAACACATATTACAAAATAATTTTATAATAAAAGAATAACTCGGAGATGTGTATCAAATTATTTAATTATAAAATTAATCTTTCCCCGAATTATTCACTCTCGTAGGCTTCATTGACGTCATCGATGAGTTAGACTTTGAAAACAACGAGAAAAAAAAACGTTCATGAAATTGCGGTTGGGTTTATGAGCTCTGGACAATGAAAGTTCGCATAAGCCATCTCGCCCAGACCCGGGTTGAATGTATATGCTGATCGTAGAATAATAGTATGACCGAGTCGAAGTACATCACATCGTCGTTTTCGTGATTAAATATGAGTAACAGTAAGGTCAAGACTACGGAACCTGGGCGGCCTCCGTTTCCGGCAACTTATATTCAGGTATAGCCGGTTATCATAGTTCGAATAATCAATTCATTCTCCGTAACATCAATGAAACAGTCAATGGGAAAATTACGCCAACGCGATGCTATGGAAAAATGTTATTTCTCTTTAATTTTGCTCCAATGGTTAACACTAGTTTTATCGAACTCGTCGTTTCAAACCGTCCTTAGAAACAAAATATGGCAACGTCAAGGGAAATCAGATCCTGAAAACATTTTGAATGTTGGAGATAGCATCCAGGACACTCGAGAGCCATGAAGAATTTGAATGGGCAATTTCTATGTAGATTTAGAAAAATACATAGAATAATCGACTAAATTTACCGTATCATGAGCATATCCGAATATCCAATATGAAAGTGTATAAAAATTGAAATTGTTATGAAGAGAAATTACGATAGACGTACATATTTCGTCGCCGGTTTCGATATAAAAGCAACAGGCGGGCGGATTCGCTCCTGGATAAATCGCACACGATCTACGTTTGCGTACGCCAGCGTAAACGTTATATCCTGTCTGGCATTTACAGTCGTTTTGGGGGTTATTCTCTATAACGGACTGAAAAATAACGGCATCTCCGGCGGTTTTTCCGGATACCAAGCAACGGATATTTATTAAAATTTTACTACATTTTATTAACGTACGCGGCTCAAATAAATTTGCTACAATGAAATTAGACTCTTTTGTTTTTGTTGTTCGAAACCGCAACTTGTGCGGCTCTGGAAAATGAGCAGTGCCAAAAAAATGTTGTCGATGTGATTGACTGCACCGGGACGAGACGGTGCATCTAAAATTAAAAGACGAAGGAACGTAATTGATAATCGTCCTACCAGTGGGTACAGTTTATTTAACGAGAAGGAAAAGTACTTGTACACCATAACCTCGATTCTGGGCACAGTCTCTGCTCTGTGTCGTTCATGTTACTCGTGGTGGTGAAAGCGTTGGGCCAATCACCGATCGCGCTACCTGCGCAGAGCTCGCATTAGCGACACGGCGCAACCTCGACCGTCGCGACGGCGACGCCGATTGGAGACCGGTCGCCCGTTCTCAAAATTAAGGTCAAACTGTACTAATTCAGGTTGTCACGGACGATATTTCGCGGGGTTTTCGACCGTTCAATGACCTCTCTTGTCCGCATGTTGAGTATCATCGAGACTACGTAAATTCGCCGTAATAATGATGACTCTGATCATTGTAATTAAAAATTCGACTCAATGTACATCAATACACGAAACGGATATCTTACGTCATGGGGTTCAGGGGTCATGTGGTACCAATACAATACACAAAATACATATGCATACTTCTTCGAATCTTTCTTCTTACATTTTGATTATCTATGCATCGATCGAAAATCGAAAGAACGAGGTTCAATTTATGCGTCAAAAAGATAGGATGCAAAAGATAGTAAACCGTTGAAGAGGTTCTATCCATCGATCCTCGCCCCTGTCATGTTTTAAGGGGCCGACGACTCGGAGGTCTGTGCTCGTGATCCACCACATTCAATTTATGCACAATCACTCGATCGCCGATACACATTTAAAACGTTACGCATTTAATTATTACTCCCGGAGCGACTGCATATATATATATTCAATTAGATTACGGAGGCAAACGATTTTTCCTTCGGGGCTTGAGTGACGAATTCAGTTTGTTACGGTGCTCCGCGGTGGCTGGGTGGGTCGGAGGGTTTCTCGAGACGCTTTTCAATCGCTATCATACCACGTCATATAATATATTTTCAATTTTGATAAGCGCTCACGACCACTCGCCGGTCTTGGAAGATCGTCCAAGCTGACAATAGACAAGTGGATTGAAAATCGTTCTAGTAAGTAGTTAAAACGAAGAACGAGATTCCAGAATAAACGGGACGACACTTCCAAGTTTTGTAGTACGTTTAACCGTTCAATGCCCATAGACGTTGGCTCGGGACACGTCAACAGTGCATACACAAAGTGATTATCATCATGGCGACAATAATCAAGACTCTCTACAACGGCTATCATTACTTGAACGAGGAGGTTTCAGGTAAGTATCAACGATTAATTTGACACAACTTTCGATAAATTATGAATACGTCTTGATTTCGTGTATTTGTTTCGTGGTCTGCAGATCACAGAACGCACAATTGGTTCTTAATGCGCACACCATGGCCCGCGGTGACAATTATCGGTATATATCTTTACTTCGTTCATTCTTTTGGCCCACGATGGATGGCCAACAGAAAACCATTCGAACTCAACAGGATAATGCAGATTTACAACGTTGTGCAAATTGGTTTGAGCGGTTATCTTCTCTATCAGGTATGCACGTCCTTCCGATTTTTGTCGTCATTGACCAAGAACAATTGATTATCATCATTATTTCCAGGCTCTTGTGCTCGGCTGGTTGGGTTATTACAATTTCACGTGTCAACCCGTTGATTATTCGATGGCTCCAAGAGCAATCAAGGTAAGAATCAATCAGACAATTTAACGTAAAAATTATTAACGTGACGAAAAAAGAATACTCACGGCTCTTGTTTTCAGATCGCAGCGACGGTATGGCTCTACTTCATCGTTAAAATAATCGATCTTCTGGACACGATATTCTTCGTTCTACGAAAGAAACAAAATCAGGTGTCGTTTTTGCACGTCTATCATCACGCGGGAATGGTTCTCGGAGGCTGGGTTGCTGTCAAATATCTGCCAGGAGGTCACGTTACCTTCTTAGGTAAATCATTGTTCATGTCCTGTAGCTGATGCAACAAATATTTTCCTCAAAGCTATAACACTCATCGTTGTTCCATCAGGTTTGATAAACTCGTTCGTCCACGTTATAATGTACACGCACTATCTGGTGACGTCAATGAAGATCGGAAGGCCCTGGTGGAAGAAATACATCACGCAGCTTCAACTCGTACAATTTATCGTAACTCTCTATCACTTCGCTCAACTCATCTGGACCCCCGATTGTGGATTTCCCAAATGGCCAGCCGCCGTCTTCATTCCTCAGAATTTATTCATGATCGTACTGTTTTCGGACTTTTATTACAAAACTTACGTCAAGAAAAGGTCCAAAACACCCACGATGACGACAGCGGTCAACGATAAGGAAAACGAAATTAAGAATGAAACTTTGAATGGCAAACCTAAAAGCCAATAGTTTATCCTTGTTCCGGATCTGATCTACGCCGAATATTCATTTTCATCTATTTCGTTCAATGAGATACGCCTGAATGTACCATTCTTGTTTAAAAATGTTCACCGATTCCATCCATCTACTCCCGTTTCAACGATTGGAACGTCGTAAATCGCATGGACACGCTATCAGCGAAGCAACAACGTTATTATTTTGTGACAACCGACGCTGCATAGAAATTGACATTCGATTACCCTTCCTCGTTCCATTCGGCACAACAACTGCATCACATTTGGAGACACTCCACGTTCCCTCTTTCTCCCTCTATCTGATACTCTTCACGTTCAACGCTTTGTAGGAAAAGAAATAAAATTGAATTCTCGTGAATCTTTCATCTCCGTATATCATCAATTGTATCGTAATTATACCATAAATACGGTTATTGTACATGTGTTATAATACCTGATAATCAAGATCTATATTAAAGAGACATGAGAAACGAAACGGCGATACCCTATACACACTTGCTGAGTTCCTTGAATAAATACTTTATATTGGACGGGGTTTATTCCTTCGTGGATTTTGGATGGCTAGCTACGATCATAAGAAAGGGTCAAAAGTCCTTTTGCAGACATTCGGAGATTCCAGATCATTGATAAGAGAGATCGAAGGGAAAATCTCAGGTAGCCGTTCGGTTACGTCCAACCGGTTTCGCCCCCCCCCCCCTTCCTGCCGTAGCTGCTCGCAACTTGAAATAGGGCAGGCAAAGAACTTCGACTACACATTATAAATCCGACGAAAGGAAAAAAGGGATTATGATTGAAACTCATTCCTATATTGCTTCATTTATATTTCATTAATCAATTTCTCTAGCCGGCTGTTACCTGGGCCCACGGGATGTGGCGGACGATTATGTCAAATTTGACGCAATTTTTTTATTACATCTGGAGCTCGAAAAATTCTGTATGAAGTCATTTTCGGAAGTAAACACGGTTAATTGCGATGATTCAGGCGTATCCGGCACAATTTCTACGGGATCATAGAAATTTCCGAAGAAAACGGCTTAGATCGGCATCCGGGTATTGACACAAAGGTTAATCCGTTGCTCGAGTTCGGGAGAGTTGCCACAAGCAGCAACGTTTCGGTGCATTTGATGCGTGGACAGTTTTACCCATCGACAGTGTCGCAATACGTCTCGATTCGACAGCGGGTAACAAATGAAAGAACCACGTTGTACCTCGAAGGAATGCACACAAATTAGAATGTCGTATTGCCCAAGCAACCACGGCGATGGTCATGTTCAACATATGTCGGAGTAGGACTACACCGGCTCTGTTTACTCTCGTTGACGCAACGCTTCGTGGCATTCTTTGACGTCATTGATTTTTATTTCAAAAAATTTATTGAATAAGCTCGATACGTGTTAAATCGATTTTCACTCGAAACTTGGCTGTTTGTCCAGGATCTTGGTTCGTTACACAATTTACTTACATCAAAAACAGCGAGAAACATTGTTGATTTGAATTTTTAAGGGCGTCGACTAATTTTCTTGATCGTGGTCGATTTTTGCCTCAATACAAAAGATTCGTCGCTTCTGAGGGATAAAATAAACACCGATTCGGTCGGTAACAAACGTGTTCCGTACAATTTTTGATTATTCTGAAAAACGTACCGACGGAGTAGATGTCGCTACGTCTGGAGTTTGTTAGAAGTTCTTCCATTATTCTGTTTTGCCAATGTTACGATCAAACAAACAAGTATATTCGGACCTAACGTACCAAATGAAGACGAAGTACGAAGGTATTTAAGACTTTACAAACCTGCAAGCACAAAATACATTTGTACTTTGCCCTTCGGTACTCCTCCAGTACAAATTCGCCCATCACCTGGTTCAACATACGAACTTTTGCTACAGAAACATCTCTGGCCTGACGAAATACGAGACAGGTTAACGCAAAGACGTTTAACGTTCCACTTCTATCAGGCTCGAATAAAAAATGACCACGCCTAAAAATATCCACATCGATACATCCAATACCAGAAAATGTTTCATTGAAGCTGACCAGTACGCTAGAATCTCCGTTGGGGAACCTCACAGCGAGGGCATCAGCTTCATCGACGGTTCGACATAGCACCGAGATAATCCAATGGCGATGGACTACGCGGCAGAAGCTCGGCGGGATGCCAACGATGCCGTTATTTGTTTTCAGGTCCATCGGCGATCGCCGAAGGCCGTGAATTTCCGGTTTCGATTTCGGCCATGCGGCAACGAAACACGGAGCAAAGTTTCGTGATCGGACGGTCGACCGTCCTCCATTCGCTTACGTCTAGTACGTTTCTACCGAGGTTGAGACGTTCGTCGATACGCGACGGGAGACACGTTTCCTAAGATCCGAATGTGGTTGCGTAACACGATTATTGGGATAAGCGGGAAAAACGTGCTGTCTGGGAAAGTGGCGTAGTCAGGATTCTCGTTTGATGCGGGGCGGGGTTGGGGGAAGGGGGCAAACCTAAGTAAGAGCTTGAGTTTCCTTGTTACGTATACGTGTGCGTATACGGGTTGTTATCGATACGATTTACCCAAACCCTGTACGAATAATAAGTAATTAACGTATTCGAAACAACGTTTTGGATGTAATTTTTCTATATGTTGATTATTTTTTTCTAAGGCGGGGGTGGGGGTTCGCATTAAAAGTTTTCGTCCTTATATTACGTGTACTTGTACGTATAGAGATAATTAGCACCATTTAACGAGAACGCAGAGGAATCTATCTGTATTTCAAATCTTTTTTTTAAACAAGTATCTATCTTGGGAATTTATAGAAAATTTATATTTTATAACGATGATTATTTCACGCTCGTCAACATATTTTTTTCCGGGGTGAGAAGTCCAAAAAACCCCGATCGTGTTTCTAAGTTTTCCTGGTATGACGATAAATATTTATTTCATCCGTGAGATTCAAATTATCGCCGACGACAATGTACGATGGGGAACAAAGTTCAAAGACGTTGAAAATTAATGACAATCGGGCTGGCACGTGCTGGAATAACGCATAAATTATATCGACGATTGTTCAACAACGCACTGATACCGATTACGCTAGGGCCGTGATTACATTCACGCTGTCGCAAAGAATCGGGTCATTATAATCGATCGGTGGAAGGGATCGTGACGTCTAAAATTTCAGCAACGACACGTAACGATAAAAAAGAACCACACGAATATTTCGTCGACTCTCAAATAGTCAAACGTCGTTTCCCTTTCTCCGTAGATATTTCGGAGTCTCATCTCATTTATTTCGGACTTTCATCGACGTTCCGGCGTCACCGAGAATTCATAGTCCATGTGTGCGGGGACGTATTGAGTAAACCGTCTGATCATCAACTTTCTCTGGAATTATTTCGGTTGATCCCGAATCGTACTGCATTCCTCCCACAGGAGCTCATGGGCTTGTAATTTGTTTTCGCATGCCTAAGGTTCCCATGTTGTACCTAAATACAAACCCGTAGCTTTTTCAACGGACTAATGAACAAGTTTATTTTCAAATAATCACGATTTGATTAATAAGAAGTAATTTTTATACCAAATATTGCAACATTATAACAGTATAAAATAAAATATCTTATGATTGAATAAATTATATTCTTCTCGGAGGAGTTTAGGAGAGATGTTGTATTAAAAAATTATAAATATGTAAGAAAAATAAGAGAGAAATACTAATTGCAGGGGGATAATTATCCTTATATTTAAATATCCTAGTGATTTTCATTCACAAGCAATCCAAGTTAATTTTGGACGAATCGTTGTTGCCCTTAAACGAAGGCACCTATGGGCTTCTATATGGAAAACCGAACCCAAATGTAGGACCACATGGGCGTGTATCCGACTGGGCCTCTTATCGGAAACATCCGGTAAATATGGCCCTGCAGATTGAGATCCGCTGTCGGACGACCTTGTCGAGCCCGTTATCCGGGGTCGAAGTCTGATCCTCAACATCCTCGAAATGAATATGAATCCTCATTAACTTACTTTCTTCGTTAGCAGCACGACGCAAACGGACGAACTCGACGTCCATCAGTTTCAACGCCGTAATGGGATGAACAAGAGTAGGTTTATGGCTCTTTCTTCGTGTTGTTAATATTCGCATTCGAGTTTATGGCCCATGGTTTGTCTCTGCAAATGATACGTTGCCACTTCTACCACTTCGATATTATTCACTGTTCCATCACGACTGTCCCAGTGTCCGTCTATGCTTGTGCGAGAAGAAACATTGCGAGACTCGTATGGATTCCAAACGATGGAAAGCATCATCGACACCGGCATTATACCGTTGCATACTCTGCTCGCTCACTGGGTCAAGTTTGGATCTTCACATTCGTACCGCACGAACGAAGAAGGAAAGACGGATTGAGAAAAAGACTGGGACATAAAAAAAAGTGGATAAAAAAGAAGATGATAATAATAAATTAAGCAAAGATTCAAACCGAGTTCGGAAGGCGCGACTAACGGTTCTTTTCATTGCCTGTTTCTTTCGCTCGTCCTCGTCTCATATCCTTCTTCGTGCCTAATTCGACATTCGAACGAGTGGACTTTGGGTCCCCCCGAGAGCTAGGACGAGAGATGTACCAACAGATCTTGAGTCTAGCGCGTTTATTATACATTTTGTTCAACGTATGTTTGGCGCAAAAAAATAAATAAATAAAACATCGGGGAGGTCAAATCGATCCTCCTTTTTTTTTCGTTCTACAAGCGCTATTCATACGGGCGCGGCGAAATGAGATTTTACTGCCGTCTTGCGAATGTGACGTTGAGAATCATGCAGAAGATAATGGACTTTGAAAAATATCCGTTGTTGGAGTGTGTTAGCAAAAAAATTTTGAATCACCGTCCGACAACGTTGCGCGAGAGCACAATAAATACTCATGTACCTAAGAAAACAGCGAAAATCAATGAATTGTTAGTTTAAGAAAGAATGGAAAAAATATAAATAAAATTAAAATAATGAAATAAGATTTCTTTCAATAATGAGAACTTTCAGATGAAAAAAAAACGTTAATCGATTCCAATCTTCCGTGTCCATACGTTTCCGTAACATATTTTCTGGTGCGGAAGCTGCCCCCTCACAAACGTCGATTACATTTGAGGCAGATGGATGAAACGTTAACGAAGCGTTCTTAAGGCGTAGTTTATTAAGTATAATGGCCATCGTTGTTGGTAAAATAAGTTATGCCGGTGCGCGCGTGACGCAGACGTTACAAAAATTGTCGACGAGCGGCACGTCTACTTCCGCTTTTGTGTGTGAGTGCGTCCCTCGCGCGACTTTATTCCTGGCAAATAAAGCCATCGAACGTCGCTGGCAAAGTCTTTTGACGGGCTGGCAACGTTCGCAAATATATGCTTCTGGTCGAATCGCCGTGGCGGTTACGCGAAAAATCTTCTTGGAATAATCATGCAGCCGGTGGGTTTTCTCGTGCATCGCACTTGAGTCAGAGATGGATTTTGCCGATTTGTTTATTCTTTTTCGCGAACAGACCTTGTGCAATGTGAACTGATCAAAGTTCTCAGTCTAGTCTTGGTTTCGGTAAGATATTTGACCGAATAATAATAATAATAATAATAATAATAATAATAATAATAATAATAATAATAATAATATAATATAATAATAATAATAATTATATTATTATTAATAATAATATTATCATTATTATTATAGTATATAATATTATAATAATAATAATATTATTATTATTATTATTATATTATATTATAATGATAATAATAATAATGCTATTAAGGCTGAAGGGCCTCGGTCGATGGCCTACTGGCAATATCAATAGTAATAAAAGAATAACGAGCTTCGACTTGTCTATGTAGCGTAGCGTGTGGCTTCGGTAATAAGCATTCATCAGTTTTCAAACGAGCCTGTGGTATTCGTTTTCTTCTCCATATCGTTATCAAATGACACTACACCTTCTAATATTCGAACGCCAAAGATACTCCCAAAGAACTAACTAGATTCATTGATAAAATAAAATTCAGTAATCAATTATACGTTTCGAAAAAATACATGCATCAGCATTATATCAGCGCGTTGTTACGAAAGATGGCACAAGAATGTTCGATGTGCGGAGTGTGCAACGTATTAATGACGATTCTCCGCATTTTCGAGCGACGTTGCTTTTTTCTGGCTGCTGTTAAAAAATCTGTGACACGAATTATTCGATTATTCGGATGTAATAAATCTTGGAACTGTCGAATTAATGAAACTTTTTTAAATAACGGAAGCGTTATTTTCTTTGTTCAGGCTCGTACAGACAATGAATATTTTCGTAAAAAGACAGAGAATATTGGCTTATCTCAATGACGAATAATTATTTTATGATTTTTGACGCCCCAGTACAAGTTATGACAAATTCAAGAAAGAATGTAAATATTTTTTTACGTACATCTTCCCCCTGCCTCGCGGTCAATATTTCATAGAAAAATTATAATTGCCTGCTCCATTCAAGCGAACTCGCGGTGTTGGACGAGCGATTCCTGAAAAAGAAACCGCAGTGAGGTACAATGGAAATTCCGTAGCAACGTTTCGATCATTTATCATTTGGGTAAACCTATACCCGGTAACGATATTTGAGGTTTTACTGTATGTACAGCCCGTATATGATTCCTCGTGAGTGGCTTTCAATCTGTGCATCACGAATTCATTAATCAACGTACCAGCTCTGGTTTTAACGAGTGTAAGACAACAGGCACAAGATCAATAATTGTTCCAATTCCACTAAAGCACGCTTCAAGTTCAAGCTTGCAAAACTGCTTCCTCCAAATTCAAGGCAACTCTGTTAAAAGCAACGATTTTCATTAATTCCGGCTTCGTCACAATTCCTGCGTTACCTCAAGCTCGGAGAAAGTTAATCCATACAACAATGTCTCATAATGTGTCTTTCGGTCGTTTCGAACATATCAACGGTCAAAGCCCGATTTTAAATTCCTTCAACGTCGCATAGCTCCCACAAGGAAACAACAATAAAATAAAATACACCCGTCGTCAAATTATTTTTCAATTCCCCAAATTTTTCCGACGTCCTTGCTCGATGGATTTATTTCCGTGAATGCGCGACGAATCCGAAGAAGCCTCAATGGGATTCACATACGAAGATCGGTTTCACCGATATTCCTGGTTCTATCCTCGCGCGTGTGTTCGTGCGTCGAATCACGTATAAGCTCGGGGGGAAATACAAAATCTTTTACGTTTCTCGTCGATGGAAAGTGGTGGAACCACGAACGTCACACGGGTAACCTTACGAATCCCACGTGTTCGTCGTGCGAACCACCGAACCAGCCGGGTATATAAACCCCGGTGAGCGTTGCTTCTTGCGTTTGAATGTGGTCTTATCGGGCTTTGACGGTTAACCGAACAGGACAGAGCTCGTTGTAGCGTGCGCGTGTCTTCGGGTACACCTCGCGGTGATTGTGACGGAGTTTACGATCGGTGAGGGAACGCGCGAAGGAGTTGAAAAAGTGCCATCCGGGAGGGGGTCCAATCCACAGTTCGGACGATCGCGGTTGTATACCGAACGACGAATAATCGGTATTTTTTCGGTTCGCGCCACAAACGTCTTCGAGACGAGTTCATTGAGTGCATCAACCGCGGACGAACACGGGAGGACGTGATTGTCGTACCCGTTTCATTCATATCTTCTCCAAATATTTTAGTTTCATTTAATTAAAAGTGAGTCCATGTCGTATCCACACATTTCGAGTGATAAATCATTTACGATAGATAAACGTGATATTAATTAACGTGAAATTAATTTTTGATCGATAGACGACAGTTTTAATTTCGATTTTTTTTTAAACGTGAAATGCAAACGAAGTTTCGTCGTTTTGAGAAAAAATAATATATATAAATATCTATATGGGTTCGAGAAGGATTAAATCTCACGTGCACGAAAATTATTATCTACGTGGATGAAATCATTCTTTTTTTTCGTTGAATTGGACGATGAAAATAATTTTTGACTGTAATACCTTGAATTTCAGGCTGTGATAAAACGACGAGCTGACGCGTGTCGGACTACCTTACGCGACAATCATGGCGAACTTACTCAAACTCGTAGTCAGCAACTACAATGAAATTGCTAAGACTTACAAAGGTCAGTGCGTCGTTTAAAATACGTTTTATTCATAACTAAGAATAATACAATATTTTTTAACATCCGTTAAACGTTCCGAATCATTAATTTTTGTTTATTATGATTATTATCATTATTTTTTAATCTTTTTCATCGATTAACGGACTTTTTGGTAATATTTCGAAAATTCGAGTCTCATTTGAGCCGTCTTTAAGACGTTAGTCCAAGAATTATACATATTTCATTGATATTCACCGCAACGACAACTCGTATAATAAAGTGTGACACGAGCTCGTGCTTAACAGCATCTCTATTGACATTTAAATTTTCGACCACAGTTATCTCGTTCTCGTGCGAAATCTACTTACGTTTCGTTTCTTCAAAGAAAACACTATTCGCGCTGTGACTTTATTTAAATCCAAATACGAGCCAAAAAGATTGTATAAATGTCGTGCCGGCTACAAAAAATATCGACGGACCCGCTCGAAGCAGTTTCTCCGGGTCTTCGAGCAAGTTTGGGACCCCGCCCCTCCACTGCCCTCCTTCCCAAAGGGAACTCGGCTCCGTTGGCTGAACGACCTAAATTCTTCGATGCCCCGTTAATGGTTCCCGCACCACGATAACTTGAAAAACGTTTTTGTTTCTTTTTTTTTTTTTTTTTTTAATGTTCACCCCAGAAGACCCGAAAATTATTTTGCCTCTGAATAAAATTAAATTAATCAAATAAATTATCTTAAATTAAAAAAAAAGAAAATGTTGACCATCGTAACTCACTTCGAAGAGTAAAGCGAAAAAGTATGTTTGACGTCGTGCGCTTTAGACTGCCAGCCGATTCGAGTCTACGAGGCAGTCTTCGAGATAACGAAAGGCACGGTTGAAAAAGAAAAAAAAACACAAAAACAAACAAACGATGAAAAAAAATTAAAAAGCGATGCCACGGAGGGGATTACGAACATGTGTGAGCGCGAGAAATGAAAACGTGCATAAGTAAGCACATTCCACGATAATGAGTGGAGACACACTCCTATATCCGCACCAAGAAAGTTTTGTAACGTTTGTACGACGCGTAAAATTATTATGCAATCGAGTCGTGATGCACCCGCTGCCAACGAGGTCCTGTCGATTCGAGTGTCGAACATTGACCCACTTCCGCGACGCCACGCTTCGTAATTGCAATTAGCCGATACGCGAAATACGACGAAAAAAAACGTTGTCTACAAAAAATGAGAATAGAGATAAAGAATTTTTTCAAATCGCGTGATCCGAGGCCTCGGGGACGACACTGGAATATCCTTCAACTGCGAGTCGGCTACGAAGGTAATGGAGAAATGAGAAAGAAAAAAAGAGCATCGATAAAACTGTATGTGAGGAATTAAAGCACGTGTTTATTCGTAATAGAGAAAAAAAATAGAGTAGTAAAGACGCTTCAACCTCGAACAGAAATGATCGAGGTGAATAAATGGTATCTGATTATTCGATCAGGAAGTTCGGGATGTAATATTCAGTGGTGTCATTGTCCAGTATTGTCGATAATAAGCGACGAAGGTGTGAGAGAGCGATCGAGCAATTAAATTAAATTATCGTGGAAGCGTATTCGCGACATAAGTTCGTTAATAATATATTCGGTGGAATATGTTACGAATTGTAATTTCTACATTGTCTCATTGTTGTTTTGCACGTCAATGTTTTTTCGAATACAATCTATTCGAACAATATATTTTGGGAAAGAAATCATTTTCGAAAATCTTAGGATAAAATCTTTATTACATCACTAATGGTCGTTAAATCGATCGGGTCAATTAAATTCCGCGCTATAAAAATGTAAAATTTCGCAATCTTGTCAAGTAGACACATAAACATATCCATTAATCCAAGGCGTTTGATAAATAACGCTATGAGAGATTTTATACGATTTTGAAAAGCATAACAATTATAATTCAAATCCATAGGATTGGTTACACATTGCCGACATTAAAAAAATCTTGAAAAAGCTGTGAAATAAAATTTGCTCCTTCTGTGACCCAGTAATGACGAACAATTGAAAGAACAACAAGCATGATTTTATTAAAAAATATTTGAATATACCGAACGGATTCGGAAAAATAAAATTTATCGACGAGATTAATTTATTTCCGTCGCAAACGTTATTGCGTCGCGTAATATAAAAAATATATCAATAAACCAAATTATTCCATCGCTCACCGTGGGTTCGATCGTATCATTGAAACATATTACAGATCCCAGAGTGGACGAATGGTTTCTCATGAGCTCGCCGGCGCCCGTCGTCAGCATTCTTCTTGTCTACCTCGTATTCGTCCTCAAAGTCGGTCCGACGATAATGACGAGCAGACAAGCGTTTCAATTGAAAAATACAATGGTATGGTACAATGCGATTCAAGTGCTCTTCAGCATCTGGCTCGTGGGTCTGGTAAGAATACAAATACCGTTGTTAAATCATATATTTCGATAATCTTCACGCGCATTCATGAATTTAAAAAAAAAAAAAATTTACGAATATCGTTGTATTTTCACAGGCCTACAACACGAAATTTTACAAGTACATATTTCAAAGTACTTGCAGCAGTCAAGACGTCGTTCTCAAAGACACGGAGCTTCAATATAATGTGAGAAACATCGATGATTTTATAAACAATTTTTTATTACGCGTCAAGTAAATTTCGAGATTCATCAATGTTGTTCTTTTATTTTCGTGATTTCAGCTCTCGTACGCGGCTTGGTGGTATTTCTTCGCTAAGATCATCGAACTCTTGGATACGGTAAGTAGCAACATTACCGATATTCAAATCCCGTTACATTGTAACAACGTTTATGGTTACCAATTTAAAGAAAATTTATTCGGAACATTTTTATGATCGAACGATTATGGGTTATTGGGTCTATTGCATATTAAAAATGAATCGTAAAAAGATAATTCATTGAAATTCCGTTTGCTCGAAAACGTATTGTGAATAAATTTTCATCGAATCAATGCCCATTGTCGATTGTGATATGGAAATATTTCAAAAGCCCCATTGAGACAGTTGTTGCAACAGCGCGTTAATATTTATTGGCGATATCATTCGAGCTTGATTCACGAAAAATCGAACGAAATAACGCAATCGTGTGCTACTTTCTTGATTCTCCAATACATTGTCGTCTTACTCGTTGCGTATTCTTCGTTTCGAAACAAAAATAAACCAAAAAAATCCGAAAATTCGCTCGCTATTCGATTCCTACTCGCTCGATTCTTCGATGTATCATTTTTAATAACTCTTCAGGTATTCTTCGTGCTGCGAAAGAAGAACAATCAAGTGACCTTCCTCCACGTTTATCATCACACCATAACCGCATTTTTCTCCTGGGCGTATTTGAAATTTTTGCCCGGCGAACAGGGACTGCTGGTCGGTTTCCTAAATTCAGGAGTTCACGTTGTCATGTACACGTATTACATGATCGCCGCTCTCGGACCCCAATACAGAAAGTACTTGTGGTGGAAGAAATACATGACGACCATACAACTGGTAAAAAAAAAGTTTTTTTCCGCAAATAAACAAAATACAGACATTTAATCAACTTTAAAAAAGACTTACCGTATTATATTAAAGTTCATTGACCCGTTGATGATAAAAATTTAAGAAAAAAAATAATCTTTGTCGTGTATTTTTGTTTCAGGTTCAATTTGGTTTAATGTTCGTTTATCTGATGTTGACACTGGCGATAGATTGCACGATGCCCAAAGCCCTGACTTATTTCTTCGTGACGAACGTGATAATTTTCATCTATCTCTTCAGTGATTTCTATCGAAAATCCTACAGCACGAAAAAAGAAGCGTAAAGACTCTAAATTCGACTCGTGTGTTACGAAATCACTCGAACGATTGATCTACGGTCGTTGTCGCGATTGTAGATTGGTTTCTCGAATTTAATTAACGCGCGAATTACGCGCTCGCGCATCGAACGAGGCCCCGTGTTCTGTTGTAAACTAATGATAGCCAAAGACGGAAGAATCTGAGAACATCGGGCGCGTATTTTTTATTCGAGCAACGAAAACGATGCGCGTTGATCGATCAAATTTTACGGAGGAAAAAAAAATCGTATAAGCAAGAATCAACACTTCGAGAATGTTTTTTTTTCGTTTTTTTTTTTAAAGGACACATTTTCAGTGCCGAGAAATGTGGCTTTGAACTTCGTTACATTCTCGTAGTTTTAATAATTTATTAATTACGTGAGAAACCCGAAAGGTTTATTCGGTTTGTTCGAACACGGCTTGAGAGTCGATGCTTCCGCGTTCGCTTCGTTGTAGACCGCGCGTTGCGCATTTGGGTATCTGCAATGGACGCTCCGGTCTGGAATATTGTAACTGTTATTTATTAATAAATTGGGTACATGAATTTTATTTTTTTTTTAAATTCTACCGATACGTTTTATTATACAGCAATTACATAAGTGTGATATAATACAGACGGTGTGAAAGGGTTTGCTCGTTTGAGGCCTCGTGGATTGGGAAGGCTCGTATGTCAAAAACGCGAAAAACATTTCATCGGTGTTTTACGTGACAAAAAATTGCGAATAATCATGAAATCAAGGACTCGAAAAATTAGAGAAATCGGTGCATGAGAAAATCAGAAAATTCAGAATACTTCAGAAAGATCCCAAAATTGTCGAGCTCAAAAAAAATCTATGAGAAAAATTAGACAATTCGGAGAATTTCAAAAATAGTAAAAAACTTTCGAAAAAAAATATGTAGAAATCATTAATCGAATAATTTCTTTCCGGAAATAAGGATTCAATGTTTGACAAGTGCAAAAATCTCAAAACTGACTTGCGCTATCGAGAAGCAATCGTGAAGACGAATTTATTTTTAAAAATCCGCGAAATGACGTTTAAAGTTCGAATGTATTCTTATCGGAAGCCATGAATATTTTTTGTTTCGAATGATTGAAGCGCGAGATGCGGATTGAAAACTGTCCGTGACACGAATCTGGCAAGGAAGACAGGATCAAAAAAGCGAGGGTCGTATAAAAAAAATATTGCCTACAAACGAATTCATAACAAAATTCTTTCGACCAAGGAGATAAAAATCTTAGGCCGTTTTTTTCGGAAGCAATTGCGATTCGACCGTCGATTTTAAAGCCATGATCTTTGGGCCCCGACGTTTCCCACTGTGCACAATCAACTTTTTTCACCGATCTAACGATAAAAACGCTTATTCAACGATTTATCGTCGTAATAGACGTTGAGAAACGATCGGTGCTTGGTCCTAAATCTGCATGCAATAAGTACACATATATACCAGTATATATATATATAAGTATATACAAATGCGTGGTGGACAACCCTTTTTTTCGTAATGGTAACTTGACAATTATTCGTTAGAATCTAATTACATTCGGAATACGTATATATGAAAATAACGCCTATAATATTACAATCGCCTAACTACAGGCTAAATATGCATTTAGAATTACATGATTCGGGATGGAACGAGCGCGGATGAAAACCGCAATTGTGTTCATAGTCAATTTTTCGTACGACGGTTCATTTTTGCTTCCTCATGGAAGAAGCTTCGTTCTCATGAACAACTGTTTTGACATTTCAATGTATCAGAACGTTGAAAAATGAAGCGAAACTCGTTGGAATGTGATTTAAAATGGCGATGTGTGCGCGGGCGTGTTTCATTGATTCGGATTTATGGATCGGAATCTCTTCGTAACCTTATTTTGGAAAAAAAAATCTGTAATGCGGCTGAATGGAATATCATTGATGAATCGACAGTCGAAATCAATATCGAAAACCGAACGTTATGGCAAATTGAATTTTTCATTCCGATTTTCTCTTCGCTTTTGTCTGCAACGATGAATCACCACTTAAATGAGGATCAATTAAAGAAGAACTTTTTATCGATTGCAATTCTCCTTAAAATACATTTTAGGATTTTAATTTACTATTTCATTGGACTTCTAATTTTCCAAAACATCCAACTGGAATTCATATACGAAAACCGAGTTTTCAAACGTTAATTAAAAATAAAATCATTAAAAGAAATTTAAAAAAAAAACTTAAAAAAAAAAATTAAAAACCAGAATCTACCACGTTGCTTTTCCCATTGACACTATCTTCGTTTAATCGATTCAAAAAGTTTCTCCCACACCTAAAACGGTCAACGAACAAAAAAACTCGTCGAAGCAACTTCGTGAACGACATACGAAATGAATAGGGAAGCAAGCGAGCGAAATTCTATTATGCAACTTTTTTGAAATTCAAATTTGAGCAATCAACTTCCCAAGGCGCTTGTGATTTTCATAAGCCACATACCGCACGCGTATACAATCGTCGGTGTCAATGAACCGTGTTACAGTTATAGAATCTATTCACAATGCTGTCACGAACCGTCGGAGCCTAGGAGAAGAGAACTTTGACACGGTTTTTCTTTTTGTCGTTTTCTTTGTAAATTTTTTTTTTTTTTTTTCGTTATCTTTTTCCCGTAATCATTGTTCGAACACACATTGGCACGTTTTTTTGAGCAACGGTAGATCATTAGAAGCAGCGCAATTCCCAGAGCCGCCCAGGAATCCAAAATTATTATTCGCTATTGTTTTTTTCATCCTAGGAGCGATAATAAATGTATAGTCGACGATGAATTTTTGAAAATCCGATAACTCGTATTTCCGAAAATGAAAAAATATTCGGTGAGCAAATTTTTAAGACCACCCGGTGTCTATAGACAGTTCGGCTGGAGCAAAAAATCACTAAGAATTCTGAACAAATAATGGCAATAGATTTACTTCATATTTTTGTCATAATTTCCATATTAAACTCAAATATCTTCAAACTTCGTTCTTACCAGCAATTTTATACTTTCTTCAACATTTTGTATAGATTATATTTTTCCTTTTTTTCTGATTTTTCAGTAAATAAAATTGCCAAATAAAATCACCAAATCTCGTTAAATTATCTTCGTCGTTTTTCTGGTAAAATTGACAATACTTCGTTGAGGTCTGTTGGAGAACAGAAAATAAATGAATTTTAGGGTGCCCACGGCATATGTCGAGACTGATAAGTAATGCGCAGCTTCCCAACGGAACGTGACACCTTCCATGCTCAAAGTTCATCCCCCGGGTTGCGTTCCGAAGTCTTATTCGAGTTAACTCTAATTGACTCGAAACGTTCGGAAACTCTGAATTCGCCCAACCTACGGTTTTCGTAAGCACGTTCGAGTCAACTCTCGAGTTAATTATTTCCACCCCACGTCGGGGAGGTAGGCGAAAATTAATCGACGCGGGCATTACGCAACTTCTCGCAAAATATGCCTTCATATCAAATCTCCCGATAAAAAAAACGAATGCACGAAAAATGGCGTTCCTGGTTGTTCAACGCGACTGCAACATAGTTCAACGAATGCGACAGATTCTCAGCTGTGTTTTTGATGCGGATTTGACGTACCGACATTTTTTTTTCTCCTTTCATATGCTCGATGCAACAGCGCCGTGTTAATTCGTGTTACTGACTTTCGTCGCTCATAAAATACGCTAACTCGAGAGTCAACCTTACTCTAACCTTACTCTACCTGGGTAAAAATTTCAGAACGCACCCCCAGGGCGTTGATCGACGCAGCCCTAAAAAAAAAAATCCGATCGAACGGTCGTTCGTTCGATCTCGGTTCTTCGTTCTATCCGGTGGTCCGAAATTTTCGTACGTTTTTTTCCACCGCAATTTCGGGTCGTTCGACGATGAACTTGGCGACGAAGAACGACGTTCTCGTGTCTATCTCACCGTCCTCATCCAAATGTCTTATCAATTATTCAATTTTCATGATATTCGATTCGTTATGCCTTTTTGTCTTTTCCATTCGACAGTTTTCCATTCGTTAGCTTCTTCGACACATCCGCATCACCGTTCGTCAATCCGTTCTGCTTCGTCGTTGCATTATCTCTTTTCGCTTTTTCGTTTTTCTTCAATAGCTTAGCCGCCATTTTGTCTTCCTCCGAGACGTAAGCTTTGTTGTAAAAATCGGAGAACAAGAAGTAGAAGAACATAACGTTGGGCAGAATGAGAACGAGTGACCATCTTGGATACTCGCAGTCGTAAATGAGTAATTGGAAACTGTGGATGAACGCCAGACAGAATTGACCCTGCGAATCGTTAATACTTGTATGAAAAAAAATTCGTTTCGTCGAATCGACGTCTGATGGTTTACGGAATTTATCGATTATTATTTTAATCCGGATATTTGGCTCACCATTTGAAGAGTCGTTATGTATTTCTTCCACCACAAATACGACTGATACTGCGGCAGTGCAGCCGCGAGTAGATAATAAGTGTACATCACGATGTGCACAAAACTGTTGATGACACCTGTAAAATTAATCACACGATTAACGCAACGTTCAATGTTTTAATCAATTCCAAACATTTTTTCTTTAATTCGGGAATTTTATCGTTTCCTGAACAAGAAACCGTTGGAAAAAGTCGCCCAGCAGGACACTTCATTTTGAAATGACTACCAATTCGTTGATTCTTATCGGGAAAAAATCATTTATGACGGTCTAAAGTTTTTCATATGCTTAATAATTCGCATAATTATCTTGTTTTGTTTCAGACGTATTTCGAAGGAGTAAGAGCTTCCCCCATCTCAACATTTAAAGAAAATAAAGCTGGAATATGTTGATTAAAAAGTAAGAGCGATTATAAAACTCATTTGTCGAACGAAAATTTTTAGAAAATCACGAACATGGACATTTTCATTAGCCCCCAAGCTTTTCCGTCCGACTCACCGATAAATGTGCCATGTCCACCGGGATAGTACTTGGTAGCCCCCCAAGATATCAATGGCATCACCGTATGATGATACATGTGAAGAAACGTTATTTGTCTCTCTTTCTTCCGTAAAACGAAGAACACAGTGTCGAGAAGCTCGGAGATCTTGGCGAGGAAATACATGTAGACTCCCCTAGCAACCTGCCAATTGACGAAGAATTCAATATGCATCATTATTCCAATTTCAAGTCATTGTCAGATTTAAAAAAAAAACATTTTTTAAAAATAAATATAAATCAATAGATGATTAAAAGATTAAAGAAATAAAAAGGACTTAGAACTTTTTCCATTGTTACGGAATGCATAAAAATACATTCGACTGTGTGAATAAAATAATTTTTTTTTTAAAGTACTCTCAAAGCTTCTGGGCTGCTCGAATAGTCGACGGGTTCGCACTTCCAGCTGTATTTCGAGAGCCACGCGGCGTCCAGACCTTCATAAAACAACCATACGCTCAGGATAACTTGCAATAAATTGTAGAGTATGAGAGTGTTCTTCAACTTGTAAGGTTTTCGGTGTTCCATGTGTCGAGGTCCCCAGGAAAGAACGAAGTAGAGGTAGCCGAACATGATGCTGGCCCCAGGTACGGGAGACGACATGAGAAACCATTCTCTCGTTCTTGGGTCTGTAAAATTCGTTATGGAATCAATGAGAGATTACCGCATTTCTTTAATGATTTTATGATATTTTATGAAAGTAAAAAAAAATTCTTTATTAACGGAATACCTACTCACCGGCAATATCGTGAAAAACATGTTGCCAAAAATGAACAACCGAATTGTTGTAGATGTTCGACATCTCGCTGGCAGGTGACGCAACGCTGGCGTTCATTGGAGGGAAGACTAGAAACAACGAAAGATATCATAAATTTATCGAAATAATGAAACAATTTGACAGAGAAATTGATTAAAACGGCGAAAAATAAATAATCGATTTTTCCATCGAGGCCCCAACGATTTATGTTTTGATTTATTATTTTGGTCCGTCCATCATCATCGCTACGCAATTAAAAGTTATTCGATTGAACAATAAACTTTGAAGTTTTTTTTTTTCATCGGAAAAATAATAAAATTGTTAATCTGCTCAGCAAAAAAATTATTCATTTCATTTCCCCAGTAGGCTAGTTGTTCGTTTACAAATTGATAATCAAAAATAAAAAATTAAATCTTTTAAAAAGCTTCAATGGAATAAAATTCAATGGTATGTAAAAAGTTGCATTGAAATAAAATCGATTATAATTTAAACCGGAACTTCGCTAAAAATAAAATTCAATAAAATTGAAAACAAAAATTGAATAGACTAAAATAGGAATAAAATTTCACATAAAACGGTCATTCCGAAGATATCTGTAACTCCGTAAAATCGGTCACTGTACCGTGGCCCGCCTAGCTCAACGAGGAAGACGAGTAACGCGACTCTCGCGGAGAAAGGGGCGTCGTGATAACCATTGGAGCAGTTCACGTGCAAGAATGGTTCAGTCTGAAGTACGTCTGACAAGACCGTTAAGAGAAGTGACTCCTCGTTGTTTATACGAGAACGATAGCTCATTGGCGTATATTCCGCAGCAAGTATCACTAAGCGAAGACCGAACAAACGCGCGGTTATTATCGGAATCAACCGTGCATCTCGAAATTGCACAGCCTGGTACTTGCGGTGGCCAAGATAGGTACATTGGGATCCATACAAGTCTGAAGTTTAATGTCAACCCCCTCCGTCCCCCCACTGCGGCCCATTGAGGTGTCTCGAGCTGTTTCGTTCGACTACACCCTCGCACAGGCTTCGCGTCTTGACTTGGTTTCATTGTATACTTCAAACTTCACCGTCCAGCTGTACTCGTGACAGATAATTTTCCTACAACGGCTATTTCTCTTTTTGTTTTTATTTAACATGTATTATTGAAATGTAATTTTTTTTAATCGTGAGGTTAATTGAACGTCACACTTGGTGGCTCCAGTAATTTAAATTGTATTGTCCAAGGTCAATGTTAATGAAACGAAACATTTTCTAAGCAGCCACCTGCGTGACAAATGCGTGTCGATCAGAGTGCCGAAAAAACAATAACAAAGAAAACAAAAATATTAAGACGGACAATCGAAAACACTTCAGGCCAGTGAAGTACCAGAATTATGTCGAAAAACGAGCATTCGACAGTGACGCAACGAAAAATAGGCTCGAGGTGAGCGAGAAATTAGTCTATTGCATAATATATCGGAGTTCGTTTTTTATCTTTTTTTTTTTGCAAGGAAAGGGACGAATCCGTCGTATATGGACGTAGACGGAGGGATATCGTAACGGAATTCAGAATGACGACTTTGGAAATGCGGGGCTGTTGACGCAAACGATTTGTAGAATGGGACAAAATTTATGTGGTGATAACAATTTAACAGAAGTTGAAAATTGTTATCACAAGAATGCTGGTACACTGAATCAATACATCATTGATTTTTTTAAGAAGTTCGCTTCTCACGGTTGCAAATGAGATCGAAGCGATAATTCTGAAAATGTGCCGAGAATACATATTTCATCTCATGATTCTAACCTAATACGGAATTGTGAGGTTTTCATAATACTTATTATGGATCATGCAGACATGCAGACAATTCATACAAATATAACAATAATCCAATAATAAATATACTATAATATTTATTGAAATTATGAATATTGTTTTAATTAATTCGATGACAAATAAGTTTTGTTATTAATGAAAAATGTTGAAATTAAATGGTTTCAAAGTTCTACTGAGGATGTCGATACGAACAAGTGCGATAAGAAGAATTGCCCGTCTACGGCCGCGTGCCCCACTCACGTTTGATTCTCTCGACTCTGGAAGTGTTCATTGATCGCCGAACGATCGCGATAGCCCGTAGTCTCCCCATTGTGAAAACAAACATTATCGCGGAACGAAATAATGCCTTTCTAAGCGGCACGGCTCGTGAGTCCGCGATACCAATGCCGGCGATGTAGACAAGCAAAAACTGGCGGCCCGATTGCCGCAATAATACCACCGCAGGCGGTCCGAACCAACGCTTCGAGTGATGAAAAGTTCTCTTCTTCGAAATTCGATCGATAAATTCTTTTATTTAATTTTACGATTATTTTTTATAAATTTGTTGAAAATTATTGATGATGCCTCGATTGAACGAGAAATGAATAAATTAACTAGACCATAGTCTCTCCTTCTTTATTCGCTAAATGATTTTTTAATTATTCATCTTGTGAGTAAATTCGTTATTCATTCATAATGAATACAAAAGGTTAATTTATTCACTTTGCAATTCAAATATATTCGAAAAGGAAATTTTGCATAGTAATAAATCAGTTAATTATCATGGATATAATTAATTTTTCTGACCAAGATTGGGAGTAGCTTGATTGCGGTTAATATACAAAGAAAACAGAAGATCAATTCAATTAATACAAATACAAATGAAGGAAGAAGAAAAAACAATAGTCATGACAATCAATAATTTAATTACCATAAATATAATTTTTTTTCCCACCAACGTTGCGAATAGTCGATTAAGAAAATCGACGACGAAAGAATGTTCTATGAGAAAAACATATTGACTACACGCTTGTGTACTCGGTGATATTTATTATTGTCGTTATTGCAAATCCAAGTGAATAACCGCTAATAAATCTGCATTACGAAATTCCCCGAGACAAGACTATAAGATACACCGGACTCTGCAGCGAGAACATTGCGATAATAAGTAGTACAAGCGTACCTCTGTCTGCGCATATTTCACGAGATTCTGCATACATGCTCAAGTGCTTGAACGAATGTCTCAGCGTCCACAGACGCTATAATATTAATGAAAAAAGAAAAATATGCCATGAAAGACAAGTTCACGCTACACGTTTGACTCGTCGTGTAAATGCCCCTTAAATCACCGACACACAAAAACATACAAACACACACACACACACAAGTATATCGCCCAAGTTTTCCTGCCGATATCTTCTTGCATGTAGCGTCCACGGCAGTTGCTACGTCAATTACGGGCACTCACAGCCGACTCGTGCGCTACTGAAAGTCGCAATAATTTGTCAAGTATTTTTTATCTATCTCCGTCAAGCTATTGCGACACGTTATTGCCTCGCTGTCTTTACCAACAATTTTTGTCTATACTCCATCTTACAGGCACAACATCTGTAATAGAGTTGGCAATGCCTTTGTGAAAGAAAAAAAAATGACTCTGTCTCGATTTTGTCTGTTTCAAACTTTGAGACATTTGACATTTTTAATAATTAATTGTGAGAAGTCTGTGAGATCTTGGCCTTTCGTGGTAATTTCTATGTAATCTAGAAGTGAAGAGTTGTGTTCCCTGATTTTTTTCAAATATTAAGTTCAGAAGTTTCGGAAATAGGGGGGTGAGATGAGAATACTCTATTTTCGCATATTTTTCAGAATATCTTTTCTTATATTCTTGCGAAAATGATGAAGAAGATATCTTCGTGTCCCACATAACAAGCCCTGTTAAATGATATCCCACATGATATACGAATTTTTTTCGTTTTGCTTTTCCGAAATCGGGTAAACGTTTACAGTCATCTTTGAAGTGGTCCGATATAAGTAGTATGAACAAATTGTTTCACTATTGTTGACGTCATATCTTGTGCACTTAAATTCGAGCAGTCGTAAAATAATAGCTTTAAAAGGGTGGAGGCAGAAACAAAAAAACGGCTAGTAGCTGCAATTGAACCAAGCGTATGTGCATTGTACAGCGCTATACATGTATATAGATGTAGGTCCATTGCCAAACGCGTCTAGTTAGCGCGAATTACAGGTGAAACCGAGAGCAAACGCGTGAAATCGTGGCCAATAGTTGCAACATAGACAGAGACGAAGCCTGGCGATGGACGAGTGAGAGTCCAAGCCCGATTTAACGTTTTCTCACAAACACTGCACATTGCACACATCGGTCATTTAAATGAGACCAAGTCTATGATTAGACGCAATTATATTATTATTATGCACAAAACAAATTCAGTGATTAATAAAAATTGGTCAAAACAAAAATAATAATTAAAAAAATTACATGGAAATTGAGATAACGGGTAAACAGTAGTAAAACCACGTAATGGTCAGCCATGCAAGTGAGAGGGTTGTAAAACTGTTCGGGAGATAAATAATAAATACCGTTGAAGCGTAATTATGTGGACAATTAATTTAAGTAGCGTTCAACGGATTGCACAGATTTGAAATATTAATTTTTTGTCCTCGTTGTTGTTATTGCAAGTTTTCTCACTTCGTAGGACAAAATTTCAGTCATAGATTCGCAAAGATGAAGGTTTAAATGTGTTTATCGATGGAATAAGACAAATCATAGTTCATCGACTGCTTAGCGACTAGTTTTCACTCTGCGATGTTAATAATGCGATAATTCGGACAACGAATGAATAATCGTTCGAAACGCGGTGAATTATTCATTATCATCGTGAAAAATGCATAAAACACGACGTAGTAAGCGAGTGCAGCTGATTCGCATTCCGGATATTTCGTAGTAGCGTACGAAGGAGTGGGAACGCGTTCGACGATGGAAAATATATTCATACAAACAGATCTGTTATTAAGAAGCGGGATTCTCTCGTTTACGTCAGAGTTTCCGTAACGTCGGCGCATATGAGCGAGGACACGTCGTCGCACTGCAGGCCACGTTCGATCGCGAGGAAAAATACTAAGCGAAAATAGTGAGTGGAACGAAGGTCAATATACCTCGCATCGATCGAGTTTGTGAAGGAAAAATTGATTCGTTTTAAATGCTATGTACAGGTTTAGAATGATTTTTAGTTTCTTTTTAGTTTGATTAAAAAAAAAATTCTGTTTTCAGAAAAAGAAAATAAATTTACGCAAATTTTGAGAACACTGGTATCTGTGTGGCTGAAAAATTCGGAAAATATTGTTTCTATAATGCACCGACTATAAGCCATATATTTTATGGGTTCCTAGAACGTACCGATGGCAAATTTGAGGATGTGTGTGAGCCATGACGAAATGCTTGAAATTGATCCTGAGACTTAAAGAAATTTTGCAATAATAAACGGAAGTAAAAATAATAAATTTCTCACGAATTCGAATTTACACTCATAATCGGTTGAACGTTTTTTTGGTTTCATATGTTTATTCCTTTATTCGTAAAAGTGCGTGACGTCCATGAGGTCAATCGTTTTGACGTATTTTGTGTTTCAATCGCCGATTGTGTTCGGATAAATAATTATTGAAACGGGGAACTTTTTAGGCACCCCGAGAATCGTTATTTACATAATTGTACATATACCCGTAACTTCGAGTACAATCGTGACGCCACGAAGTGACTGTCAGTTTTTGCAATTAGCGTTAATGTCTTATCAAAGTTCGAAGGTAAAAAACGAAAAAATTCCATTGACAACGTTCAGGAAACGTGGCAGTAGGTTTAATTGTCCTATTGACGTCAGGATGCGTGATTTGTCTCTTCGTAGCGCTCTGTCGTTACTTTTACCGTAACACAGTAACTCGTGTTTTGAACGACAATATTCCGACAACATATTTCTCTTTACCCGGAAGGGATAGAAAAAAAGAACAAATCTCCGTCTTCTCGAATATTCGACGTTGGGAAAAATTCTAGTGAATGATTAAATAAAAAATCGAATATCAATGAAACTAATATTTCCTGTTTCATAATGAAGAATTTACAAAAATCATTAGTCTCGCTCAGCGTAGCACCGAACGATCCGAAATCAGAGTCAATTTTTTTGAGAACACTGAATTAAACAAAAATTAAACCAATTTTAAAAAATAACAATGAATACATAAAAAGTTGTTGCGCTGTGATCAAGTTAAATTTCTCCTACTATTTTCGTAGCACATGTCGAAAGACTTATAAAACTAAAACTACCGAACCTGACAAAAAGACTGGACCCTATTTTTAAAAACAGAAACTATTATGATTCGTCACGTTGCATTTTGGCGATATTCTACAAGTTTTATTACGATTTCTTAAGGATAAAATGCAGCGACTTTCCGTCTCACCTCTCCGTCTTCCCTTTTGCGACAAACAATGGAGAATAACTGAACGGACGGAAAACTGTCGACAGTTCTGGCGTCAATAATTACCGCATTGTCAAGTACTGGAGAGATTAAAAAAAATTATAAATTGACGCTTCTCTTTTTTCCCATTTTTCACAGGTATATGTTTACCCACGTGGCATTACGATCTTATCGGAGTTGCACGAAGTTTATCTATGGCAGTCTACCAATACACGATATTGTGCTCGACGGAGTAATTTCGAAAGTCCTTACTCGAATTATCCATCTATCGGTCTTAAGTGGTATAAGTACGTGACGTACAAAATGATTATCACTTAAGGTGGCATATCTGCGTAGACGTCGACGAAAAAACGTAAACTTCAGAAATCATTATCTCAAAAACTATTCGTTCAATTTATGCAGCACTTCGAGTGGACGCGAGTTCATAAAAAAAATTGTCAACGTACATTAATCCTTTCGTTATTAATCCTTTTGCTATAAAGATACCCGAATGAAATTAAATAAATACTTTTTGATATGATAATTCCCAAAGTACATTTTTTTTTTCATCGTCCACTCACGTGTGTTTGAAAACGAATAATCGTAATTGAAAATTAATATTGAATCAATTTCACGTTTTAAGGTTTGCCGGTTCGACGTGCGCGTCGCGGTTCGACGAACTATCGTCGTCGCGCACGTGGAGACTCAAGGAAAACAGCTCCAGGACCAGGACCAGAACGCAGAGCGACAACAAGGACATGTGTGGAGATCGTACACGGTTTTCGCATAACTATTGCGTTCTTTCGTGACCCCAGTTGGTGGTCGGTTGGTTTATACGTTTAGTTTCCGAGGTCGCCCTCACACGGATTAACATACACGAACGGGAGAGCTGTGGAATCGAAATGACGGTTGACATCGCGAATTGCGCAATAAGGAGCAGCGACTCATTTCTCGAGCGCGACGTTTAAGCGACGGTGGTTTGTAATAACCGACGCCGATGGTATTCAGCAAGATGTAACGCAGCACTTTGCACAGTTTTCTATGATTCAATATTAAACGTGATGCAGTTAGAACCGCGTTTAATCATCGATTGTGAAATTTTTATTTTTATTTTTTTTCACTGCGACGCCTCGTTACTTCCTCATCACCGTATACGGCGCATTATTGCGAATCATTACAGCAGACGGCACAGAAGTACACTCGGTATAAAAATTCATCTTTCTCCGAGTAGATACATTGAGTTTCATTCTTATACGAGCGCTTCAACCTTTACTGCCTTTTCAAGTACGAATTGAAGAACGACGTTATTTTTTACGCCGGAAGTGGCAATTTCCCGATTAATATTTGCTCAATCGCAAGACTGGAACATTTTTCAAGTACGACGATGTCCCAAATCGTTCGCATTAATGATACTTCGATCGATTCAAGAAAAAAGGAGAATGATCGATTTCAATGGAAGACGATATTGTTTACGGACGGAGCGTGGATAGTATTTGCAAATGTTTACTCGTAAATACACCCCGAAGACAATTCAATGATTGATTAACACCTCGAGATATGTTTTCAGCTTCATAATCGGCAAACAAAAAAAAACGGCCTCGGGATCGCGATTGTACGGGAAGCTGTGATGATCCAATAATCAGCGACTATGCGTTAATGATACTGGAACTTTTTTTTCAACTCGGTTGAAGAATTTCTTGGAAGAAAAAAAAGTTTACGACATAACGTTACGTCAAATTTATAAGCTATAAACGGAAGTACACCTGCAGCATCGACACATACAGCGGTACTTTGTACTTCACGTGGTTTTTCATACCGAAGAAAAACCCAAAACCGAGAAAAAAAAATTGTTTCTTATACGACGCAGCTGAATTAATGACAGATACTGCGATGTTTAATTGCTTTTTTCCTCCTCCTCATTCACTTTTTATCGGCATTCTGTTTATTCTGTCGCAACGTGCGAAATAAACTTCGTTCGGTATCACAAAGAGAACATGCACGTGGATCACAGACCAGCGTGATTGCGTAACACGTGTATTTTCATCAAGAATAGAAAATTGAAAAAATTAAAGTAAGCGCAAAAAAATTAAGAAAAAAATTGACATCGCTAAGACGTGCACGAAGAAAATGCACGGAGACACTTTGCTCGGTTATTACGATCGCCGTACAACGATTGAGAGACGAGCACGTTTCGAGGTAGAGAAATGCGCGAATACTCCGCTATGTATGACGGATTCGCGACGCGAGAAAATTTTATCCGCAATGACCGGCATGATTCCTCGAATGTGCGCGGTTGGAAACGTTCGCGTGGAAATAATAATTGCGAAATTTAGCTTTCGTTGATTTGACAGCGGAATGAGATGCGCGAACGTCGAACGACAATTCGAGATGGGGGAATTAAAAAAAATAATGAAAGATTATTCGGAGCATAGGTGGTAGGTAGAAGAAAAAAAAGTGATTCTTCGGGTAATTGACTCGTGTCTGTGTATGCACCGGATTGCACTACTGACGGAATGGAAGTCGCATCGGCTGACAAGCCGACGAGGTGGCTCACGCTACTACGGCGAATGGCCTGGATTTCACTCTATACCGGCTCTGACCACGAATGATTGAAAAAAAAAGAAAAAGAAAACATCTTGCTTCCCATTTTACTGAGATATCAGTTTGAAGTAGCTCGGCTGGCTGATGGTCAAATATGCATATACAAAAATTGAAAAACAAATGACGACCTAGCTAGGGATGATCACACTCTCTCATTTTCTAGTGCATCACCGTCCTCAGTACATACAATCATAATTCACGTAATTATACATAAAATTATAATCCACGTAATCATGCATAAAATTATATTTCACGTGATTTCACATAAAATTATATCGTACGCCATAAAAAAAAATCGAAATAATTATTTGTCACAGTCAGAACTTCATAATTTCGTAAGAAAAGTCCAGCCTTGTCCGGATCATGGACGATCGAACCGAAGGAATCTCAACCGAACTGAAAATAAAGCGATTAAAAGTTATCAGTGATCGTGGCGATACGCGCGCGACCCTCGCGGTTCTCCTTGGCGGACGTCGTCCACGTTCGTTCGAAGTTGGCCAGGTCGATGTAACAGCGTGTTATTGGTTTCCCGCTACGCTTTCTTCCTGCCACCATTTCTCCTCAACGAGTCACTCCGGGCAACGATCCTTCGCGCGGACACTCGCGGCAGTGTACAACCCGGCGTAATGGAGCGAGCGAGAGCCTCGTCGCACTTATGCATTAGCGCCGGCCGCTGTGCGTCGGGGCTCGAACCCGCTCGTCGGCGTAACTCATAAATGTCGGTTAAATATTGGCAAATAAACTCACTCGATCGGTCTGTGCCAGAGAAATAACTTCGAGGTCGTTGGAAAAACGGACTCGACTAATATCGGCGGTTTCGAAGCAAAATAGAATAAACATTTTTCAAAAAATGAGATTAAATATAATTATTGTAATTCAGGTTGCAAGCATCGTTTTTTGTGCACAAAGTTGCCGAAAATTGCCTATACAAAAAGAAATAATCGAGAATTAGCTGACTAGAAAATTCATTTTGGCAGGAAAACCGAATATAGCCACCGTTTTTGCGTTGAAAAAGCTCATTAAATTTTTCTTCGAATGAATTCCCCTCTAAGAGATATTCTTGGAAGCTGTGGAATTAACCGAAAGCTGCCGAAAAATGTACGAAATAGAATGATAACAATGAAAAATTTCTGCGGTTTAACAAATCCTATAAAATTGTTTGTCGTTTTATTATTAAAAATTGTTCTTCAACGCAATGACTGCAATGGAAATGGAAAGATTATTGTCATGCGTAATCGCGCTGCTTAATCCTGGTTCATCCTCTTGCTGACCCTTGACCTCATAATTCTTAAAAAAAATTCGTATGACAACAATCGCTGCTCCACTCTGCGCATCTGGCAGTGACAATATATAATCAAGAAACGTTATGTAATTGCGGAAGCCGTAAGAATGAGCAGAACAAAAAATTCGCGTCGTTAGTTATGCTCAAGTTTAATCGATCAAGATCGCCTCGCAAACGTCACGGACGATCATTAACACAAATTATCTCGGAATAGTGCTACATGAATTTAATGACTCCGATGATCGATCTGAAGTTTAAGCAAAATCGAACTGTTTATCAGCTCTAGATTCCAGGAAGCGTGATCAATAGTATTCAACATTCGCACTCATGTGTATAAAGTGGGATTTACATTGAGGCATGGATTGAAAATAATACTGCAGGTATTGAACATCTGGAAAAAAACCTCAGTCGTGCATCGACATTCTTGCAAATCTTTTTTTCTCATTCCTCATCGATGCAAACGATGCAATTAACGTATGCAAAAATTTTACTGTATTTCTTCTAATCACGAACTCGTTCATAAATCTGAGATCTGAGAATCAATGAAAAGAAAACAGCGTGATCGATCAAACACGATAACAATAAGCATAGTTGTTTGTGACATCCATCAGTGCAATAATTTATTCCCCAGGAAACAAAAAAAAAATCATCAGGAGCATTTATTTTCACATTATCTCGTTATTCCCTTTTTCCATCGACGCGACCATCGATTCCTGTGCGCATGCCGTTACGTACGCGTGCTTGTGATATCTGTACCATTATATAAACTTCTGTCGTAAACACGTTCGTGAGCTACGCTCTATTTTATCAATAATAAACCATAAAATATGAGGCAGTATGAAAAATTGTTAGACAAGGAACTTTTTACAAATACATGAAATTATATTGTATCATATTATGTTATATATTAACCGAACAGTAGAAGGCTGATTACTCTCCTTCTTGTCACGATAAGGGGGAACAGAAAAGTCCAAAAACCAAAATATTGAAATTAACAAAAAGATGAGATAAATTCGAAAAAACAAAATGTATTCGTAGAGAAATTTTTCCAAAATATTATACTCAAATATTTATCTATACAATATAGAAATGTATAACATTTACAGAATCATATAATTTTAATCAATATGACATAATATAATACATTTAATACAATTTTTCCATAGATAAACTTTTTCGAACAAATTTTATTTATAAAATATTTGAATCTATAATATTTTTCAATTTTTTTATAAATAGTTATCTCTGACGTAACCACGATTAAAAGTGCGCCCGCGCTCAGTACAATCGCCAGTTACGGGATTACCGCTATGCCCAGTTGGTAAGATGTAACGGGTTGACCGTTCGCGGGATGATCTTACGAGAGTTACTACGGATCTCAACGATAGAACCAGCTTGAAATAGATAGAGAGAGGCATGTACGCGCGAGAGATTATGCATCCACAGTCCGTGCACACTGCACCCATTGCCGTCGAGCCGACGGTCTCACGGCGAACATCATAATCACTTCCTCGTGTCCCGGTGCTCGCGTGGTCTTTATGATTACGTGAAAGAGTGCGGATTGATACGAGTTCAATCCTCGGAGCTCCGTATTATGGATGGAAAAGCGAGAAAAAAAAAAATCTCCGCCAGTCGGCGACAGACGCCGACCGGATCGAAGCAGCTGGATACGATGTTGAATAAACGATAATTAGAAAATTAAAAAGAAATAGGAGCAGATTTATCGGCATAATTATCAGCATAAGTATGCTGGAATTTAAACTCTCCTCACTAAAAAAAGCAGACATAATCCGAACCTGGAAATAAGTCCAAATTTTGTTGAGTTACTTTTTTTTCTCATCTTTTCGAGTGCAATGTAACTTTTCCTTATCCATAAAAATTCAAAACAACTAATCTCGAAGCTTCGCGAAGATAATTCTCCAATTCGACGCCCGTAACGCATGTAACACGAGAAAGCAGCGTGTAACGAGAACGTTTTTTCGTTCGAACCGATTAGCGAATCGATAATCTACGTTTATGATTACGTGGAATGTATGAGCGATGAAAGCCTTTCACCGACTAACTATTGAGTCGGTAGCGATAGGAGACCGAGTTGTGTCATGGGTCGAGCGAGAGATGCACCTCAGTGTTCGTTATTTTGCTTGGTGCATCTTTTTTGTTGGCTTGGTGCAGAAATAACGACGAGGAAGCTGCGGCAGAGATCAGAAGCGATTGACGATGTAACGAGCGACGTCAAGATCCACCCCGAGGGACAATATAATCATGATGTAACCGCTTCGCTGACCAACAGTCGGGGTGCATAAGTCGCGTTACGTCGAGAGTTACATTTCAACTATTACTTGAAAATTACCCGACGTGGAACACATACGGAAAACCCGACGCCGATATGTACGGTCCGTACTTCGTCGTGTGATCCAACACACGAATATTGCATACATTCTTGGTTGATCGACGTTCTTACGTGAGAGAGTCGAACGACGGGTACGTCCGTTCGTCCGTGTGCCTCGAGAGAGCCCCGAGCTCTCGTTGCGCGATATAAGGAAGCTGAGAAAGTTGTGGCGCGATAATATATTTATAAAACGTAAAAATAAAATATCAATGAGAGAAATTGGAAAATGAGTCTGGAGTGTTTCACGCAAATTATAATTTGTTCATTGACGAGGTGAGAAAATAACAGAGAGAGAGAGAGAGAAAGATGAATTACTTACTTCATTTTTTCATTAAGATTTAGGTTTACTTTAAGGCATTATCGATTATGCTGACAAAAATAACAATCAAAATTGTTGAAGAACAGGAATATAAGTAACTGCAAGAATTAGGCACTGAAGATATACAAAAAATAAAATATACAAAAATAATCCAGATGTATAAATAATGATGAAAGTAAAAGTGACGAGAAAAAATATTGACTAAGTTGTAATAGCAGTAGTAATGTTATTATTACCAATTCGAACTCAAAATAAGAACAAGAAAAATAAGAATAGTAATAACGACCTGTGCACCGCCTCAGCTCCGCTGGGACAAGTTCTACTTCCGCAGACAATTCGATATGTGTAATTTATTGACAATATCGGACTCGACTGGTTACAAACGCTAACCTGTGGATGTAATCGTGCCGCCAATGAAAAATCTAATGAAAAGTTCGATCGAATGTGTTGCATGCGACCGTTTATTCTTTCACGTGTGGCGAGTACGTACGGTGTGGTGTACCTCAACGTATCATAACCGGAGTTGCCGGCACGGTCAAAGCTATACGGCATCTACTTCTCTGCCAGCAGCACCGGCTTACGCATCAGCGTAGCCGATGCATAGCACGGCGCTCAAGTGCGTAAGTGTGCCGGGATACGGATTGTTCGGTTGCTTGCGTCCTCCTTGACAGCTGGATCGAGAGAAGTTTGCTTATTGCCGTGAAGTGGAATCTCATAGAGTAAATAACGATAAATCCTCACGAAGTACTTCCACACTGATGCACCCGCGAGTACGAATGAAGTTTCGCAGCAATTGCAAAAATTTATTACACATATTTCATTATCTACTGAAATCGTTGGAGACATCGTCTTTTCTGATTATTAAAAGTATTATTATTATTATTACTATTATCATTATTATTATTTTGATATTATTTTATTTTAATTTTCTTATTATTATTAATATTATTAAAATAATAATAATAAAAAAATTAAAAATTATAATTCATTATTAATAAGTAAATAATTATTATTTAAATAATAATAATAATAATAATAATATAGTTATTATTATTATTACTTCTTTAAAATAATTCGGCCCACTGGTTTTCGATATAAAGTCAAAATTGCTAACTCGATTGCGTAAAATGTGTGATAAATAATATGATGAATCCGCTGGTCCGAGATTTGGTCCAGATTCCATGCATGACCAATCGAGTATCGCATGGCAGCTTGAATGTGATTTTCGTTTGATGAAAAATATTCAACAATTATTTTTTTTCGTCATTCAGCCAACTCCTCATGATTTTTCACATACTCGACGGATTTTCCAACTTGCGTATATTGATCCTGACTTTCGCGTAATACGTACTCTCAGTTGACGGACTTGTCTCGGTGATTGCACTTTACACTGCATGCATGAATGAGACTGCGTGTATAGAAATGAGTAACGTGTGTAATGTACAAGACGAATGGCAGAACGATGCGATTTAAATCCATAGCGTAATGTTTGTGATTCGTTTACGAATGAAAGATAAATTAATAAAATTGTGGGACTTGTCGTCTTGTCCCGGAATACGGTGTAAGTGTTGTTAGAGCAAAGATATGGATATTTCGAATAGTTATAAATTTATCATCGTTCATGGATAATGAATAAATTTTCGTAGCGACATTTCATCACATTTGCCTACTGCCATAGCTAAAGTAGCTCCCTCCTCTTACACCTGTCTACCTTGTACCACTACATACAATTAAAAAAGAAGCTGGCCAAGAACGTGTTGGGCACGCACATGATGGGGTTCCGTGAGCTATTTTTATGATACGCAGTGAGAGCTATTTCACCTTGAAAAATTTGCTCGTTTGCGAAAAACAGTTATTTCTGCATTTTTCATTAACTATCTTTGCCACCGTGTTTGTTATAATTTTCATTTGAAGTCCTAATTTCAATCTCTTCGCTGAAATTATTTCAGATATCGCACACATGCCATATCTATAAAGAATGGAGAAAAATATCAATCATAGAAACTATGGAAAATACATTCTAAACATTCCACAATTATATCAAAAACAAACAAAAATTACTCCACCGAAAAAAAAAGTTATAAAATTATAGTCAAGATAAAAATGTTTCGTTACGCAAAAAAAAAAAAAAATTATAACCGATTTAATATAAATGTAACGTTTCGCGTGGACGGTGTACTGTATACATTGAAACATCGACTATCTATTTACTACCATAGGTGGCTTCGATATACTCGAGCACCTACGCAGTGAAAGTTATAAATTGATTGCCGGAAATCGCAAGGATTTTCGACCCCTACTATCGGATCGAATTCCAAGACGCGATAAAACCTAATTTATTGTAAAAGTGGATTATAAAAATTCGACGAACGAGTACATTATTCGTTATCGACGATCTTTGGAGGACGGTTGGATTTTTCTATCAGCCATAATTGACCGATTGCTCGGTGAAGAGCATCAGCGTGAGCAATCGATGATACGACTGGATAATAAATTCGCTTGGTATACGCGAGAATTATGTTGACTCGGTGATCGACGAAACGCCATAAAACGCCGCAGATCAAGCGGAAGAGACCGAGTACGAGGAGACTGAAAATGTTACTTTCATACCACCTGAGCGAGATACATTGCTACCGGTGAAAGATCCACGCAACAACTGGCTCGTTGCGTGATCGACCAACTGTGAAACTCGTACCAAGATATACTTCCGTCTGTCTCTAAGACTCGAACGCCAAATCGATGTTTATTCCTCCGTAATCATCTCCATCGAAATTCTCACGATTACAAGCATCAATTTTAACCCCCCGAATTGTCGAATGTAGGTCTTAAAAAATGATACCGCGTAGTGGAAAAAAAAAACAAACCATCGATATTGAACGGATTTAAGGAGTTAAAAAAAAATTCAGATTATTGCGTAAACACGTCCCGCCACGGCGGGTAGTACCCGAGATAGAACGAGTTCCGCATGTCCAGTGGTTGAATGTCGATACGCGTACACCTAACTTCCTAATGGCTCGAGAAATCAACTAACGGGCGCGTAATCGATACCCTGACTCTCATACGGATCAGGCTCTTATGGGGAATAATTAAAAACCCCTTAACGACGCAGCAGGAAGCAGCGATAACTTAACATTACTAACGATCCAGCCTTAAACATAATTCCAAATTTAATATTGTCAACAAAAAATTCAATGAACAACGAAAACATGAATAAAAAATCTTATAAATTATTTAAAGGAATAAATTAATCAATCAGAAAATAAATTAAGTAATTAATGAAAAACATTTTGAATACATAAATAGAATTTTTTTTAAATAAATAAATTAAATTAAATTCAAAACAGATAAACTTAACTCACCAAATTTCAATGCAGTCAAAGTTCACAATTGCAGATTTAACACTGCTACAGGTCCATTATAAAATCTCAAACTGTCGACACATTTATCGAGGGCACCCGTCGATTCTCGATTTAAAAAAAAAAAAAACGTCCATGTAATAAACCAAGTGAATCAGAAATTATCAGCCCGCGAAGGCAACGAATCGAACCGCGTGCAAAACGTGTACGTAACTCGACGTAATTACCACGCACCAAGACAATCCACGGCAATGACCGTTACCTCGCGTACGCCAATGCTCATCAGACTTTAACGAATTCTCGGAGTCGAATGAAACAGCGATAAATACAGTTGTTTCCTTCGCGATGTTGATCTCCCGGAGGATCGACGGCGACTCGCCCGTAGCTGTATAACGCCGATTCGAAGTGATGAACCTTGTCACGCACTTTCGATTGTGCACGGTCAATCGCCAGTGTGGAATCCGTGTGGCCGCTTCGAGAGGGCTCTCTATATTGGGCTACCGCAGAGTCCTCGCAGTGACGTCCGAACTGGTTTCTCCGCAATTTGCTCGCCAATTTTTTTTCTTCTTTTTTTTTCTCCGTCTGTTGTTATTTTTTTCAGTCTCGTCGTCGTACAGTGACGGGTATGCGATTATCATCGAATCGTAAAAAACATTGCGTCAATATACAATCGTTCGATCAAAATTAAATAACAGATGAAACTTGTAGATTGTGACGCGAATGTTCGAAGGTCACAATTATGAAATAATAATATCAGTTACGACGATACAGCGAAGACGTCGAAGAAGACGACGACGACGACGACGACGACAACGACGAACGACGTTGACGACGACGTTGAGGACGACGACGGCGACGAAACGACTTGCACCACTTGTTTGTCGCACACGTCCCGTCCTCGATGTTGTTCAGTGGCGAACTGGGCCCGGCATCCTCCGTCGTTCTTTTCCCTGCAACATACCCACCGACGAGAAGTGGGGCCCCCGATCGCCAGAGCACCAGCAACGGCCGACAGACTCGAATACATACCTGCGGGGGGCTCCGAAGTAGCCACTGAGGAGGGGTTCCCCGATACTCCTTTCGAGTTTGCGAATCCACTTCCCCCCTGGCGAACTCACTGGCTGTGTTACGGTGCCGGTGCTGGTTCTGATGCAGTTGAACGACAGAAGTGCCCCTCCTCGGTATCTATCGCCTATGCGAACCTGACTCGCCGTCGTCCTGTGGTGCACGGGTGTAAAGCGGGTCCAGCCGAGGCACGGCTATATCATTTCTCTCAACCGATCGCCGCTGGTCAGGGTTACGTCACACTCAAGAAAGTTGTATAATGCCAACTCGCACCTCCATCGCTCCTCCGTCTCTTTCTCTCACGGTGGATCAACTCGCAGCCTTAATTCGCAATGCTCGGTGGTCTGACTATTATTGGCTTTAATATTTTCTTCTCCTACTCCTTCTCTTGGCCCGGCATTGTTCAACCCTCGACGGTCGCTCGGGGATCAGAGAATTTCACGATATTTCTGCGTTTGAATTTCTTCTTTTCATGATTCAGTTTAATGTTATCAGTGTATTATTTCCATCTTCGTACTTAGAAAAAAAATTTACGAATTTCGGTTATTTTTTGAACGATAAGAAAGTTTGCTATGGCAAGTTATTGAGAGAAGAGTCTTTTAACAAGGGTTGGAAAGTATGTGGGATTGGATCAGAGTGGAAAAGAGAAAAGAAAGACGAAAAAAAAACGAGAGAAGTCGTTTTTCATGATAAATCTATGCGCTGTATGCTTGAGACCACGTCACTTGATGCACATTGATAATTCTTTCACTTTTCATAGCCTTGATCAATAACGTTCAGCCTGGATACCCTGCAATCTTGGATTTGGAATTTTCTGGGATTTATGGGAATTCTTGCGACTATTGCGGGCCAGATACACGAGCACTTTTGCCATGAAACGTTTCCTTTTTTCTTCTTCAATGACTCGACGATTGCGAAATGCGTGTAACGCGTGTTTTTTTACGGAGCGCAATCTGAAATTGCCCGATCGAGTGCACGGGGATCAAGGACGGTTAGTGCACCTGCACCGATACGTTCAATTTGCGTAACATCATCGACGAATTTAGTAACTATTGGGTTTACCAATAAGTTCCCGCTTTTTTTGTCGTTTGCTCGTCTTGCAGCAATTTGTTCGTTTGTTTCGAGTCTTTCTTGGCTCTTCGAGCTAATATTTGATGTATTCTTTCTTAGGATAGCATTTCATTAGGCAGGTAGTATTTGATTATGAAAGCATTTTTTTGGAAAATTTAATTTCGACCAAGTTCAGATATAGTTATAATATTCAATAGAACTTATGAATAAAGAAATGCAGGAACTTATTTGACGACCCAGTAGTTACTAGTGGAAAGAGAATTCATGAAAATATAATGATTTCATAGAATTTGAACCTCTATTGAGTCGATACGAAGCGAAACAAACGATTTTGTCGTCGCGAAATTGAATGATAAAATATTTTTAAGCAGGCAGCAACGGAGACGAAAACATTTTTAATAACATATAAAAAGTTTTGACAAATTGGAATAAATTTGGTGAGTTCGTAAGATCGCGTGTACGATTATTCAGGTGCGATCCCGCCAATTCTTGCGGCGAGTAGGAAGGGGGGGGGGGTGCCGAGGAGGCTTGATGTGAGATAACTAGCCAGTCTGTAACGCTCGCTTTCTATTTTACAATTTGATAAAATTACACGGAATCTCGACAGCGTAAAGTCGAAAATATGGTGACCGAATGGAAGCAAGAGGACTTTTTATAGTCTTGCTTCTCGACGAAGGACGCAGACGCTGTGGAACCGACGTCGACGCTCGCACATGGGACGTCCGATCATCATCGACACTTTCTACTGTCCCATGCTGCGCTGAAGCGCTCGCCAATCAACTGGCAGGCGTGAGCTCGAGGCTTTGATGAGTTTTGCCGAACGATGAGACGCAAAATTCGTACAGTGATGTTGGAAATGCTAACGGGGCTCAATTCTGAAAATCGGTGGGCGGAAGAAGGGGGGAGGGGGATTTTGAAGCTTTCAAATAGAATTACGTCGATACAGTTGCTTCGACATCGTCCCCCTAACGTTAAAATAGGTATTACCATAATTGTGTATTATACCAAATAATGGCTACCTTCGATTTTCTATTCAGTGTGTCTTTTCAATTATTTAAAATACTTAAATGTCTGCAAAAAGACTTTTGGCCAGCTAGATAATTCACGAAACAGTAAACCTCGTCTAATACAAAGTATTCAATCAATAAATTCGGCGAGGGAGCTACCGGATGTCCTGCCTGCGAAACGACATCGACACCCATCGATCAAGTCGACGATCGACAATCTACGAAGATCGATTACCCTCGACGTCGACCCTTACAACATAACTCGTAATATTTCGCACCTCAATAATAATAATTTTAAAAAAACTAACGATCATAATAATTCGAAAATTCTCACACGTGACGAATGAGAAAATCGTTGTCACTCACTCGTGATGAAATGATAAAAAATAATAATGCAATGTCCATTAGCGATTTATTTGCACCATCGTTTGAGACGCAATCCCGCGTTAAACGATAAAATAAATCAGAAGAGTCCGTAAAAGTGATTAAATAATAATAATCTGTGGGTGGTGTCCGTCGTCGAGTTGGCCAAGACCCATGGATCGTGGCTAGCCGATGAACGTGGTAGTTCTGAGCAAGTTTATACTTCGTTAAGGCCAAGCTCGGTACGTAAATGTCTCTGTGGCCACTTGTTCGAGTGCCCGAGCTCGCGAACCGATCGATGTTCGATCGTTTGCGTGTTGCAATTCGACATCGAGCGCCCGCGCACGCGTTCACACTCGGCCACTTCGTCTTGCTACTAACCGCTGTTAGTACTTACCCACTGTTCGGTGTGAGACACGGGCGAGTCGACGGTGTCGAACGGACGGCAAAGAAAGGATACAGCGAGAGAGGAAAAAAATTTGCGCTCGACGAGTGGAAGTCGAGATAAGTCTCTTCATAGACGGCGAAACTAAGATAGAGAGATGGAAGAAAAAATAAATAAATTTAGCAACGACCGGAGGTCAGTCATCGACTCGAACGAATCTTTCGCAATTTCGCCGAGAGATGCTGGCAGAGATTGTCCGGCGTGTCTATCGCCTAGGCTAAATCGACGTATTTAAAAATGTCTTTATTGAAAACTGCGACATGATTTAACAACGGAAAAAGAAGGAAAAAAACGTATCGTAACATTGACAACCGGCAGCAGAGGGTGCGCAAACTGCGTATAGCTTCGGCGGTCTTCTGTGTTGAGCAGGATTTCGCGAGGCTGGTACTAGGATGGGGAACCGCTCAGCCATGCACTCGATTGCGCGTTTATTGCCGCACGAGAGGCCGTTTTTCCGAGTTTATGGTGTAAAAATATGGCCGTCTGGACCGGCGCGAGTTTTACACAGTTTGGTTATGGACACGACAACAATGGTGCGGCATAGATCAGTCGACTGGGCACTAACGCGATGGGAATTAAGTTAGCTCGGCAAAGTTCAGGTGGGAGATAGAAGGGAACTAGGATAGGTTGAAGAATGTAAAGTTAAATATAATAATAATAATAATAATAATAAAAATAACAATAATAATAATAATAATAATAATAATAATAATAATAATAATAATAATAATAATAATAATAATAATAATAATAATAATAATAATAATAATAATAATAATAATAATAATAATAATAATAATAATAATAATAATAATAATAATAATAATAATAATAATAATAATAATAATAATAATAATAATAATAATAATAATAATAATAACAATAATAATAATAATAATAATAATCATAATAATAATAATAATAATAAAAATAATAATAATAATAATAATCATAATAATAATAATAATAATAAAAATAATAATAATAATAATAATAATAATAATCGTGCGATAATACTCCAAGAATTTGTTTTTAGCAAATCAAATCACAAATGTTGAAAAAAAAATCGAAAAAACAACGAGGATTTTATCTTTCAATTTTGTGATTCGTCGCACGAGAGAATAAGAGAAAAAAATCTGAAGATTCATTCAAAAGTCGTTATATCCATACATTCTGTCACAATACTCTGATCGCTGCTCTCCCTGCACCTTGGAATCACACAAATCCCGGTAGAGCTGACTTTCGCGCGGCGTTCGGAATTTGGTAATGCACGAATGTGTTTCGCGTATACGTATGCGTAAGTAAAATACGCTTGTATCCACGGAACTGTGTAGAGCCATAATTCAAAAGGTACACACTCAACGAGGTATTGCGCACTGTGCTTATTCGATCCGTGCCGATTTTTTTTAAATTTGTTTTTTTTTCTTTAATATAATATAATCCGTTCGTTTGACGTTGCTTAACCGTGAGGTACACTTCGACTTCAATTCCCGCTATGATTTCTGCCTAGATACGAATATCTTTTTTAGCGGGTACTATAACAGAGTTTTGCGAGCCCGAGTGAATGGATTTGGAAAGAAAAAGGAACGAGGACTTTGTGTATAGTAATGTGAAAATTTACCAACTGGCCCGATCGACAAGGTTAATCATAAGTACAAAAGATCAACCTTTTTTTTAACGTTATATTAGTGAGTTCAAAATCATTATAATAAATCTCGTACGATAGTCCGACTGGACCCTGATTTTGCCACATGTATTCTGAGAGTATACACTTCAAATCTGAGGGCTGCCGAAAAAAATTTTACTATGGTCATTTAAGGAAAGAAAAGAAATGTCGGAAAGTAGTACGAATAGTTCGTGTAATTATGGTACAAATTTCTATCAATCGAGCCGTGATCACTTGGAATCGGGAAGTCAAATCAAACGCACAAAAAATGGTCGAAGGTCACCACAGCCTTGCCAATATGGGAGTTGATTTTGTGTCGCATGTTTCCGTAATCGCAGTTGCCGCTGCGATACAAAAGTATACAGTCGCGTACTTGTGTGCAATAATAATCGTATCGAATGAGCGATCAACAGGAAATAAGAAAATATGCGTGACACGTGTGCGTGATTATTTCTCGAACGAATTATCGTAACAATCACTATCCGGAAGATCACAAATCAGAGTTACTCCAACATTGACAAAGTGCCGTACCAATAATTAGAGACGTCAACTATTTTCAATGTAACAGAAATATTTTAAAACAATATTTTTTTTACTATTATTAGATAGGTTAGCAATTATTTAAATATTTATTCGTTTGTTTCGATAATTTTCCAAAATTTTTTTATGTAATCAATCAAACAAAATATGAAAAAAATACAAATGGATCGACGATGACAGAACCCTGGCGAAGGCGATACGTCTAAACGTCGCAACGACCGACGTCCCGCCTTGCTCGCGAGCACACGTGGTTGCCGTGTTTCAGGCGCTGCAGACGGATCGGACGGGCTCACGGCACGCGAAGCACAAAAGAGACGTTTACCGCCGGTGATTTACTCGTTTCCGAGGAGATATATTGTTCCGGAGTCTTTGGCATTCGTCTTGCAAAGTCTCGTAACGGCGCATGAGGAAATACATCGTTGAAGTACCGACAGCATGAGAACAGTCCTCGACCCGGGTTTGAACTCGATTTGAAATAATTCACGATCCTGACGGAGACAACTTCTTGACAAGTGGAGCCTGGAAATCGTAGTCTTGTGTGACAAAGAATAATAATATAAGATAAAGTTTGTATATTATCTGTTGAACCGCAAATAACTTCAACCGTCCCATAAACAATGAAAATAAGTTTATTTAATCAATTCACTTCGGTACAAATCTTTCGACGATGTACACGCGCTCACGCTCCCGATGTATCTGATCTTTATTATTCGTTTCTCGTCTCTCTCGGTTGTCTCCTAGCAACGACTCACAACGCGAGCGTTTTCCGAGCGCGAGCGAGTTTGCATCGCACTCGCGTGTCGCTGCATCGCGCCGCGCTCGTGTGTTATCCCGCTTTCTCTCTCTTACTTTTATATTATACCACACCCGGCCTTTCCTGACAGGGCATTCGCCCCGAATGTCCTTTTTCCGCGTTTTCTTTCTCGTCATCAGAATCGTTTCCTTGATGCAGGTCTTCGCCGTCGTCGCTCGTCCAGAATTTTATGGAATCAGCAGCTGTTGACGTTTGCTTCGGTCCTTCGGTCTCGCCAACGCGACGTACAACATATCGATCGTTTCGTAGCGTTCTGATAACTTCATACGGTCCCAAGAATTTATGTAGGAATTTGGAGCCCGGGGTTAGTTGCGTTCGTCGAATAGCAACCAAATCGCCCGCACGATATCGATGAGCCTCTTTCCTTGATGCGTCGAATTTTCGTTTATTCTGGGCCTGGACCCGTTGAATATTTTCTTTCGCAAAGCAGCGCAACTCCTGTCGCTCGTTATCGAATGAAGTAACGAACTCTTCGTCCAACATTTCTTTAATTTTCGAGTCATCTGACAAACGCGGATTAACTCCAAACAGCAGCCGGAAAGGAGCCATTCCCGTGCTTCGATGTGGCGTTGCATTGTAACACCTCTGAGCAACTGACAGATGTTTATACCACTCATCCGGCTTCGGAGCGGATAACTTGGTCAACAACGGTATTAAGGTGCGATTAACCCTTTCGACTTGCCCATTCGACCTAGGCATTCCCGTTGTAATAAGCACATGCTCAATATTCTCTTCTTGGCAATAACTTTCGAACTCCTTCGAGGTGAACGCCGTACCCCTATCCGAGATCATTCTTCGAGGATTTGCGAAAACGAATGCCTGCTTCTGCAGACGATCTATTACTTCTGCCGACGTCGTCGATTTTGTCGGATACAACCAGACGAACTTTGTAAATGCGTCGACTACAACGAAAATATGCTTGTAGCATTTTTTCGTTGATTGGAGAGGACCCAGATGGTCCACGTGGAACGTATCGAACGGCACACTCCCCTTTTCGATTGGATGTAAAAATCCCTCCCGTCTTCCTCGCTGTCCTTCGGCTAAGATGCACGAAATACAATTTCGAATTACTTTTTCTGTCTTCGTCCTCAAGTTCGAAATCCAGTATTCGTTTTGAACAAGCGTTTCTGTCTTATTTATTCCGAAATGTCCACGCTCGTGCGCCCGTCGAATCACTTGCAATTGCATCGAATTCGGAACCACCAGTAACGCCTCGTCACCCACGTCTTTATATAATAATCCTCCTCGTACGCTGTATCCATCAAGCTCACCCTTTTCTGCTTGCTCAACCTTTCTTTTTAATTCCGTCGTCACTTCTCTTGAATCTCGTTGTACCGACGTCTTCGGTTTTCACGAGATTCCACCGATAACACAAGACTCGAAAACCCACCGTAACTCCCGAGAAAAATTACTACGGCGCACCCGTTTGCTGACGCGAATTTTTCCCTCCAGTCGTTCAAATCCCGGACGAGCCCCCAATTATAAGATAAAGTTTGTATATTATCTGTTGAACCGCAAATAACTTCAACCGTCCCATAAACAATGAAAATAAGTTTATTTAATCAATTCACTTCGGTACAAATCTTTCGACGATGTACACGCGCTCACGCTCCCGATGTATCTGATCTTTATTATTCGTTTCTCGTCTCTCTCGGTTGTCTCCTAGCAACGACTCACAACGCGAGCGTTTTCCGAGCGCGAGCGAGTTTGCATCGCACTCGCGTGTCGCTGCATCGCGCCGCGCTCGTGTGTTATCCCGCTTTCTCTCTCTTACTTTTATATTATACCACAATAATAATAATAATAAGAATTAAAAATAATAATAATAATAATAATAATAATAATAATAATAATAATAATAATAATAATAATAATAATAATAATAATAATAATAATAATAATAATAATAATAATAATAATAATAATAATAATAATAATAATAATAATAATGATAATAATAATAATAATAATAATAATAATAATAATAATAATAATAATAATAATAATAATAATAATAATAATAATAATAATAATAATAATAATAATAATAATAATAATAATAATAATAATAATAATAATAATAATAATAATAATAATAATAAAATCATAGGATGATACTCGCTGAAAGACGAGTTTGATCTAATTTCATATTCCGTGCACGAAATGAACTTGCGAAATGAACAACGCGACGCAGAACGTGCACTTATGGCAAATGGTTTTGACGGAAATCAGGAAGGTCGATCGCTCAATGTGTGTATAAGCGTTGGATAAGGAATAAAGTAACGATGACATCTACTACCGAATGCTCACTCACAGACTTATTCACCATTAGAATGTAGGAAAAAAATAAATTCGTAATTGTACGATCGTATCTATGTGTTATTTGTAATCTTATTATTTAATGTTAAGACGTGGGTGCGGGTTGTTTTGTTTGAGAATGTTCGGTGGAAGCTTCGGATGAGGTAAGCGATAAAATACTGTGGAAGATGCAACGTGAGACAACCACGACTGGTTCGGGAGGATTTAGAAACCGGATTTTCGTGTATGTTATACAATGCAACATATAATTGTGGTGGGTTCAGGAAAAGAGCTGCGTGCGGGGTGTTGCCCTGATTGTGATCTTCAATTTTTCTCTTTGTTTTTTATTTATATCCAGCCGGTCCCAAATATGCGGCAACACTGCGCGGATTTTAGGTCGCATCGGCTACAAATTCGCGATGAGTATCAATGACTGTTCAGCCACGTGCAGCGGTTGAACAATTATCGAGTAATTTCAACGAAGCGGATAGTTATTAGATGTGGCGAAATTTTCCCGCCAGTCGGGCACGTACGATCGTTATCTCACAACGATCTCGTATAGATCATGAAAGTCAAGAGAAAAATTGATAAAAAATGGAAAAAGTAAAAGCAATTAAGAAATTAGAAAATAAATGAAATCCTATTCGAATCGGTTTCACTTAATAATCATATTATATCGCGCTTTTAAACATTTTGTAAGTCTACATGAAAGTTAAAATCGATCAACGTGATTTTCCATTGAGGAGAAAAATGATTTTCCATTGAGAGTAGACGTCAGAACGAAGGGATGCACAAACAACGCGTCAGCTTCCACGGAGCAGCAGTTTTTTTTAATTCTGTGACGATCTCACGACGTTGTTGGCACCAATCGTCACGAGTCCGATTGTCACGAGATCGCGATAACTCGAAAAAATATTGTCGTAGAGCGGCAATTAAGTACTAAAAATCGCGACCTCGCGAACTCCCGTGCAAGCCACGGCGATCCTATAGCCAAAGTCCGATTTACTTAGACGTTAATTACGTCAGTTAAGATGGAAAAATTGATGCGGCTCGTCGTGACTTCGAAGAAGATATATAAAGATAAAAAAGTATTTTGCAATAACTCGTTGTTTTAATTGAAAGATTATAGGCTTGCTATCGTCGCAATTCATGATCAAGGCGATAATTTATTTTTCGCATGAATCTTGTGCGGCGTCGTACGATCACGTCAATAGACAGAAAATTCTCACGAGTTTTTTCTCCATTTTCCTTTCGATCTCTCGACTAATTGTAAATACGAAGAACAACTTGCGTTGAACGTTGATGAATGAAGAATCCGTGAAGTCCGATGTAACACCGGGATTTTACATTTTTTCTGATACCGTGGAATTCCCAAGACGACGAAAATCGCTTGCTGATGAATTATTGTGCCCACATTTTTCAGGGGTCCTTGAACCTTTTCGCCTGGGTTTCTTGATATATATTATAAAATCTCCTTATCGTTGGAACGAGTCTCAAGCTTCTATACCAAGAATCGGGCATCTACGGTAGATTGCCCAATACTCACAGCTACTTCTAACGGCGTGAACCCGAAATTGAGCATAAATTAAGAACTCACATATCTCTGAGCGCGCTTAAAACCAAGTGGATTCGAAAAATGATTATAAAGGTATATTAAATAAATTATTATATAGTAAAAAAAATTAAATTGTTGATTTTTCATTTTTTATTCGACTGTAGAAAAAATTATTCTTTCCCATAATAACGTTATTTTTTACGACTATAAATGGACTATCGATGCTATCCATGGTCAACATAATAATTGCACCAAATATTATCATTATTATCCGACATAGGGATGTTTTTTCGAAAATAAAGAAATTCCAGCATTTTCGACTATTTAAACTCAAAGCCGGCATATTTGTGCGCCAGCGTCTATCCTATATTTCGTTAAAATAGAAAAACCTCGTTTAATCGATAATTCACATTAAGCCGAGCTCGCCAGATTATGAATAAAAAAATGTGCAGCCTCGCTGGCAATTCCCGAAGCGAACGTGGGAGTCCAACGAAATTCACCCGAGTCGGGTTCGTAGCCTTGAAAGATGCGAAACGAGATTTCGATGTCCAGTTTTTTGTCCATGAATATTTCTTCTCAGTCTCAGATTGAGAATCTTTCCCCGCAAAGAGTCTGTGTGCCATCGTAATTTTTCGATCATTATACTCCGCCTTAAATCTCTGGACTTAAACCGGTTTCACTCAATTCTCACCCCCGTCCCGGAGGATGGCAAAAAAAAATTGAAAAATTGAGTGAGGTGCGGCTGGGGATTCCCCGTGCTTCGTCTCACGGTCAAGCCAACGTCTCGATGTCGATAAATAATCATTTAAATATCCCTCATTTAAACTACTTTACGGTGTGTATACGAATAGGATCTATTCTTGATAGTGTCATATTTCACATCGCTGGTGAATCATTCACTAAAAGATTCCTGTCACCAGTGATTTCTTTCTTCTATCTGCTTTTTATTGATTAATTCGCAATCCTAAAACCGCTGAATGTCCGAAGGTGGCTTGAACATCCACTTCGGAATAACCTCAACCGCCAATGCAAAAATACGGTCCATGATGGAGCTTTGCATTATTTTTTGTTCTATCAAATTTTGCCGACCGACGGATGACAGCTCTGTCGCGCCTCCTTTATTTCTACGTCCGTGACTATCAAGGATCATAAAATATAAAATGTCACTCAACGATGACACAAGAGTAAAAGAAAAAAATATATATTTTGTCATCGTAATATAAAATATAATATTAATATAATATAAAAAACATTGATAGAGAGATCGTTTTTTTTTTTTTTTTTTTTTTTTTTTTTTTCATTTACTCTTTCACGATAGTCTGCCGACGTTTGAATGTATATGGATAGACCAAAACGGTTTTGGTTTACGACCAAATGTATTAACAGATGTTTCATGTGTATGTGTATGAGCTGCTGATATGTCCAGGGCTGCTGATTTAATTAGAGTCGCAGGATGAGAGCAAGAGATTCTTTGCTTTCTAATATCTCTAAGCCGCTTCCAAAGCCGCGTAGCATAGCCCCGACACCGAAAAACGGCCATCAATTTCTCGGTCACGTTTTTTTTCTCCGTTTAGTGACACTGTGAGAACCCGTACGTTTTGAAGGTATCTTATCGTTCTTCGTCGCTTCGACTATATGTCTTAACACCGCACGCAACTCTCCGAAACGAAGGCAAAATTCATGCACGATCCATGAACATTCATGTTCATTTGGCTGCTATAATGCTCGGCTTGGTGTTAAAATTTGATGTTCAGTGTTTTATTAGTGGTTTATGCTTGTTTTATGTAACATTGAACCTCAATCAGAGTGATCTTGACCGTTTTGTTGGATCACACGTCGCTCGAAAAAATTGCGCGAAGAGGACGTCCGACATTTCGACGGAAGATATAAGATACTAGGCACAATAAAAGATTAAAAATTTAACGTTACAATTATACAATGTGTAGTGCAATATCTTTCTCTGGCGTTCGTACGTTGCAAGGCTTAAGGCATAAACGTGCTTTACTGCAAAAGCAATTGAAGGAATAAAAATTTTTAAAATAACCATGCGGCACATCATTGTTATTTTACATTACGAGCAATAATTCTTTAGAAAGTTTTGTTGGAAAATTTATGAGTGCCGTCCACGAGCCGATCCGAATATTCATGCCTGACACAGTACGGACTAATTCCTCTGCGAAGTTGTTATTGCTGCTGCATGAAGGTAATTTCGTCAGAAGTTGCGCGTTCGCGAGACTAGAGCAGAGATCGACCAATTCATGAGAGATACCTGTGATGCGCGCCGGTAGTTTTTTTTATTCTTCACGGCTATTTCTGAATATGTTCAAGAACGATGGTCTTGAAAACGTGGTTGCGACGTTGTAAACGACATGCGTGTGAAATTCGCGGTCCACGGTGATGACGATTGGTGTGTTATCAGAGTTGGTCAGTACTTGAAGTATCCGAAGACGTATTTGGCCCTCGTGGCTCGCACCTTAAGGGGCGAAGAAATTTCCGATACTGCAGGGAGTCTTTAAAATCAAAGTATGATTTAAAAAAAATTAAAACACTTTACCTACTTCGAATATGGAAAGTAGGCAAAATCCTGCTGGACCCTCGCAATTTGACTTGTTCTCTGTCGAAAAATGCGTCTGGCAGAATTTTTCGAACTCCGGGAGTAAAAAAAAAAATAATAATCGAGTCAAATTTGACATAGACGTTTACCACATCCGGGTAGCCGGATATCTACTCATATTATAGATAGAGATTTATTGATGAAATAGAAATAAAGCAATGGAAAATATTGTTATTAACTACCATACTCACAATATAATGAGTAACGGTTGTTCGTTCCGACCCTTCGGTACTGCGATGTGTAGCCGAAACTCTCTTTCTGCCCTATTTCAAGTTGGTACAGCAGGAAGGGCTGGGGGGGGGGGGGGGGGAAGCAAAACCGGTCCAACTCAGACGAACGGTAATCTACAATTTTTCTGTCGCTGTCTATTTTCAATGATCCAAAATGTTTGAGTGTTCGTAAAGAGACTACTGGCTGTTTTTCAAGACCATAGTTAACCAGTGAAATCGCGAAAAAATGAATCCTCTCTACTACGAATTCAAGAACGTCGAGAAAATGGGTACCGCGAAGTGGTTTTTCCCACCTATTTATATTTCCATGGTAAACATTGAAAATAGGGAATACATATTCGACCGATGATTTTTCTTCTACTAAAAAGCCATCTCATCCAATCACTTTTCAACATTCGCGTCCCCATACGAAATACGTGTATCCATCGATTCTCGCAACCCGTAAAAGGCGTTGACCCTCTCTCGATCTCATGTTCCACTAAAAACATTCTCAATGATTAAATTTCAAAATCAAAATTCCAGGTGTTCAAATCGTCGTCATATAAATTGGAAATTTTATTACGAAATATTGCAACGTGAAAATTATATGTTGACGAAAAAATGTCGCCTGACATTGAGCAAGGAACTTCTTTACCTTGACGGCAGAAGCTAACCCAACGCCCTTCTGATCATTTATTATCAATTGACCAATGATTATGCGGCATTCAAACGTTAACACCTGTACGTTATCATTCGTTACAAAATCGCATGATCGCGGAATTGGATTCTCGACGTTTTTTTTTAACGTCCAATCGTAGATACGCCGCGGAACCTTGACTCCCGGAGTTCGAGATGCAGGTTTGGGGTCCATGCGACTCGGAGCAGAAGAGAAGGACGGTATTATGGTTGATGTTCCGGTCCCGCGCTTGTTGCGAGCACGAGAGCTCCCACTCCTTTCACGGGACCAGGGGGGGGACCCACTACAGACATCCGCACAGACGGCTAGCCATCGGGCCCCACTTGTGGAAAGCCAATACTTAAAGCCACGAGTTCTCAACGCTTCCAGTTATTCCCTCAGCAGCATCGGTCAGTGGGCCCACTGCACGTAGATTATTATTATTATCATTATTATTATTATTATTTCCCATGAAATCCCATAAAATTGTGGTTCCGTCGTAAAAACGCGAAATCGCACGTTCCAAGGATATTCAATCGTCGAACGTGAAGTGACAATAAATAATTAAGGTAATTTACGAGGAGGAATGAAAATTTTTCACACATAAATAAGGGATAAAATTGATCATTTTATTTTTTATCGTAATCGCTGAAAAACATTGTCACACGAATTATCGAAAAGTACGGCAAACGTGCGACAAATCTGGGGGAGAAATAAATAGATGAGAGAAAAATTAAAAAAGGATATTCGAAGCTGAGAATAATTTATTCGCGTGATTGGCGATTCGACGATCGCGCTTGAAAGCCCGTTGGGGTTCCGAAGATCTCGTGCGTCGAACGAGTTTGACAATTTAACGGTGCCGATGTGTGATCCACCGGGGGAGGGCTACATGTACTTTCGTGAATTAATTTAGAGACGCGCAAGTGGAAAGGAAAAATAAGGACGTGGTCCGTTTGGAGCCGTTGGTTGGCCCCCGAATGAGTAGGAGAAGACGGGGCCCCGGGCAAGGTACTGGGTAACTCGCCGCGGAACCAACGGTGACCATCGAACGATCGCGATTCAAACGATGAAGTATTTCGAAGTAGAACTTTGAGAGAAAGGTGCCGAGACGGTGACTGCCCAGTCGCGTGTGCTCTCTAAAGGATTCGCGGCCACGAACCGAAGATTCTCCGTCGTTATCGTTGTCGTGCCGTCCACGAGAGTGCGCGAGAGAAAGATTGAGAGATAGGAGGAGTCGTCGGGACCGAGATTGACGTCGTTCGGACGTTCCGAAAAATTGATCAACAGTGAGGTAAATTTTTATTTTACAAAAATTTCGTAAAAACCCGACTCGACGATCTCACATAACTGCATCCGTTGAGTCAACGATGAAGAGAAATCTCTATCGTTCGTTACGCAGTGTTGAAATATCGGTAAACGTCATCGTTGAAACTTCCAACGTTTGATCGACGATCGGTGATCGGACGAAATGAAATTGAAGAATAATGCGTGACGAGAAACAATGACGGCTGAGTGAAGTGCAGTGACGACTATTTTTTCTGGGTGACGGGTTTCGTGGTGTTTCCTTATTGGATTTGTTTTTTTTTCAATCTTATTTCTGTATAAGAAGAGTGGAAGCTCACTGGGAGAAATTGGAGTATCGGAAAGTCACTTTTTCACGCGTACGAAGCCGTTTCTCGGTGAGACCTTTAATCGTTAGATGGTTCAACGAGATAAGTCCTTTCGTGAAGACCACTTGTTACACGTCGAGATGTATAGCCCGTAGCTCGTGGAAGGCCGTATGACGAGATAATTCCGTCCAGTGTGCTAGATGATGGAACGATAATTAATGAAAGTTGATACGGCGACTCATCCTCGTTCATATGCTTGTGATTAACGTTTCATTTAATAAACAAAAGTTTTTTTATTCAGAGCTATTTAATGGTCTATTTGAAAATGATTCGATTATTTTAACGAGATTCGATTCAATTAAGGCTTCTTCCATTCACATGCCTGACAATGCAAACGGGAAGTCTCGGATTCTTAATTACACAAATGAAGTATGGAATTTTTCTCCTCTTGCCAACTTTATTCGTCAATTGATAGAGATCTCGGTGAAAAAATTAATGAACTGACCGAAAACATATTTCAAATGCTATGTGAAAGTTATGATAAGCATCGATACAAACAAGATGATGATCAATAATTCGGTGTATTGATTGGTGTGGATTGACGACCGAGCCATTTCACGCATATTTCATTTATACAGAAGAGAGTTGTTAATTTAAGAAAGTCAATATTACAATTTAAAATTTTATTCACCATATAAAAAATGTGCCACATAAATCGCGCTGTGCGATAAACTTCTCTTCGACCCACTTAGTAGATTTCTGGGATAAAGACAAACTGTGAGAAGCACCAGGATACTATACTATCAGTTCTGTACTTCGTAGCCACGAACTTCACGGTTGAACTTCAATACTTTCTAGCGTTTATCTCGTGATTCCCGTCAGTCCGTCGACTCCGAAGGAGATATCTCGTGCTTGAGGCCACGTGAAGAATATTCTCGGCATTTCTCTCTCACCCCGCCGCTGGTTTCATTACTTTCATCTCTTCTGCATTCGCACGTGTCCATCCACCATCGTCGCCAACCCGCTCCGTATGTTCGATCGAATTCCGTTTTAATATCAATCTAATCTCTGTTTTCCGCGGTGAAGGTCGGTACGAGCGGAGTTACGGATGCAGGATTCGGTCGAAGCCGAATACGGCATTACAAACTTGTTCAGTGAGTTTAGAACGATTGCGATAGTCGGAGTTTAATGATCGAACGCAGCAAGATCACGTGCAATCTTTCGACGTTGGTGGTTGAACCGAATACACGAATGCCACGGACTGTACGAATATTGCAGGGGAAAGGACGTGCGATTAATCCGAGCTCGAACATAACATGTGACACCCTTCTTACTGCATCCTTGAGTACATAGTGTGTCGTATTGGTCAATGTAAGAACGCGCGATACGCCGTGCACTTGTGATCAATTACTATTTACCTGCGCGTGCGGCGGAGGGGGGGGGGCGGGCGAAACGATACAGTCGAGTGACATTCAGAGATGGGGCAAAATGGAATACTTGAGAATAAAAATTTACATGCAATTATTTATGCGAACGATGGAAGAAGCCGAACGCTTTAGAATCGTTGAACAATTTTTTTTTCGCCTTCAGCGCATTGTTTACGTATTTATTTATCGGCGTAGAACCGTTCTAACTCAGCTGTGCCATTTTAACTTAAGATCACTCGCGGTATGATCGCGATATTGTTGGGCGGTCTTTCCAACCTTTCGGCAATAACCGCTGATCGAAGCTATTGAAGGTGCATTTATAGGGGAGCAGTTGCCAGTGTTCGTAAAATTTGAGTTCTTTGAGTGTATCTGTTGCTGAAATCATTTTTAATCATTTTAACGACTGTGTTTAATCTGTTACACTTTGCTGCACATTCAAACCACTCGGTCTGCTCACAAAAATAAAGGGCGTAAATTTTAAATATCACCGTTCTGGGTCACAATCCCAATCATAAATCAGAAAATTCAGACACGGTATTCCAAATTACATAGTCAGCAAAAAAAAAGTTTCTTCCATGGACAAACTGCATTAGCAGGGCATAATTAAATTATTTCTACAACGAAAGGATCGTTGCATGAAGTGAACAAAAAATTCCAATGAATTGTGTGATGACACAAAGATTTACCGCACCGAAAGCTCGCACCTAATTTCGTTTCCGGTTTCTCTTCTCGAACAGTTTTTGCTCGAGATAAATAACTCGTTGTCACAAAGAGAAGCGGATATGTCACGTGTTTATTCATCCACGTAGGACCGAAGTGTAGCAAGGGAATTACACAAGAATCCGAAATATCAAGGTCTTCTTCATCGCTGATATGTGGCACAAGGTCAACATAGTTGAAAACGTTCCGAGAATATAAATTTCTCAATGAACATTCGTGATTTTCTGAAATTTCGAAGACGTCAACAGATTTATGCAACCTGGCACCCGGGAGACCGATCGAACTTTGGATATTCGAGAGTTGAAACGCTTTGCCTTATTATTAATCTTTTCGGCCATTCCTTCGACGAATACCTCGTTTCTTCGCTTCATCTCGGACATGTTGCGGCCGCCACTTGCTCTTGCGAGATATCGAATACTCTCTCGTTCGCTCTTGGCTATATCGGAGTGCGTTTCGATTGCCAATGTTTCAGGACACCCAAACGGGTCAAGCTCGAGAGTTCGAACTCTTCGATTCATGCCCGTTCGCCGATACTATATATGATCCGGGGTCATGAAGTTTTTCACAAGGTTTACAGTTAACTGTACAGTGATTCATTTTATTTTTGGGATTTTATGGAAACGAATCTTTATTTTTTACTCTGACCGTGTGAAGAAGAATTTCATGGACATTTGGTGTCGGAAATTCCATCGATATCTTGTAAATTCGAAATTAACGCTATCTCAGAAAATGGGAGTGGTTCGTGTGAATTCATTTGAGCGATGAAAATATTAATTTGAAGAAAAAGAATAATCAAAGTTCATTGTTCCCATTTCTCAGGAAATCATCATTTTCATTTATTACGTCACTTGTCATTACCATACGTTCATTGCTCTCAACCGCAACGCCGCCTCTGCACTAAGTTATTGCTCGTTATAGGCCTGCAATTGAAATTGCCAGTTCAGAATCGTCTTGTAAGCGTTACGGTTAGAAGTTGATAATTATCAAGTGGACGCTTCGTGCGACCGTAGATTTCGCTTCCGAAGCATTCATCCATTTTTTCAGATACAGATACCGCAATAATCTCCGAGCATGCATCATTGTCTCCTACTTTCTAATTCTCAATCTATTCGTTCCTGTCGCGTAGGTAGATATTCTAATTGCATCTCGACAATAATGACGGATTCACGATTTGAAAAATTCAATGCATTAAGAAAAAAAATTTCGAATCATTCTCTTCACTTCTCTCTCCGTCGCCGTTCAAAGTTCATCCGAGAGAAAGTTCACGAGATGATAACTGCGTCTGACAATATAACGCATAAGAAGGTCAGAGATTCAGGGTCACGATCTGACGGTTGGCTATAAAATAAATAATCGATTTTTATAAAAATTTCAAAAAAATGTAAAAATCGTTTCTCAGAATCCAATACCAGACGCGCAGGTTCTTAATAATTAACAACAAATCGGGATTTTCATGCAACCTCACCCGGGATAACGAGGCTTCTTGTTTATTTTCCATTTATTTCGATGTTCCAACGATGTCAAACGAATCTCACGATCCGTCGGTCGAGGAAGAAAACGAGGAAACGATTTAGGAGTTAGTCCTCGTATCCTACTTTGGTTCTCGAGTGCGGAGAGTCCGAAGGAGGACGCGGTGATGCCTGTATACCACCGTACAAAAGCAGACGCCTACGGTCGTTGTGGAGCTCGTGCCGTTAAGCGCGAGCCCGCACGAAAGTAAGTATCAAGATTCTTCGCGTCTTTCTCCTCCGTCTTTTCTCTTCGATCACCGTTAATGCGTCGGAATCTCTCGAGAGTCGTGGAAGCCCCACCGGTGTGCCCGGACGGCCCAATCACCGGAGGCTGTGTGATACAAAAAAATTGGCCGAGGAAATTTCGATTATTTTAATTCAGTCGATGCTACTTTATGTCCTTGACGGTGGAATGTGAAACCCGTTGGCCACGAGAGATGTGAAAAATGTCTTTCGAATTCGTTGCAAGGGGACGACTGTCAATGGCAATGGGATCCAACGCTACCCATTTATCGAGATCGACGAATCCGATTCAATGTTGAAGTGTTGTGTAGTAAAATCTGAGAATTTTGGTAATAAGGGGGTTTAATTTTTTTCGAGTAAATCAAAGGAGGATTCGGGTTCTTTTTTTTGTTGTTTTTTGTCCCAAGTCGATCTGTTTTCGGTATAAAATTCTAAAAAAGTACGAAATAAGAACACATGTAGTTCCGGCTTGAGTACTTATCAATACCCAAGTACTGTCCAACTTCAGTCCGGTATCGTGCGGCCCAACAGTAAAAAAAGCCAACGTTTTAGGTATTTCGAGCTGCAAATAATTGTCTCGCCAAACCTGTTTTCATTGAACCGAATCAAACTTGTGATTTTTGCGGGTGGCCGAGGATTGTTCGAATTGCGATGTAAAAGGTTTGACTGAAAATGTAGGTCAGGACCCGTATTCCGAAAGATTCCTTTCGTTGAGCGAACGCCCGACCGACTACCGTCAGCTATAGGTGGTCCATTATGGTTGATTACGTCTTGTGAAGGTAACGGATTCCAACTCGAAACTTAACAGCGGTTCTCTATCATAAATGGGAATCATTTAACGAAAAGCCATAGGAAATAGTTTTTTTTAGTAACTTATTAAGGATTACGACGCTCGAAGAGTATCATTCGTTTCGAGTAATTAAATGATTCTTCTAAACTGGTCATTATTATTTCGAGAATATGGACGTTTCTTTTTGTTTAAAACATAATTGAGAAATAAGTATAGAATTGGAAAAGGATAAAAAATATTTTTTAGTCGGTCTTTTCTGGGTCTACCGCCAATTTCGCATCGAGCGCATAGCTCGTTGTTGCAACACGTGGTGTTGATGCGTGGGTCTCGGAAAGAATTGCTCCCCGCTGTGACGAACTCGAGCGAAGTCGATGCAATCGACAGCAGCTGATGCTCGGTCGTCGATTTCCTTTTGATCGACACGTGTTTTCCATTCCTTCTACGCATGGAAAAATGAAATGAGCCCTCTCGGTCCACTTTCGAGGGGCAAAAGATCGAAGAGTCACGCGAACGTCATTTCCTGAGCTTTTCTAAGATATCGAAAACCTCCGAGGAATGAATGGTCAAAAGCTGTTGCTGGTATCGAGAGCTATAATGCAAGACCGGGAGATTTGCGATAAGCTGAGGGATTTATCAATCCTACGGATTCACAGGAAGCAACGAAGAGTCGCTCCGACTCGAGGATACACGAAGTGGGTTAAGTCGATGACGAACATACGTGTTGTTGCGGCAGAGATGAAAGTAATGGCTGCAACGGCGGACCGAGAGAGAAATGCTGAGAATGTATTTCACATGGTCTCAAACACGAGATATCTCCTTCGGAGACGACGAACTGGTGGAAGTGGCAAGACGAGCGCTAGAAAATGTTGAAGTTCAACCGTGAAGTGCATGGCTACAAATTACAGAATCAAGAAGCAGCGTACCGTCCTACTGATGCTTCTTACAGTTTGTCTCCAGCACAGAAATCTATAAAATAGACGAAACAAAATTCTGAAAACTCAACCAATATGGCCCATTTTTTAAGTATCAAATAAAATTGTAAATTGTAATATTGACCGTCATCCGTCGTTAAATTCCCCCAAATTCGCAACTCTCTCCCGTATCAACGCAAACAGCCCGAAATGTCTCGTTAATCCCTAAAATCCACACGATGCATCCACACGATGGACAATGCACCGAATTATCGATGATCCTATTGTTTCCACCGAAACCCATCATAACTTTCACACAGCATTCGTAATACGTTTACTCTCGATCAACCGATATTTTCACCGCCACATCTCGAACAATTAACGAGAAAAATTCCCCGAAGAGAAAAGTATCATAATCCGAGCGTTCGAATTGTTCGAGGCCATCATTCCGTATCGCGTAGTTCGTCCATCCGTCAACAGCGATGAAATCTCGGCGGTGCGAATTATGATTTTTTCCTCGTTTGCGTACGTGTGGGATATGATCTGAGCAACCTGTGGATATACATGTACATTGTTGTTGCACTTAACAGACGGATGGCAGAGTGGGATTACACGTATATCCCGTGGTGGCGTGTCGGCCTCTCGCCAACGACGTGTTGGTAAAAGACCGATTCGTAATTAACTAGGCACGCGGCCCACTTACCCACTAACGGGTAGCGCCGCAACGGACCGGTGCACCACTACAGATCCCGCGCTCGCCACCTCGGACAGTCTATGAATTCACGCGAGCGCCCCATACGTGTATACGTCGGATATACCCACAGCATGTCTTCTTACCTTCATCTTCCTCTCGCGATCGGGTTACTCATTCAGACACTGCAGAAACTGCGGAGCCCGACGGGAGTGAATGAGAAGCACGACGTGGAAAAGCAACGAGAGGAAGAGAGAAGGAAAGAAAGCGAGCGAGAGAGAGAGAGAGAGTGAAAGAGTGAGAAAGAATGAGACTAAGATGATGAACAAGTTTTTCCGTTAAGCCCCACTCGAACCACGTTTCTCGGTTCTCTCACTCTCGCGCTTACACGTTCTCTCTTTGTACATCGCGGAATGGCTATCGGGTATGAACTTTCTCTGTAGCGAGTACCGTTCGTCTGCCATCTGCGCTGAAAGCCCCGGAGATAGCGTGTATAACCGTCTCACTGCAGCCTCGATCTTCGATACGAACGATCGTCGGTGATGCTCGATGTTGTACAGACGTCTTCATCGTCACGGAATCAATGGGTTAATTCCTCTGTGTTTCGCGTTTTTGCCGGAATGTCGTCGGCTTAGTTCGGTTTTATGAGGGAAAACGTCTTGCGGTTTGATTTCGAGGGGCCTTGAAAATCGATGAATGATCATTGGAGCGGCTTTTGAAAGTCACTTGGGATATCGTTTCGACGAAACGTCGGATGTTGCCATTTGAATCGAAATTAAAATAATATTTTGAACGAGGGAAGCCGTTGGGGTGCAGACATTTTGTAATAGCGACGACTTAGGTTTTTTTTTTGCGAAATTTGGATCATCTTTCTTGGTAAGGTTTCGAGAAGCCTTCAAAATCAATAATCCATTATGGAAATAGCTTTTGAAATTCACGATGATGGAAAATAAATTGAAATGACAATAATTGGTCGATAGAAGGAAGCAGTTAGCATGCAGAAATTTGGTATTACCAATGAACAATCGGCCATTCAACTCACGTCTCATGATGATTTGACCCGAGCACTCGATAACGAGCTTTTCGATAATTCAGTTTGAAGCAAGCCTGTTATGTCATTGTCATGTTAAATCATCAATTTACTCGGCTGGATTAATTTATCGGCAACGATGTACTCCACTTTTACGAAGTTTTCTTTGGATAGCTACGTTCCGCAGCTCTCGAAATAAACGCATTCCAGTTCTGCCGTATCAACACTGTTACACGTGGCTGACGAGCTGGCAAGTAGACTGGAAATTGAACCGGATTTCTTATCGATCTCGAGCCATCCAAAATTATCGCTAAACATCAGACATCGAAATTGGAATTGAGAAAAAAATGAAAATCTCATAAAAATTCCATATTGCACAGAAATATTCCCGTTCAAGAGAAAAGATTTCTCGGAAGCACTCGACAACTTGACAGGATTTTAGATTTTTTCTTCTATCGTATTAAAAATTAAATTCTCTCGCATTTTGATTTTTTACGACACCTCCTTGTTCGTGTTTTTATCGTCGATCAAAACTTTTCTTTTTTTTTTTTTTTTGAGCTTTCCGAATTTACATGAGATATGTTTTATTGATCAATTTCTATAGGTGGTTACACGAAAACCTTGGGTTTGGTAGACGACTATGTCAAGTTTTATGCAACTTTTTTTTTTTACATCCAGACCTCGAAAAATTCTATGAGATACATTTTTCGTCAGTAAACAAATTAAATTGTCAAAATTCAGGTGGAATTCAGGTGGATTTGGAATAATTGTACAAAGGGCCCAGAAAATTTTAGTAAAAACAGGCTCAGGTGGATACCCAGGTCGGGTATTGGCACGAGGGTCAATTTGCGGTCGTAAATACCCTTTTAAGTACGATTTTCGTACAGCCTTCTCCGCCACACTACTGATTTGCCGTACTTTTTATTGCGGCCTCTGAACGACCGTACCAAGAAACGCACGCGCTCGACACCGCACGTGTTCTCCGTACGTATATTTCCGTACCTTCCGCAGAACCGTAGCACAGCTCTTCCGCCTCGGTGCGAAGGACACCGGACTCCGTATTATGCAGGTTTATCGGTTTGGTATGCGCTCACCTGTTCTCACTCCTTAAGGTCGCCAATTCCGCTCTTTTGCATATAAACGTGTTACGGAATAATACGATTTCCCAACCTGTGTAATTTATACGGTAAATGTTTTTACAAGAGTCAGACGAATTACTTAAGTTCAGAGTCTACATTTTTACACGACAAAACTTGTCTCAGGAATAACGTCGCAATGGCTCTCGTTTTCTCGTCGAGCAAGATCTTCGCATGCGTAAACATATCAATTACTATTATTTTAGAAATACAACGTTCGATAGATACGATACGATAGAAACAGAAATAAAAATACCCTTCGCATATTCGAATTTTTCCCTGGTTCCTTAATCGTTTGACGAACGAAAGTGATGAGTACATTCTTTTTTATTCACAAAATATTTTTAATCCTTTGATGTATCTCTATTGTCGATTATATATCATTCTACTTCCTATTTCTCGTCACATGTCGAGAAATCGTCGATTGATTGCGCGGACGTGTCACAGCGTCTTCCTTGATTTTGCGATCGTAATCCAAAACGCAAAAAAAGGGAATATAAGACGAAACACAATAAAGATGAACAAATAAATTGCGACGTTGTCACTAACGATGACTCGACCAAATGCTAACTACGTGTCACTGTGTCGCAAAACGAATCGATGATCGTCTACCGCATCAAGCTTACGTGAACCTGTTGTCTCTGATTGTAGACCACTTAAATGCTACGACGCGTGAATTCGTTGTCATTCTCGCGATTTATTTTTTATTCTCAATTTTTTTCATATTCATTGCACCGTTGGTACTTGTGTGGTAGTTAATATTGCGTGTCGGTGTAAAAGAGAGATACGCACACACACACACACACACCTGTGGGCACGACTCGTTTGATCGCACTTGAAGTCAATCAGTCGCACAGCGTAGTCGATAAAAAAAAAATCCGGCTTAGATACGTAACAACGTTCGTGTAATAAGGAAGTGACAATAAGCATAGGTGTTGACACGACGATGATTAATGTCGAGAGTCCGGGATGAAAAGGGGATTACTAGAAATGAAGAAATAATCAGTCATTGTCGTCGCTGTTATGACAGAATCTAAGTCGAAACCGATTGACGGCATTGGCCGGAAAAGAAAGTTTAAATTTGCAAAAGCGCTCTCTTCCACTTTACGATACTGCACAAATTTCTATACGAGAGATAATATTTATCAATACTGGCTTCCTTGATTGCGGCGGAATTCTTGCAGTACTCATCGGGATCTAATTTGATATAAAACGAAACAATTAAAGTAAATGTACTCATACATTCTTTCACTTGCCAATAAATTTGATTTTTAATGTGCAATTGACTGATACGTGCGATACGTTTAATTCATCGTTTTTAATGTATGATTTGAACTGTTCTAGATAGAATGGCTTCGGCGGCTGCGGAATTGGTGGTCGAGCGCGAGCTCGAGCCGCTGCTCGAGCTTCAGGATTCAAACCGGACGTTCGTAGGAGCCGAAGGATTGGTTCGGATGGCTCTCGAACAGTACACGGAGATCCTCGCAACCGCTTCGGATCCACGAGTAAGCGATTGGCCGCTCATGGATTCGCCCGTACCCACTTTTGCAATTGTATTGCTCTACCTCTACGGCGTCACCCTTTTAGGGCCGAGAATTATGGCCAATAAGAAACCGTTTCATCTGCGAAACCTCCTCGTCGGCTACAATGCCTTCCAAGTCATATTCTCACTAGGAATGATGTACGAGGTACGTTGATCGATTGTTCATTCAAACAATTAAGAAATACTACACGATTGAGGCTTTTCAGTGAATAAAATTGGTACTTTACGTTTTTAATTAATTTTCATAGAACTTTGAGACATTGTCGAGTTTAGGTTAGATAATTCTGCTCAAATCGTAACGGGTACAAGATTTTTGTTGGGATAAGATCTCCAATTTTTAATAATTATTCGCAATTAGCCTAAAGATTCTTCTTATCTTAATTTTCTTTGGGATAAAAAATATTTGGACATTTTGTATTATTGATTTTTGTTTTAACTTCGTCGAATCGTGTCGCGTTTCGTATCGAGTGGTCCACAGACATCGGTTGAGTCTCGAATGTTGAATTACACTTGGCGGGTTATTCACTCAACTTTCACAATGCGTGGCGCAATTGTGCAGGGTATCCGACGTACGACCTTCGCAGGCACGCGCATCTCGCAACCACGAAGCTACACAACTCTATTCTCCGAAACGGCTCCGAGATGAAACCGTCAATATATACATATATCACATATATGAATATATAAATTTATATGTAAATATATAAATTAAATTAAAGCGACGAAGGCGACCCATCGACGAATTTGATGGATAAAATAATATTGCCAAAATGATAACCTTCGAAATTCTGGAAGGGAAAGGTCAGTTAGCATCGTGATCAACGATCAGCCGTTTGCCTTCGAATTGCTAGACCAACGTTCGAAGGTCGTCAATAAATTTCACCCCGAAATTATTCGATTCGAGCCTCCGCTTCGAGCATCAAATACGTGATCGTCGGAATTATTTTCTCAATCGATAACGAGTCAACAAAAAATAATATTTATCGTCTAGTCCGATAATGAGTTTCCCAGATGTCTGAAAAAATTCATGAATCATTGCTGCGGAATTCGTCTCGGAGCTTCCTTCAAGATTCATCGTAAGAACTTCGATTTCTCGTTTCCCGGATTAAATAATCGTCCCAAATGAGAAACGTGACGAAAAATTTGTCCAAAAATCGTGGAATTGCTCAATAAAGATCGTCATTTAATTGTAATTTTATATTTTTCGTGAAACAGTCGAATAAATTATGTCTTTCTAAGTATTTCCGGGAGAGTCCCATCGTTTAAAACTTTTAAATTAACGATAAATTTAGCCTCAACCAAACCCAGTCTCAAGAATCCCGTTTTTTTTTTTCGTTTTTTGTCAATCTCGGCCTCCAATTTTTTTTGTGACCGTCTGCTCACGTGTGCCATAACTAAAATGAAAATAGTAAAAAAGAAAAGAGAAATATCACCTGTCGCGCAGCGAAGGTCAGTCGCTCGCTCGAGAATGGTCCGATCGCACCAGTCTCTCGGTATCTTTCGGCGAGCGTCCATTGATGGACCAAACGAGTTCTAATAAAACCCACCTTGACCCCCGGATTCCCGTTACGGTACGCCCGCGTGCGTGAACCGACGCAATCCACGTCCGAATGTACAATTTGAATTATTTCAATCACATTTTTAAATTCGATAAATTTTATCGTCGTCGGGGTTGCCGCTTGGAGTCCACCCGAATGTAATCGTTTCAATAGCGATTTTTAATTGACCAAGCTCATCTTGAAATTTTTTTACTCGAGTTAGCCGGCGACGAATACATTTTTTTCATTTTCGTTCGAATGAAAAAACTTTGATACGCTCAGAGTCGATCGGATTGACGGTAACGAATCGCCCTTCGTCCAAAACCTTTCCATCTTGAAATTTTGATTCTATCGGACCCGTTTCGTAAAATTATTCCAATAACAACGACGGCGAAACGATTTATGCCCCGAAAAGGACGTAAAGTTAAAAAAAAAAAAATTTGGTTCGCGACCGGTTTTTCCCGCCCGAATAAATATGAGATAGAGATTCGACCGAGAAACGTCATCGTACGGTACTCGCTCGAGAGCAGTGTCGCAAGAGTCGACGCACCGTTCACGAGTCAAGACTCAAATAATTTGAATAATTATCGACAAAAAATGTCGGAAAGAAACGGTAATCCGACAGAAAAAAAATGTTAAAAAAAAAAAATCGACAACTCGAAGAGCTAAAAATAAAAAGTCCATCGTATAGTCTTTGATTTCACAAGGCTGTTTTGTAAACGACTTGCCACCGGCGTACCTCGATCGCTGTTCGTTAAAGGTGAAGCATCCTGTTTTCGAGTATTTTGCAACGATTCTTTTTTTTTCTTTTCTCCACTCGCACGTTCAATTTCCTTCGACCGCTTTCCATGTGACCAAGGTTTTCTCGCTCACTCGCTCGGAAAACGCCTCCGTGACTCTAGCCTGAGACGCGGTCTGACCCAACCGTCTGGGCTACGCGTCTTCTCGTGAATTACGGTGAAAAATGTTTCATGCCCATGATCGAAGATAAATGGACGTTGGTGTTACGGTAAATTATTGTGCGGGACTCGTTGCATTGAAAAGAACGAATGGGGCGAGCTCGACTTGAGTTTAGGAAATTGAAGAAAAAATCGGTTGAGAAAAACAATTCTCAACGATATAATTCCTGTTATTTTTTTAAACAAGGAAAGAAACGAATCGATCGAAGTTTCACAATATATAATGGTTCATTTCGTTATCATAATTTATGTATATTTTAAATCGTCCAAATGAATTTATAAATAATTTATGTAATTACGGCTGAGAGAACTTCGATCTCGAACTTAAACCATTCGACATTTCAGTCATTTGTGAAATTTCACCAAAAACTTTGCACCAACAAAAATCGATCTCGAGATCGAAAATAAATTCGTTTAAAAATTCAAAATCGTTTGAAAAATATTTTTCTCTGTAATCGTGACTCCGTGAGGTGATTCAACTGCAATATTTGCATTTTATTTTGCAGCATCTGATGTCAGGATGGTTGCACGAGTACAGCTACAAGTGCCAGCCGGTCGACTACTCGCACAATCCGACAGCAATGAGAATGGCAAACTTGTGCTGGTGGTACTTCATCAGCAAATTTACCGAATTCGCTGACACGGTGAGCAAATCGCGAAACTCCTTCGACGCATGGCACTATTTTACGCTATACGTACAAAGAAATAATCTTTCTCTTCATTGCACCAACTTCACAATCTGGCGTCAGATTACTTATCGCACGGTCTATGATTATGCTGTAATTATGTCTCGTTTCTTAAAGTAAACCAATTTTTTTTCTTTTTTTTTTGCAATACTACCAATTAGCTTGCTCCGTTCCAATCTTCACCTCTCATCAAAACTGAGAATTTCTCGCACGAAGAATAAGAAAAAAAAACGAAATTATTGGCCCATTCAAAGTCCAGGGAATTAATTATTCACATTTTTAATTTATTCAGCAATCTTTTTAAAATTACGCATGGAAACGAAACGAAAAAGAAAAGTTTTTAATTCTTCATAATGTATATCGAAACCGTTCCAAGGTCTATCAATAATCTGGAAACAGCTATATCCAGCTATTGCAAAGATCCGTGCAATTTAAAAGCATCCTGGCGATTGCTCATCGAGTAGCGGTGAACGTGAAATTCGGTATTAGCGAATAGATAAATCGCTGCAGATTGAATTAACGAGGGAACGAGCGAGAGGCGACGCGTTTACTCAATCAGAATGCATTTTGCCACAGTCCGTCCGACGTTTGAGCAATTTTTTTTTTTTTTTTTTTGCCGAGTGTTAAGTACAGCTCGTGACGTTTATTCGCTTATAACGCGAACACAAGGAGGTTGGGAATATGGCTTTTAGGCACGCAATCTAACGGTCGAGAATCCTTGTCGTCGCTGTTGTCGGTTTCGCTCGCACACGTTCAAGATTTTAATCGGTCCTCCCCCACGTTTTCGGTTTAATCGAGAGAAAATTAACTGCATCGGACGGTTCAAGTCGAGGACACGTGCGAGTACGCCTCGCGATATCTCGCGAATCGCTCGTGCGAAAAGCACTCGGCCAAACAATACCGAAGTAGACCGCAAAAGACGGATATTTTTCGTCACAAGCAATAATTATTTTCGTAATATTATCACATTAATCGGTCGATTAATAACGGTCGGCCATATCCATGCCTCGCGTTGCATTGCGTAATGAAGCGTGAAACACGGTTGCAACGCTGAATCGCCGGTCGCTCCGTCTTCCATTTATTTCATGCTTTCGAGACGTTTTTCGATCGTCGATTTCGTCACTCGTCGAAGACATCCGGTTTCGCAATATTTATTTTTAAACGTACGGTTGAGGTCGCGAATATTTTCAGACGACCGCGTATACGACGCGGGAAAGCCCACGCTTTTGGCAAAATTAACGATGAGGCGAAGTTTATTTATTTTTCGAAGTAGAATTGAAAAAATGAAATAATTCTTTTGTTTTATCGAGATTTAAGAATGTTAATACAAAGCAAATTCTATGCCTAAATTTTTTAAATAAATATTCAACTATATATTATAATTAATATTATTAACTATTTCATAATTGAGAAATAATTTTTATAGTTAAAAAATTATAGATTATAAATTCGAAGCAAAAACTATGCATGAACCTTTTCGAATCGATGAAAATTTGCGAGTCGTCATATAAATCGAAAAAATAGAACTTTGGACGGTGGCTCATTCTACAGAAGCTGGACGTGAAAAATTATCTGTCATTTATCACTAGAAATTTTTTGTTTCGGGAAAAACCAATATGCACTTGGTTGAAACAACGAAATAAAAACTATTTGTTTCCTCGTTGCAGATATTCTTCGTCTTGCGGAAAAAGGACAACCAAGTATCGTTTCTGCATCTGTACCATCACTCACTGACTCCCCTGGAGACGTGGATATGCGTCAAGTTTATAGCGGGAGGCCACGGAACCCTCGGCAATCTCATCAATAACGCGGTGCACGTAGTGATGTACGCTTACTACATGCTCTCGGCGATGGGGCCCGAGTATCAAAAATATTTGTGGTGGAAGAAGCACTTGACCACTGTTCAATTGGTAAGGGTCGTAAATTTTACAATCTTGACGAATGATTATGAAAAAGGAGTAACGCAAGAGCGTCGAAACTATCGTGATTAATTGGAATCCAAATGAAACCGGTTAATGATAAACGATTTCGTACATGAAATTTAGGCTTCGATGAAAAAGAACGATCGCGAAATTAGACCCACAAATACGGCAGTACGACACCATTCCCCAACGATTTCTGGGAACTCGAGTAAAATCCAACTTTGGAATTAGCAGCAATCAATCGAAACCCTTGTAATCGTTTGCACAGCTCGAGGTGCTAATAAAAAAATTACAGGTCAAATAACCAAATAGTATGTCCAGAAGTAAAGTAATTAGCGCAACTATGAGCCTTGAAAGATCCTTTTAGCATGATTATGCTAAAAGTTGCCCATTTTCATTTTCAATTACTTTATTTTATTATATTTTTTTAGAATTTCTTTGGAAAAAAAAATTATCCTACGAACTTAAGATCGTATTTCTCAACATCCCTCTCGTTAATTATTTTTTTAATTGATCGATTAGAATTAAAATGGACTATCAAGATTCAATCGTAAATTTCGCGCGATCATTAAATTGTTTATGTCAACGATTTATTGCTTATCATCGTCTTCGACGATTCGGTACGGGGTTGGAAGCTAATAGTTTTTGTATTGCGTGCAATTGCCGCTTATCCGATTCGATCCGCAATATTCCGTGGGCTTACGAAATCTAAGATCGAGGCTGTTCGGATAATTCGAGCCGAATGAAAGTGAACGGTTAAATGGTGGCCATACGAGACGACGATGACGACGACGACGACGAGCGATCTAAGTCGTACAATGCATCTCAACGGTATTAATCAGTCCCGCAATACGAAAATCCGTGAGCCGACAGAAGGGCGAACATCGTAGCGTCGACGTTTTCGCGATGGCTTCGCTAGATAAAAATAATTACGCGGGTCGCTCGTGAAATGATGAAACAACATGAGGAAAAAATATTAATTACGACGAATCGTAAGAGTAAAATGTCGGACTGAAGCAAGATCCAATCGATTCTCACCCGTGCATCAAACTAATTACAAAATTCGTATCAACGGATAAACGATTAATTTTTATCGAAACAATTCTTCCAGAAGAAATTATTCAATTGCTAAATTTAACACACGGGCTAGTTCTCACTGTAGTTATTTTTTCGCGCGTATTAACATCAAACGATTCTTGATTCAGTTCTTTGAAAAAAATGGGACACCCTCTGATAACAATTTTGGGAGTAAATATCTCGTGCCTGAAGGGTAGAATCAAAAGGTCCTGAGATATTTTTTATTATATCTCAGGAAACCTATTTAATGACAAATCACTCAATCGGGTAGGTGAAAAAAAAGTATTGTGTACACTTTCCGATCCATGGGAAGAGGCTCCAAGAAAATGATAATTTCAAAAACCCAATCATTTCCCTTTTTCAATTCATCAATCTACGTCTGCATACGAAATCACATCCTCACAGATACATAAAAAAGCGAACGTGACACTAAAAAGATCCCAAGAAAAAAAATCATTAATTAAACCGTCAACAAAAAATTCCTCGTCCACCATTCATTGCACATCGAAAGCTTCGGTCAATAAATTAAGATTGGGTCTCACGCTAATTCCAACGTCGCGCATAAATATATACATATATATTTCGTTCCTCGAAACCTTGGAGAGTAATGGTAGAGAGAGGTTGTCAGTGACTCGACAGGGGATAGCAATTCTTAATACGGTGTGAACCTGACTGCAGTAATTACGTTGCAAGTTCGATCGGACCACGTTCACGGTGCAATCGATCTCGGGCGCGCATATAGATTCTGGGCCACGGGCTTGTCTCGTTCGCGAAAGAGACCGTGCGGCAAAAATTAAATGCTCGGTAGAAGGGGCGGCGGGAAAGTTTAGAAGAAGAAAAAAATTTGTTTAAAGTACGAACGCTCGATAGTTAGGCAATTGCGAGACTGGACTTGCGATCGCCAACGGAGTCGAACGACCGATTCGAGGCTTTGACCGTCGGCAATGTCGCAACAATTCGAAATTCCGATATACCGCACTGCTCTCACTGCCTAGGCAAACGTGTGCATGGGTTGTAATTGATGCTGTTGGTCCGGTGCAACATTGGCCGGGAGAGTGAACCGGCTGCGTGCCTCAGTCGCGAACCTCACCTAGACTCCGTGCTGCAACCCGCGAGCAAACTCGCTGTCCCCCCGTTTTAATCCGGCACGCGCGAACCGCGAGCGCATCGATTATCCGTACGAGAATCTAATGAGAGTCCGGTGCGCCACGTGCACGCGCGCTAAAACTACGATGCCGCGGAGGCTCGGTCCGCGCGCAGTCGTCACGAAGGCCGGGAGATGAAATAATCGATGGCTAATGTCGCGATGGTAAAGAGTGAAAATAAAACACCTTCGATGAATTGCGTTGCCGCTTCGTTGGTGAGTAACTTGGGTCGTCGTCGCGGGGGTTTTGACGTATTGACCGGGAACTTCTGAACCGCCGGAGGTGGATGTTCAGTCGTGAAACGTTGTTTATAATTTTTGCGGATAGATTGATTGGATGATTTTATATTTGGAGTAATAATTGGAGAGTTGGTTGTAATCTCCGGTGGTGATATAAATATGCTGAATGTATTTTTTTTTTATGGCATTTTGGGTTACGGATTTGTTATTTCGATTATTATACATAGTCATGAACATCGCCCCGAAAAATTTGTAATGATTCGTATTAATATTTCGGAGTGTACAACATATTTGATGGAGTTCGATGGCGGGAAAATCCGTTCGCAAAAGAAATAATTTGAATTACCACTGATACGGAGATAAAGCAATAAATTTTGTTCAAACGAAGTTATGTCAATTGAACAATTATAAACATGCTCAACGCGCGGGAATTCTCATTCAGACCGTAAAAGTCGTTGATATGGAAAATCGGGAGACTGCTACTTAGATTCCAAAGCGAATAACGTGCAATCGTAAAGCTCCGTTCGATCGAAAGCCTCAGCTTTGTTTCGCAAACAAGCTAGCCAACATATTTCCACATCCACACGGTTCTCCGCATTATTCCCTTTCTATTCTATTATGCAGAGTTCGAAAGAACCTCCGTGACGTTGATTTATCGCCTCGAATTTCCTTTTTTTTTTCATATTGCAAAATTAATATATCTTCCGTCTCTTTTTTTTTACAGGTCCAGTTCTTCCTCGTATTCATACACAGCGCTCAGGCTTTGGTATTCGACTGCGGATACCCCAAACTCGTCGCCGGCCTTCTGCTTCTCCACTCGATCATATTTTTCGCCCTGTTCTCCGATTTCTACCAGCAGTCCTATCGAAAGGCCAAGGCCTCGCAATCGGCCAAACGGATTAAGGACGAATAAAAAAATTACGAGAACGAGATGAGTTTCACCTTGAAGACGGAGCCCACGAAGCCTTGAATAATCCGAATTCCGCGAACGCTCAATAAAACAAAATAATAGCAACAACGAAAAAACGAGAAGAATAATGGAAAGCGGATTTCGACGCTGCATCTCCGAAGAATCCGCCGTAGCGCGGATATCATTATTGGCTCTTTGCCCAACGAAGTCATGAAAAAATTAATTTTTTCGGGTAAAACGGGTTAAGAGAGAAGAAATAACGGAGAGTGGGATTTATCCCATAGAACGCGCAGAGGATTCGTTGCGTTCGTCGAGTGGATTTTCTACGTTAATCCTCCGGAAGAAAAAAAAAAGACTCGTGGGATCGCAACAGTCCTTTGTAGGATTTCATAAAAATCGTCGGAACGACTATCGAGGAATTGTAAATCGCGCCGGTACTCGTGAGAATTTTATCGGCTACCCCTTGCTACATTTCCAAGATCATTAATACTCTCAATGTCTCATGGTTCCATTTTTTTTTTTTTTTTTTTCATTAGACAGAAAAAATTGACGAATTCTTTGTTTGGAAATAATGATGAAAAATAACGCGGTCCATGTATAGTTCCACTGTAAATATATACGAACACCCTCAATCCGTGACTCACAAACGAATCTTCGAACGGTGCGTACAATAGAAGAACGACGAAGCACCGTCGGAGATAACTTTGAGCTGCCTCAAACTTGTGTATGTTTTGTAAGAATGATAATAAAACAATTTTATATAATATTTATGATAAATAATTACGGATTTGTTTCTAATTATTTTTTTTTTTTTCACTAGTTTACTACATACGGGTAATTATATCGTTCGGCCATTACACTGTGCTCACTATAGTCGAACACGAATAATAATAATAATAATAATAATAATAATAATAATAATAATAATAATAATAATAATAATAATAATAATAATAATAATAATAATAATAAAGCGAGAAATTACGATACGAATGAAGATGAAATAAATCAATTAAAAAAATTCTCCAATCTAATTATTTGCTCATTTTGATATTCAGAAGTATTCCCGGAACTCAAAGTCAATACCAATTGGGTCGGGTCGTGCAAACTACCTTACCGCATTGCGGTACTTCGTCGATATCTCACGAAGAAAACTTTGCGTGATTTATCGTGATTACGTTCCGAATTTTCTCACCAATTCTACGATAAACGCATTGAAATATATATCTGAAAATTTATGACGATCGATGGAATATCTATAAGCCATTCATTGTAATCTTACAGCCCCGGTAAGATTCCGGATAATGCTTGCACTACCGTTCTCACCTGGGCCGTTGGCCATCTCGGACCCCGCTGAACCCGCGTTGGCCGAGGGCGGATAGCAGATTCACATTCGACTGTTTAATTATCGTAAACTTTATTGTACGAATCAAATTTTAATACGTTAAATTGAAACGAAAGAAAAGAAGAAGAAAAAAAATCAACACGACACGAGACAACGGGATAATCGCACGGCGCGCCGTGCGTACGCCCGCACCGGAAACCACGAAGTCCAGTGATGATATCGATTATCTCGAATCGCGTCTGGGACGCTTCAAAGTCGCGTTCTTCAACCGTACTCGAGTACAACTCGTTCGTTCAATATCTCTCTTGCTCCACCGCAATTTTCGATGGCGCTGTCGCACTCGCACTCGCTTCGAATTGACTCGAATAAGGTTTCGGAACGCAGCCCTGGGGGTTGACTCGACTCAAATCGAAGCGTTCGGTAACTCCGTGTTCATCGAATCTGCGGCGTTCCGAAACACGTTCGAGTTAACTCTCGAGTTAACTATTTTAACCCTACGTTTGGGAGGTAGGTACTTCACGTAGGGGAGGAGTTACTCGACATGCGCATTACGAGACATCTTGAAACATACCTTTGTCGTCGCTTGCTTTAATTCATTTCATAGCTCGTCCGACAAATCATGGTTCATTGACAAAAAGCGTCTTGATCGTTAATCCATAACTCATCTCTGTGGAATGCGCTCGAATCATTACAATCCAGCTGCCAGCCTTTTCCGTAAAAACATAAATGACTCTCCCGTACGTGGTTTTTTTTCACCAGTCATTTGATTCACAAATTGTAGTTTCGAAAGATAGAGAAATTACGTAAATGTTGCGTTTTTAGAACCTTGGACTTTTATTTACCAACCAAACCAACAAACCAAACTTTGGTTGGTTTACCAGGTTTGGCTTATAAGGTGACTCTTGGAATTAAATTCTTGGAAATTGATGTTTACGGTTTCTTTTTATTTCAGATTTTATGATAAAAATTGCACACGCGATTTTTGTAAGTTCCTGACAATTTCCGTCTTACGATACGTAACCGACAAAATCGGCGATAAATTCTAGCGAGCGGTAAAAATGCTTGATTAGATATATTTCCCTAGCCAAAAAAAAAATTACCAAAGCTCCGACACAACGATATTTTTGACAGTTTTATTTCGCTTCGCTTTATGTACAATCGACGATGAAAAATCGCGTCTTATTTAATATGATAATTATTCGCTAATCAGGATAACAACGTGATTTCAATTTCTATGGTGTTCGATCCTTGTTACCATCCTACGCAGCCTCTGCCTGTCGGCGACGCTTCTCTCTTTCGAGGAGACGGCGTTCGCGCTCGAACTCCTTCATTCTCAAAACATAACTGGAAATGAAAATATAACGATTTTTCAGATTACTTTTGAATTGCGAAAGCTCAGCGGTACGGATGGGTATCATTGGATGAAAATGAATTTGAAATACTTTCTTCAACAAAAAAAGCTGTAATTAATTATTGGGGCGACGAATAAAATTATGATATTTGTGTAATTAATGTCAATAATTAATATTATATGTTATTAATTAACATTCGATGTTATTATTTGTTATTTTTATTTTATTGTAACTTATATGGTATTATTCTAGAAGGATTCTGTTATTTAAAAAAATCTATAATCGTTCATGATAAAAGTATTAAAATTTTTGTGCCTCGTTTTTCTGCTCCTTAAAAGGTATTTGATAAATCCAATTTCATTGAATGAAAATCCATCTCCGCTCAGCAGACGATTTAAGAAGTGTAAAATATTTAAAGTTTACTCATCAAATTGACAGTGATCCCAGGCGTGTACAATATGCTTGCAATTAAGAACCCATGGCCATTCTTTCACCCTGCATTGCTCCAACTTTAGAAGGTGATGCGCACAGTAATCTCGCTCCTTCAGCTTCAGTTTAGCCGCTCTCATCTCCTGTTCAGTAGCGATCATAACTGCAAAGATAATATTATTGGTCCATGCATCGTAATACCATAATTCATCAAAGAATAAAGAATTTCATACTCGTCCGCAGTCGGGTTTCCCTCAATATAGTGACTGAAGAATTAAAAAACTTCCACATCTAGTTTCCAGGTTTGATTCGAGGTATTTAAAGGTATCAAGATATATAATGTTGAAAACTGATTTTGCATTCTATAATACTTCTCGCCCTTTTGGTCATAGTTCGTCATGATTCAAAATAAATGAAATTGTAAGAACAATAACGTACCATTCAAAATAGATTATTTTTTTCCATTTTTGCCAGTCAATGTCTCATACAAAAGTGTGTATTTCAATAGCGGCGTAAGGTTGTTTCGGGCACATTTTTAAGAATATCGGTACGACATAAATCACAAGTAGCTACATTCAACAAAATGAATGATTTTTTTTTCAACTCTTCTCGATCAATTTCCTACGCTAAAGATTTATGGTTCCTCGTCTAATTTAGGTGCCTCCAGGTACATTTTCGAGAACAGGAGTGAAATAAAATTGATCGGTAACCATTTTGCTGGCTATTCATCACAAATCGCAGTGGATTATATCATAAGAACGACGAAGCGCCGTTCAAAATAAATATTTTCAATTTTCCACATATTCATTTAATGTGTATAAATATTTGTTCCATTGGCCGAGTAAGGTCGCTTCGAGTACATTTTTCGGAATATTAATGCGACAGGAGAACGAACAGAGGCAAGATGAAAATTCATTATTGATGATTTTTGAGGTTATGGAACCACTACTTACCCCTCTGCTTTCTTCCATTCGGAAATCCTTCCATAGTATCGAACGTAGGCTTGCCTTCATACGGCGGTAAAGTATTAAACTCTTGCGGATCTCTCGCAAATACGTTGCCCATTTTGTTATTAATTCCGACCAAATTTGCTTTCGAAATACGATCAGAAGCGACGATATTTGGCTGTAAGCAAAGCAATCGCTTCCGACCGATGCTGACATCTGTAGGCACACGCTTACGTAATTTCAAACCGGCAGACTAAAAATCATCTGTCTTCCTGCATTATTTGCAAAATTACAAACACAAAAGGGAATTGAGAAAAAGTCAATAATTCAATAATTTTCTGGAAAAGTTTTTATTTCGTTTTATACGATTGTACAAAAAAAAAAAATTTACGCAAGCTGAAAGAAACGAATTACGGTTATGGCATTTTATTTCTCCCTCCTAGTCGTAATATTTCAATCGTGGAATCGCTTCAAGGCCTTAGGAAGATTTTTTTAGCTCATTATTCTCGTTGTTTTCGGTTTTTTTGTACAAAATTTTATTCTCTCGGACGAATAAACAAGCCACTTGTCACATTATCGTACAATTTTCGGTGACAATACTGTAGTTTGTGTAGTATACAGTTTCTTATTAACTTAATGCATTGGAATATAACGATCTTTCGTAGCGTGATCGTAATTTCGAAGTTTACACGGTATACTTACAATTCGGCGAGGTTTGTCTCATTTTGTAACTTAATATATACGTTCGAGCGAGCCCGAGTCGTTCACTCAATCGTCTTCTTCTTCCATCGCTTCCATTCGCGAATTGCCTGAAACAAAAATATCCAAATTCCGGATAAAATTGAATTTTTTCCTTTACGAAAAAAAAATTATTTCTATGTTTTTGTTACGAGACGAATCGTTTCAGCGGAATTGTCACAAAATGAATTTTTAGCGAGCCAGAGACGAACAGATCGAAACCACGAGGGTTTCTAGATGACTACGCTAACCGAAAAAAAATTTCTAAGCCCCGTAATATAGAATACAGGCTCTTACGTCGCCTTAACTGGCCTAAAATCTACCATACCATTTTGACGATTCTCTTCGCCGGGTATATGACCGGACTGTAGAAGTTTACTGAGTCTCTGAACTTCTTCCAACGACGCAGCTTCGGAAATGGCTTCTCTGATCTTGGCTCGCTCGTCGGCGTTCGTAATAGGTTTGTCAGGTAAGCCCGCGGGCACTTGTGATTTGACTTTTTTGGCAATTTCTTTGGCCATTTCTTTGCCTCGCTTGCTTCTGAAGTACTCGACGGCTTCGTCGCGTTCCTTTTGCTTTATCTTTCTGAAATCCAGTAATCTGAGCTGCGGAAATCTGTATATTACGTACTCTCTGTACTGACGTTTCGCCGACACCGGATTTTGCAGGAGACACAAATTTTGAAGATTTTTCAGAGGTATCAACGGTTCCAAGTCCCCTAACTCCTGAATCATGTTTCCGGTTAGCATGAGGCATTCAAGATTCGGTACGCAGTGCTCGAGGCCGTCCGATATTCTGACTATTCGATTATTGTTGAAAAAAAGGGTTTTGATACGCTTCAGCAGTGGAAAACCGTCGAGTTTGCGGATATCGTTGTCCGAGAAATCTATCGTGTCGAATTGATCCTGTAAATATTGAATGAAACCATATGTAAATAATTTATTTGCAATATTAACTCTATGGCCATAAACAATCGTTCCGTCAAAGGCATAGCGCATATCTTTACATTGATAACAGCCAGCGATGTTGGTGTTTTGTCACAATGAGTGAAAAAGGAAACAATAGCAATTACAAAAAAAAACTGCACTCGTAGGAGTCAAATCGACAGAAGATTGGAATTTTTAGGTTAGAAGAAATATGAAAATACTATTTAAAATCTATGATAAGGTTAGTCTCTGGTACAGGACGAATATTCGTGTATATACAAACCAGAGTTGCTCCAAGATTCTCGATGGTTGGAATTTTATAACCTGAAACAATGGTCGAAAAATGATTAACATTGAAAAAACCCAGTTGGAGGTTATGTCACGCGGCCGAATAAACCGCGTTTCGTTGTAACGCCCGAAAGGCTCACCTCTGAGATCTAATTCACGATCTCTGACGGGATTTATATATTGCATCGATTGCTGAATCAAATCTGGTGTTAATTTAACCATTTTGTGAAATTTATGCTGTATTAGTTGACGTTGACAATAACGTTACAGCGTTTGCACCAGTTTGCACCGGCCGTGTTAGTTTTGAAGATCGTTCGATGCCAAGTCGTCCAGCGAGTAGCGACGCTCTGTCCTCAGTCGCGGGAGAAAATGGAGTCGCAGTTGCCAACGTAGGAAATGATCTTATCTGCGATGTTGAAATGCTTTTTGTTGGTTGCTTTCTCATAAAGAAAGCTATTTTTTATATCCTTTTGATATGCTGCATTATTAATTCCATGTGCATAATCCCATTAACAATCCCATATGGATAAGACTTTCGTTATTCATCGAGAATTTCACCGTCTAGACCTTTAAGCCGACAGACGATGTGCTAGTGTTCGGTTGGTAATAAAAAAATGAACAAGTGCGAGTAGAAATCGCGTCCTGATGGTTCCGTACCGTTATATTATCGTAAAGCTTGGTGAGTAGTTATTTTATGGCTTCGAAGCGTCTATTATTATTATTATTATTATTATGTTAGTGTATTATTATGCTATCGACATTATGACAACTGAAAAGACTCAATTATTAAGAATAGTTAGTGACGTAGATAATGGACGCGATTCAAGTCAAGACGGTCAATAAATGATTTCCGTAATTCTTATCGTACCACACAATTTGAACTGATTTTTCAGACTTCAATCACAATTTTTTCATCTCTTCTTCATCGTCATTCGATTTGATTTCAGAGTATTCGAACAATTATTTATAATCCTTGCGATCTTTTAAAAAATGGAAGTTCAAAGGAGATCCATTTCTACCATAAACCGTGTAATTACGTCATTCTTCATACCTCGGTTAATCGTTGAATACGCTTCAGTCAGTTATTTACATGGCAAGCAGCACCAAACTACTTCAATTTGCAAAAAAAAGACCCTTGGAGTTGAAGTTTTAATTTGACGCTATGGGCTGTAAAGTCTCAATCAATCAATAAAATCGTTGCGGTCCGCATAAATTACACCATTGTTGTTCACTTCATTCAATTACGGAAAATTCCTCAATGATCGAAGCAAGCTAATTAGTGGATAGTTAACTCGTCCATGGGTGTCTCATTATCCAGCAGCTTCGACGCCGCGTAAATTGAGTAACACATCTTTCTCACAAAGCTCCGTAAGCTAACTGCAGGTGCATGCATCCGGCGAATGCGTCTCTCTTGTATGCCGCCACAACTGAATCGTAAAACGAGCGTATTACGCATGTCTCAGCAATTACCCGATCTATTCATTCGAGTTTTTGTCGAAACATAACATTTTTTAACGTTTTATAAAATTCCGTCACCGCTCAAAATTTAGTTGCGCCAAATATTTTACGAAGCCGATATTAATGAGAAATTATATAATTTATTACAGTCAAGAATAAATTGACAATTGCCATGCTGTATAATGCGTCATCCGTGGGTCAAAGAGCGTCATTGTGACGCTCGAGACTTTGTACTAGCGTTAAAAGAACCATTAACTCCTGATGCAGTATAAGAGCCCGAGTTTAACGACAGATTGCTGGACGTTGGCACAAATCCGATTTTTTCATTAAATTTCACTTGACTGGATCCTGGCTCATTTGTTGATGAAAATTTACTTATTCGGTTTTGCGAGGAAACCGCAGAAATAACTTTAACTAAAAATACAAATAATCTTCGTGTCTGGAAACTAATCATCCTCGATAAATTACGTTGTTGAAATAACGAGTTTCAACCGTCAGCTACGCGATAGTTCAAAGTTTAAAAATCCACGACACAATCGATGGATTCTCATTATTCAATGATAATCAAAATTCAGCACATAAAACATCAATGAGATATTCGCATCTGATAATATTTCCTTCTCGTAATTTCTCGCTACAATAACAAATATTAAAAAAGAAAAGAATAAAAAAGAAAAAAAAACTACCCCTCATGAACCCTCAAACTGTAGAGTGAGTAATCCTAAGCAGCTTGCGCATAAAATAAAAGTGCGTGTCAATCGTGTCGACGGATAGAAATCGTGAACAATCGAGCGAAGTCATTCGTATTGCAATTGCTCTAGAGTTTATATATCGAAAGTCTTGAACTCTCGTGGGGTAATTCATGAACGGGTCAGACTGCATCGTCAGGATCAGCGTCACAGCTGTGAATGGAATTCATCGATGAGCAATGTCACATTGATGCACAATCACTATCATTAATAGTTACCGAACATATACATTTTAACCCTTACGCCATACACAGGATCCTTTCGATCCTGTCATTTTCTTGTAAACAAGCCTTTTTTCATACACATTTCTTGTTTCGTGATTTTTTTTATGCTTGGGAATAATTGCATTCGCGATTCTTATTAATATTAATTGATTTGACCATGTTTAAAGTATATTCGAGAATTTCTTCTTGAAATGTTTTAATTGAAATGGCGGACAGGCAAAGCTTGTGCGGGGTTAAATTGAACCTGTGTATGGTGTTTGGTTCGGAAAATATGTGTGTGGTGCAATTGTTAAAAGCCATGGAACAACACGATTCATTGATAACTATCACACGAAAAGACGCGTGGATTTATTTATTTCTGCGTTTGATAGTTGCGGATTGAACGAAAAAAAATTAATTTAAAAAAAGCAGCGATGCAACGCTGTTGAGCGATGTCAAAGTAACTTTTTGCATTAACTGCGTCGGCGCCTGCAAGAATAAGTAGCTTCGAAAAACCGCCGAACGTAAGTCGAATTGATACCAGATCAATCAATCAAGCTTAAGAGTCGAAAGTTCGTTTCAGTCGCATTACCAAGTCCATTGAACTTCCTGCCGAATTTTGCCACACCAATTAAGTTCTTGTTTTCATTAAGCGGGCCAAACTGCCACGTGCTGGTCGATATTCTCTTTTGGATTGAAATCTTTCGTGCGTCATTCTTATAAAATATCTTCGATATCAAACATTCATGTGTAAATATTATATAATACATAATAGATAAAACACACCCTTTTAAAATCCATAACCGGAGGGAAAAATTATTCTGGTTTATCATTTATTTTCTAACTGAATCGTCAATGAAGAACTTCGATATTTGTCACGAACAAAATACAATATCTTTACTCCTACGAATAATTATCTTTTTTTTTAGATTGATTTTTAGATTTATTCTCAATTCGGAACTCGAATGTCGGAGCCTGGCGCTCCGACATTCTGAAGCACAGAAGCCTCATGGCGATGATTTTCCTCATATCAGAGCTACGTTGCTCCTTTGCGGAAAAACAAGTCCACGTCTGTATCGAACAACAACCCGGAAGTCCATACAATGATCCGACATCGGCAAACCGCATATTTGCATAATCCTCAATTATGATTCTCTCGATGGCTTTTGCTGTTTACGCCCCGATCGGATAAACATCGAAACATCGACTGCGGAAGCATATGCAGCAAGCAATTAAAACGAATCGATCAGTCTCGTCAATGCTTTCGACCAACCGATTTTCACCGTAGGTCTCGAAATCCAGAATCTCATTCTGCCGAAAACGTATATATAGATATAGTGGCGTAGCTCGTTGTACCGCGTGAAGATGGTTTTCGGCCGAATGAGATTCTGAACTTCGAGACCTACCCTAAAAATCAGGGGATGAAATATTGCGATACATAATTTTCTTTACCTCCTGTTAGTAAGTAAAAGAAATGGTCTTTTGCATTGATCATTTGTGTTTTTAGTAAAGCAGTTTCGAGTCGTAAATTTTTGTTGCACCAGCCTGTGTAGAAATAAGAAATTACAAGTACAAAATATATGCGATGCGTTATAATACGATCGTCGTTCGTATTTCAACGGTGCAGGTCAGTGTTTCGAAGAGGACTTGACGTAATAGTCCATTGATTATATTTCAACCGCTGCATCTTTTTTTCGCGCTCATTGTTTTTCTCTCGAACAGTCTGGTGTATAGATTGAGCTAAACCGTTGCTGGCACCATCGAGAACCTTCGGAATACATCGCATAATATTAATCCTCGACGCATCATATTAATATTAATCCTCGATTTTCATATGATAACGTAATTTGCAATTAATGCGTTTCGGATCCTTACGATTACAAGAAATTTACATAATCGATTCTTCATTATTGTTATTTTTTCTTCCTTCTCGTCACAGGAAATATTCTCGACCTCTTGTGGTCTCTTCCAGACTTTTCGACGTCTCGATAATGTTTGTTCCAACAATGAAATTTTTTTGGAAATTTTTTTTTTCGCGTTCCGAATTGATCGGACTTGAATCGAAGGGAAGAATGATCGAGCGATGACACATATTTTTTATACGCTCTGTACGGCGATTTTAACCACGTGTTTTATCATTTCTGGCAAAGATCCTTCCGAAGAGAATTTTGATATTATAGAAATTCATTGTATGAATAATAATTTAATTGAAATTCTGTTTTGTCGACGTATTGATTCGCAAGAGTTTTTTTCTTGTGGGAACCGGCTCAGGTCAAAGTAATAAAATGTAGATAGCGACGCACCTGCACGTGGGCATATTTTATTTCTTCATTTCTGCCATAATCATAGTTCATTTTCATCTGATGAAAGTGGAATCAATGACGATTATATTTTTAAGGTTCTTGTATTTTTGGGGGCGTTCACATGAGTGAGGTTGAACTGGACGTGAACGAAGTATTTTCTTATTAGATTCATACATCCGGAAAAACCCATTGTATTCCAACTACATGACATGCATCGTAATTACATTCGTGCTTCCTCGTATCGACGTATTTTTCCCCACGAATGTTTAAGGGACCCAGGTCGGGTCAAAGTTGCAAAATTATAATAGCCATCCACATGTTCGACCAAGATATTGTACACATTGTACGTCAAAATATTTCATATGGCATCGAAGCATAATCAATTTACTAAGTAGACTGTACTCAAAGATTTGCCATCACTGGAGTTCAGAAATTTCTCGCGACTATGCAACACAATCCACGCGCTCAAAAATGATTACGGTAATCAAAAAATTAAGTTCCAAGTTTAAAAGTTTTCGTTTGAGAAATTTACGTCTAAAATAAAAAGTATGATTTTAAGTCCATGTTCAGTTTTTTTCCTTCACCGCCAAAAAAGTGAGATAATTAACAATTCTGTCCATCCGATAAAAGTTGATTAATTCGTGGCCATCTTAAGATAAGCTAAGTTGTGGCCTCTTTTCCGACAGATCTTTGTTTCAAAAATCCTTCGTGAAAAATGATATAATGCCACCTTCGTATATTTATTTTTTTCAGTAATAAAATTAAGAATAATAATAATAAAATTGACATTCAATCCAATTTCTAATGGTCTCATTTTATTAATGATGAAGTGATCATCTACCCACTGAGCTTGCTAGATTTCTGAACGCCGTTCAAATGTTCATTGGCATTTCTTCGTTCGAATGACAACAAGGATCATGGAAGAGCTCCGAACATCACGTGGCCGATGCCTGAAACCCGATCGGGAAAGATCGGCCCCGGGATTGAATTAATTAAGAATAAAGTGGCTGACTGCCACGCGTGGCCGACCTTGTGTTTGGTCCGGAAATCCCATTTGAATGTTTGTCGGCGGCCCAGCTCGGCCGATCCAAAATTCGCAATTCCCAAAAGGCTCCGAAAATGTCATCCCCATCCATCAAAATTCACTGCAGTTGCAATACAGTCGAGTTGCATGGACAATCGGTAAGGAGACCGGTATAACCGCGAATGCGCAAATCCATGGCAAGATGGGGGGAAAAGTTCTTGTAGAACAGCCAGCGTGCATCGGTGCAAACGACACAGGTGTCATTGCGAGAGACGATATAAGCCGCCGCTGTTCCACGAAAATTCAGTTTGTCGACGGTTGTCAAGCACCAACCATCCGCTCGATATATCTCCAGCTCACATTCTCACTCGGTCATCCAAATTCAATCGGCTCGGCTGCCGTTTTTAACTATAATACTCAATATTTATTTTCTAATTTTGTTTTTTTTTTTTTCGTTCTCTTTCCGTTTTCGGTCTTGTCGTGGTCGTTGCCGATTCGTGGAAGTCTGTCATCGCGATCGTGACAACGACGACCTCGTGACAGTGTTCGGGGCTTGAAAAAAATTAATGAAAAAAGATCAGCTTGCTGAAAACGGCAAACTTTGGAGGTCAGTAATAAACAAAGTGCCGTAAAGATGACGATGATTTCGAGAGTTAGCATCATTCGCGGATAAATGTATTATAAAACATCGAGACAAGTGAAACTTTGTTCAAGAAAAATCAATTTACCGGCACATGGAGTGTTGATGCTTGAAAAATCATGATATTTCGTTGCATCGAGGCTTTTTTAAATTTTACAATAATTATATAAAAAAAGCAGATTGTTTCACGGGTAACATTAATTACGTTTAGAGTTTAATTATTTTGTTAGAGGGTTTGAAATATAGTTTCATTTTATAACGATGAATTTACTGCTGTTGCGAGAAAGATAAGCGAACAATGTTTTCTTATCTGTCATGATTAATCACGAATTTATCATCTGGAGCGATCACAACGCGTATGCCGAGTATGGATCAGGGAATCATAGACCGTACTGTTGCTACGTGTGTCAGTGTTTATATCCGACTCTGGCAATCCGCGAAACAGTGAGAACAAAAAGTGTGAAATGCATGAATCATTATTGCCGCTGATTACTTCAGACGGGAATTCCGGGTCACTATTTCAATTTACGTGGTTAATTTTATCCCACGTTAACTTCGAATGGATGGTTTATGTTTAGAAAAGGTCCATTGATAGGATAGATCTTTATCTCATAGTCTGTATTTATTGATCTTCGATTAATTAGACTATAATGAACTCGTTCTTATTTCCGATACTGCCTTCTTTTGTTAATCTATATTGATTAATCTTCCACCAATTAATCCGTAATGAACTAATCCGAGTTACCGATCACGAACGCTTTTATCAATCTATATTGCCTGATTTTATATTTATGTTCATTGGTAATCCCTCAATAATTACTCGATGATGAGGCAATCAATCTATATTTATTAATTTTCTATTAATCGGTCTGTGATTAACTCATTCCGATTCGGAATTCGGCTTCACGAGGTTTCGCGCTCAATGCCATTCGAGCTAGGAGACGATTTTTCTATCAAAATGGGATCTTTCTAAAGGTCACATTCACATTTTCTTCATATAATTTGAATCGAGAATGAAGAATTACAGGACAAACAATTATTTTATTTATATAATAACAAACACGCCGGCAGAGACGATGAGAATCCTACGTAAATAATTCCGTAACTATTGTAACGTAACATGTAGTATTCCGATACGTACAATAATAATTTCGTGAGTCCGTGAATAATTCGTAATAATAATACTACTTTTATTATTTATACGGATACAATAGAAAAAAAAACTACGAAACTAATCCGTGAAGCGTCACGCGTGATCCTGTCGAACATAAAGTACTGCGATTAAAAAAGAAAAATATATATATATATATATATATCCAATACCTTGACCATGGAATATGTAAATCATCGTGATGAATAAATGATGTAATTCTGCGATAATACGAGTTTCTCGTGGAACACGAATTCCGCAACGCAAAACAATATTTCACAGTGACAGATCACATGTTCGTGGCTCATCGTATGCGATATGCGTTTTTCTAATTAACGTCGAAGATTCTCCTCTCGTTGAAGAACCAATCGCCGCAGTCTGTCAGACGATACAACAGTATCGGGTTTCTTTTCAATGGAATTTGAGTGAACCAGCGCTATGGTATCTCACCTGTTGCGGTCAAAGATTATGTTTTGCGTGCTACCGGAACGAGTTTTGCCGGTCCAACTTTCCTTCCAACTCTTTTAACCGCCACCATCACCGGACCGTTACGAAATTCCGTGCATAATGTTCCAACTCCAAGAGCAACGCGATTAGTTAAGAGCTAGCGAAATTCTCGGTTTTGAAGCGTAAGAAAGGAAAGAGGAATAGAGAGAAAGAGGATAAGAGTGAGAGTGGGAAAGAAAGATAGAGCGAGAGAGAGAGAGAGAGTGAGTGATCAGACGTTTGCATATGTGGTGTGCAATCAAGTAGCTGTACTGAACAATTTCAACCGCGTATTATCTCGGTGATAAGTTTTAGGACCTTCGAACGACCAACCTAGATCTCGGAGGTTCTTTTGATTCGTATTTACATAACCTCGAACTCCTGCCATATCATCAACACGTGCTCTACGTAGACGACTTATCCTGCATCAGGTCACGTAATCAGGCAAAATAACTATTAACCCTCCGACCCCTGATTCTTCTAATATGACTTCTTGATTCATCACAAAACTAATAATGACACGAGAAGAATGAATATGAGTTTCGTTTTTAAATTCGAGGAAAAAATATTTATTTGCATTTTTATGCGGCCAATTTTGGCTTTAAACCGACTCTAAACCGTCTCACGCAAACGAAGAGCTGCAATGTTTTGTTGGACCTTGAACTTTTCGAAACAATTACGATCTAACTCGCGTCAGCTTCATCTAATTGGTCGACCTAACTTTCTGCAGACATGGAATATCATTTAGGCCTGCTATATATGAATTTCGGCGAAGACCGGTCCCAGGGATCGGAAAGAGGAATTTAAATTTTTTAAAGCTTAACCTTGATAGAAAAGAGAGGGGAAGGGGGCGGCGAAAGTTAAAACTTGCAAACTGCTTCCTCCGAGTTTCAGGTAATGCATGAACGCCTCCGCGAGGAAGCCAGAATTGGTCAAAATAGTTTCTCATAGGGAAGCAAACTCCGAGTAAACAGTTTGCACTTTCGACTTCCGGCCTTGGTATTTTTCGCAATGTAACAAGTACTTTGTTTCGGTAAAATCCAGTTAAAATGGGATAACCACGGGGTAAATATTCGAGACGAGTCGGAGCGATATCAATTCTTACGCAACTCATACAAAAAATTTTTTTTTTCAACTAATAACGAATTTACCGAATAAAGTCTACTTTTGGTGAGTCGACATTTATTTAAAGGCGGAACTCGCAACGAAATTGTCGGATGATAGCGAGTGAATTAACTGTCCGATGACTCGTCGAAATCCTCGACAAATTAATCTTAAAAAAAAACAGTTTGCCACGTGTTAAATATTCGTTAAGTGATAAAGAACAATTGTTATTCAATGTTTGAAACACCATTTACCTACGGTCAACAGACTGACTCGGAATAAGTTAGGCAAATAGTTCAGTCAGGTCTATTACTAGATTTATAATATGCTCCTAGCGCGAGTAATGATGATATAATTATGCGACTCAAATGTTTTGCATCCGTTCGGGTTCTCATTAACCCGGTTGTCCGTTTAATTTAAATAAGCGGCCTCTTTTCCACCTTTGTACATTTAATACGTTTCGATCGTCATTGGAGCCGTTAAAGGTTGAAAAATCTAATTTAGATTTAGAATATAAATTTATTGTAATTAATTATTTCAAAGTTTCGTTTATTCGTTCGTAGATGGCGAGCTTAGTGAGCACTCTAATCGAGACGTACGATGACGTCATGGAGAACAAGAGTGACCCCCGGGTGAACGACTGGTTCATGATGAGCAGTCCTGTTCCCACAATGATGATATGTTTGGGCTACGCCATATTTGCCAAAAAAATTGGACCAAAAATGATGGAAAATAGAAAACCCTTTGAGCTTAAAAAAATTATATTAGCGTACAATCTTATCCAAGTTTTTATTTCGGCATACTTATTTTACGAGGTACGTTGTTCGAAAATAATAATAATAATAATAATATAATATCAATAATAATTAATCATCGTTAATTTAGCTGCAGATTTAGTTGGAAATTGTTTGTTAATGTCTCGCCGAATTATTTTCATCAGGGAATGGCCGCCGGTTGGTTCGGAAAGTACTCGTTTCGGTGTCAGCCGATGGACTGGTCGAATTCACCGGATGCATTGAGAATGGCACGAGGATGTTGGCTGTATTACATGTCCAAGTTCACCGAACTCTTGGACACGGTATTTTTCGTGCTCAGAAAGAAAAACAATCAAGTATCAAATCTTCACGTAATCCATCACGGATTGATGCCGCTGTCCGTGTGGTTTGGCGTTAAATTTGTTCCCGGTAAGATTTTACACGGCAGATGAGCTCGACAAGTCGACAGACGCAAATCATCTCGAATCAAAACCGAATCATGACGTTTATGGAGATTTTTTGTGGGTAACCGCTTGTTAACGTAACTACGAGCCGCCATGACATTTGCACTTTCCACGTCTGAAGTTTTATTTTCATTCATCCGGGAAAATAATTTTGTTGATGAATTTTATTTTGTTTTTTCGGGTTCAAATAATTGCGCGAATAACAAATGTTATATATTTTATTGGGTGAGATATTTTAGGTACTCCGCTTTACATTTTCCGTCTACTCTTTGACCTTTTTCACGTGCGTTGACATTCTTTATGGCAAAAAAGACGTTGGAAAAGCCGTGTTTCCAGTGCGAACGATTAACATATTTTTAATTACCCAAACGATACGGATAAAGACCAAAGGTCTTGCTTCCACGACGTTCATTGCATGCAGGTCATTGTTATCATTATTATTATTACTTTTGGGCAAGACAAAATACAATTTTCCATTGGAATATTCCGTTTATTTAAGTCGCGATGTTATTCTTGCATGGAGGGTTTGCAATATCGAACGGAAAATTTGAGTAGTCGTTGATAATTTGCATAAGAAACGGTAAATGTTATTTGCTCGGGCGTAAAAAAAATGCGTGAACTCTGTGCAATTGATGGATTTCTCGCCGCGCACATAAGAAGGAAACGACGAGGACAATTGACTACCGCATCAACGAACGATTTGCGTTTTTTTTTCTTTCAAATAGTTGTGGTCATTGTGGCCATTGCGTGTGGTACCATTTTTCACGTAACCGCGCTTGATTGTTAAATTATTTACGATCGAGTAGTATAGTTGTGGTCTACAAACCATATTGAACTACGGTAGCCGTTTACTTCTGACGACCACAATACGCTTCAGCATTTTTCCATTGTTCATTATTCATTTCAACGACATTGCCAGACATGCGGTTGTATTTTTCCGCTTTCGGAATTGATTAATTTTGCTTCTTGAGTTATGCAGATTATTTTATTTTTGTTGACATCCAGATAATTGGAATAATATCTCGTTCCTTTCATTCGTGTTTTTACTTATAATATTGATGGAAAGATGTCGCATAGTTATGGGGTATAAAGAACAATAACATTAGGCCGATTAGGATAAAAAAGGGTTTCTTTGGTAATTAAATATTTCCGACATATTATTGATACATCGTCAGATACAATTAGTTCTGATTTCTCCAGTTCAATGTCCGAATTCGTTCATTGATTGATTTATTTCTATTCATTGTTTCCACAGGTGGTCACGGTTCGTTCTTCGGTCTTCTGAACACCTTCGTCCACATATGGATGTATCTGTATTATTTCCTAGCGGCTCTTGGACCCGCGATCCAGCCCTATCTATGGTGGAAGAAGTATCTCACGACGATGCAGATGATTCAATTCATATTGGTTTTGATTCACGAGCTACAGTTGCTCTTCATCGAATGCGACTGGCCGAGAGCCCTAACCTGGTGGATCGGCATGCACGCGCTTCTGTTTCTCTTCTTGTTCAAAGATTTCTACGACAACGCCTACAAAAAAAAGGAAAAGATCGATTTCGACGTCAGCCGCGTCAGCGTCGAACCCGATCGTCAAGGAATAAAACAGTCGGATCTTTGGACCCACAATTACGATCACATTGCGCAAAAACGACGAAACAATTCGACGAAGCCGGGAAACGCAGCTTCCTCCGCGGATCAATGCAAAATGACAACCGGTTACATATCCGACGAAGGACTGAGAAATCGTGTTTTCATCGATGAAAATTCAACCGTCGATCAATGACGATGCTATCGACGTTGATACATTTCGTCGGACAAAAATATTTCGAACCGAATGAACTTGAAGACATTTTTTGTTTTCTTTCCCATCGACACCGCGTGTTCCAAGTGCTCAAAGTTTTTTCGCGATCTCAGGTTTTCAAAGCGGAACAAAAATAACGAAACAAAAATCACGTCGTACGACTTGACGAGTCGAAAAGCAAATAACGGTGTATCATCAAATTTGCACCAACGATTGACTGCACGAGAATGAGTTTACGGCGGGATCGACTTGGAGAATCAACGTGTTAACGAACTGTTCTACATTCCTTCATTTCCACGATTTTTCAAAACCCTATGAAAACAATTTAAAGAAAAAGAAGTTATCGACAGTTGGCTCAAATCTCAAAAGCGTAAAAAATGTTCGTTCGTGAACGTGGCACACGTGATTCATGTTTTTTACGGTTTCATTGAAAAGCTCGATCGAAGAGCGCAATGTTTCGTACAATGTTGCACAATTTTAGTCATCGCACATTCCGTATCATCGTTGTCATTTAGTTTTTAATCTACTACTAGAATTTAGAAGCACGAGTGCGTGTGTGCCTCCCTCCCTTTCACCTCCTACCGGGCCGCAGGATATTTCGGAATAGGACGAGTTGAAGTAAATTTGATCAATGGCGAAATAATAATCAATGAAGCTGCTGCGAGTAAGGTGATGCTGCGATCGGCTGGGCCTCACGTGATATGTTTCAAAAGTAATATATAATGCTGGACCTTACTTCGAGACATTGTTCTGGCACGTATACACCGGGTTAATAAACCCTTTCGTAAATTTTTATGAAAAGAATTAGGGCAATACTTTTGATGCTTCTTAGCACGTCTGCGTAATGGAAATTCGGTAAATATAGAATTCAAATAAATTATTGAAAACTGTCAGGTTTGGAAAAGTTAGGGGTGGTGCTAAAATTCGACACGGTCAGAATCACCTAATGTGTCAACGGACGGTTAAGAAAATTACTGTCAACGTTATCGAAGAATCAACCTCCTGGTGGCAGAATACGAAACTAACGCCCATAGGCTGTTACATCGTGTTGTTTACATGTATATTTCTTTAACTATGTATGTAAAATTCCAGCTGGACTCTGTCACGTTGATATTCCAGCCTCAAGTTTCTGCTATCCCATATACGAAAGAATGAATGGATTAGGAGAATGCGAGAGAGAAAGTACCAGACTAGTTAAGAAAAATATATATATTGCATTGGCGTACATTATTTGAAAATATTATTACGATAACTTCGCAGTTGAGTCAAAATTACGAGTCTTCTGTTTTCGAACGGTTAGTTTCAAATAACGAGGATTACATACATACTTATTGCATAACACTCGTGAAATTCACTCGTGACTATTTTTTTCATCACGATAAAAATATCATTCGGACATTCATACTCAGACCATCGAAAGAATGTAAAATTTTGTATCATACGATTATGTGTACAATTTATTTTTTCCAGTTTTTGCTTCTCTGTTACATAGCAATGTAGTAGTTCTATTTATTTTACGATAATAAAAAGCATGTTCCTTTGAAAAGAGAAAAGAAAAGCTGGAAGAGCTTTCGAAAGCACATTGATTTTCGACTGTGCCAGACTACTATCGCTGTAGCATTCCATTTTGTTACGGCTTGGATGTTGATTATTGATTGGATAATTATTTGAGGATGCCTAGAGAAAAAAAACTCTACTCGATATTATTCAGGCAGCTAAGGACCGTTGATTTAATTTTTAAGATCTACCCCATCAGATGCGGGTGATCAAGGCATTTTTTTTCTTTCACGTCAACCGCAATTTTCCTGCAATGACATTCGAATCAACATGAATCCATGTCCAAAATTCGCCCAAAACGACTGCACCTATCGAACCACCGTCAAAAAAATGGTGAAACTTAACCAAATTCCAATCTCCGTTAGTACAAACAGCTAACTATTTTCACGTGCGCACTTGCCCCGTATTTCGCCCAGTTCGAAACTGACCCAGATAACATGAAAAACCGGATGCCAGCAAATTTTCTACCCTCGTGTTTGTCCGCGTTTTATGTCTAACGAAGCGCATCTGGACGTTGAAATCGGGTCTCGATAATATAAATAAATTTGAACCGATGCGTCGGCGTGGCCGAACGACGTCCGGGAAAAACGTTTCGCCCGTGAGCGCGTCCGTGAGTGATCATCGGAGGTGGATTTTCCGGCTGTAATATCTGTTTTTCTTTTTTTTTTCCTGGTTTCTGGAAGCGGGACTGGCTGTCCCGTGCGGCAGAGACAAATGTGATGGAAGTCACGAAGCCAAAGAGAAGACTAACGGCTGGATGAGCTCGGTTCCGTTTTCAGTTTAAAGTTTATTTTCGTACACGGGGAGGCTGGGACCATATAGCTCATGGGCTCGTCTTAAACCGTATCGGCCAATCGGCCTCACTCCGAGAAATATCACGAGGCTGGCTGACTGGTTGATTCTTCGTTGGTTGCGTCGGGCAACGTTTGACGCTGATTTTTTTCTGATTTCGTCGCTACCGATGCTGGTGGTGGTACAGCTGCTGCCTCTGCTGCTGCATCTTCGAAGGATAATCCCCTGGCAACGTTCGATTTTAGGTCCGAGAAAGAAGAATATTCGTATCGTCGCCACAGTCAGCTGCCGAAGGTCCGGTTGACTAGTCACACCACACAGCCACTTGTTCTTCTTACGTTCTTCTAGTTTCGTTATTTTTTCCTGAATTTTCGAACCAGGTAAGAATTACCATGAATTTTGATTTATCCGCGCGAATCGAACGACCTGAACGTTTTTTCGTTCGATGCGATCGAATCCCACGAGTGATTAAAAAAAAAAAAAACGAAAGGACGGACTCCTGAAAGATAATATGATTTATGTAACGAAAGAAGAATGAAAAATGAAGTTATCAAGTGATGCGTATTTTGATTTTTTCACGACGAAGTGATAGTGCGTGATTATAGTTTCGACGATTTTTTGATCGGTCGAATAAAGTGTGCGCTCGATTTGGATATATATATGGACAATAGGTTCGCATTGATGATAGACACAAGTGGGACTAGTGAGAGCGTCGATGAACTCGCGTGTCTTTCGCTATTATCGGGTTTATTTATGATACCGGAGATTAAATGTGGAAAATAATTTATCGAGATCGAGGAAAGCAACGATCGTACGATCGATATCTCAGTCGACGGAATTTTTAACGTGTAGCATGAGAAACTAATTTTCGAAACTGTCGTGACCCTATAATAGAATTTTATTATTATTTTTGCTACAAACTGATATCCTTGAATGTCAACGCGCTTATAGTGTCCTATATATTAATTTCTGATATCTTCGAAAAAAAATTTTTTTATTCCATTCAAAGTATATAGCGACAAGAGCTTCGACGAAATTATTCATTCGAGTGTATGGTATTATCGCATCACTCGGTGCATTTTTCAAAATTTATTCCTAGATATTTAGAAGCTCAAAAAAGAAGATAGAATTCAATTCATAGTGGATAAGTACAGAAACAATGAAAAAAAATACGAGTCAACGATAAAATTTATAACTACACTCCAAAATTCCTAAATGTCTATTAGTGAACTGGATAAATATTTTTGCCACGTTAGATATTGAGAAACAAAGTACGAAATACGATTAATCAGGGAACTGTCGGATTCAACAATATCTAATTTACAAGATAAAATATTTAGCTCTATAATCACTTTTTTCTTCATAACCACGTAAATTCTTAATAATCAACATCTCTATTTTCCCAAAAGCTATTAATAAATCGTTAACATTGTTGTCTATAAATAATATATCTCTCTAGCCACCCGCGCGTCGTTGCATAATTATCGCGTACAACAAACTTTTTATGTTTTTTCCTCCGCGAAATAATAACCAATTTGACGCTAGCGATTGTCGTATATTTCCCACTCTCGTGTGTCGATTGATTATTTTTAATCGATTTCATCGAATGAAATCGGTGCCGATAGTTTGCCATCGCAGGGGGAGTCAATGGGAGAAGGGCGCAACTATCGTTGCGACCAAATTTGGAGCGTGCCGCATCACAGGCCACGTTTATAAAGAGTGGGGCGAGCCGCTAAGTCTATTTTCAACCAGCGCGCGCCGGATACTCCGCAAACGTTTCTCAAATACCTTTTGCAAATCTTAACATCCAACGCCAACGTATCGAACCCTTTGTACGATCCAATTTTTTTTTCTCGCGATGGTATTAAAGAAAAAAAGAAAAAAAAATCCTGTACACATGTTTTCGTCTAATTTTTGAGAAATCATTGCAGAAGTAGATTGTAAGCGGAATACCACCCTAAGGGTCATGAGTTACAGCAAATTTTTGTTATTTTCAGGCCGGCAGCGTAGCCCCAAGGAGGCATCATGGCTGACGATGAGGTGAGGTAGGTATCGTTTGAATTTATTCACAAAACGAATTTTATAAATTATCAAAAACAGCAAGCGTCGAATTGCAAACAGTAAGAAATTCATTACGTTGCAACAAAAAGCTACGTCAATAGCGTATTAATCAATACGATTATTTTTCTTACATGTTTCCACGTCGCATCGTTACGACAACGAAAAACAAAAAAAAATTCTTCTCCTACGAATGAATAAATAACGATTGTCAATCATCGAAATGAACGTGAATTTTCATTTTTGCGACAATGATGCTGCAGTTGTCAACATTTTTTTTGAAAGGTATGCATAGTTTGTTGTTTTGATGGTTTTGTTGATTTTTATACCCCGTCTAGAGTACAGATTATTGTTTCCTCTGTGTTATCGTCTCGGAGAGAGTTTCGGCGAGCTTCGAAAAGTTTTGAATTTTCAAGCTACGCTCAGTCGAGAGAACTCCGAGGGTTCCGAGAGTTTGGTGTAGTTGTCGAGAATACGTGATAAAAGACGAATCTCGTAGCTGTAATTTAGGATATAAATGAATCAGTCTAGCATGCACGAGATAACTCGAGACTGATCTTAGATGTCTCGAGAATCTCGTGGCTCGTGCATCTTCCCTTTCGGTACTGCTCTTCCTGTCCCAGTAGTACGAATTTAGAATTGCTCGATCCAAGCGTGAGGTTTCGTATCTTTAGAACCCCTCCGGGCTGCCTAGTAGACGCAGCCAGATTCGTCTGTAAGAAACGTTGAGCCCAGTTTGCTTTTTATAACTCTCCTTGTTTCTACCAATACGAGGTCCCACTCGATGCAACCGCCACCATGTCACCATTACGAAAAAAAAAAACAAAACAGAACACATGGTCTGTCAAAAATGAAGTCGAAATTCGATAGCCAATGAAATTCAATCCGATTTAAGGCAACGTAAATTTATCTAAAAAAAGAACTATTTGAAATATTATTTTAGTGAAATAATGATCATAAATTCACGAGAAAATAGAATTTTCTACGATCGAGGAGATTGTGAAAGAAAAGAAAATTGGAATGTCACTTACGGGTCTTTTATGAATCTTTGGTTAATATTGTATTGAACGACATTTAATGAAAAGCTGATGGCCTGTAAAATTATAATTCAAATTCAATAGCTGACAAAATACTACTTCAACGAAATAATATCGATCAACTATCAGATTTAAAAAACCATACATCCGCGAAAATTGTCGAAACATATGAATATAATTGCGGAGTCCTTATGAAACCGTAATAAAAAACGTATCTCAATAGCATTTAATCTAGAGGTTGTCATCGTTCCTCGTAAAAAAATAAACGAAGAGATTTTTTCTTCCTAGAAACATGTTTTGTGTATCATAGTAGTTGGAATGTTCTTGTTCGTACCATACACAACCCCATCGTCACTGTACACCCCTAATAGTGACTGTAGTGTACATAGTATATATCAACACCACCAATCGAAATTAGTGGCAGAGTAGAACCAAACAAAAAACGATCCTACACGATTACAACATACGAGTTCCTTACCTGGGTAAAGTAGAAAGTGTGGAATATGTGTTTGTCATGTCACTTGTCGCTTTCCGCATGCACTCAGCATTATTTTCATACTTTACGCGCATCATTCGAATGCAAATCATAATTGATTAATGCAATCAATGCAAAAATAAAAATCTTTGATTAATTTTCACAATTGACTAATGTATCATTTGATTAATCGTTTCTTTTTTCTCTTTTTCTTTACAGAGGAAACGCATCGAGGATGTACGTAAGAGTCGACGCTCGCGTGAATTCCTGATAAGAATTCATCGTGACACAGCGTCGACGTGGTCGCAGATTATCGATCCGTTGACACACATTACAAATACAATTTTTCAACACATTCAAAAATTAATCATCAAGATTGCCGAAAGTTTAATTCTTTACTATTCTTGCAATGAAATTAGAACAAAAAACGACGATACAATATCACCGATCAATTTTCAGTTATAACTTCGCGATATAAAAATTGGCAATTGCAATTTTATTTGAGACGAAATTTTGATTTTTATTTGTATTTTGTTGTTACTGGCGGTTTTTTTTTAATTTCTTTATGATAGTCGATGAATAACATTGACACCTTTTTACGAGGCATCATTGGGAAGGAAAATGCGTATATTTGAAGCGAAATTAAAGACATTTTCACACTGGCGATATGTAGGAAAAGAAGAGGAAACAGGCGGAGACGGACCGGAAGAGGGCGGAGGTCCGAGCCCGTCTCGAAGAGGCATCCAAGGCTAAGAAGGCCAAGAAGGGTTTCATGACCCCCGACAGGAAGAAGAAGCTCAGAGTACGTATCGTCTTTTTCACAACTCACTTTACCTTCCTTATCTTCGTACGTGCTTGTGATCCGAAATTTTACTGATTTCCGACGATATTTCCGATTTTCCATTGCAGCTGCTGTTGCGTAAAAAAGCCGCTGAGGAATTGAAGAAGGAGCAAGAAAGAAAAGCGGCTGAAAGAAGGCGCATTATCGAGGAACGTTGTGGACAGGTTAAGGACGTTGACAACGTCAGCGAAGGTATAAACGTTTTTATTTCTTCTTTTCTTACATCCTCTTATCTATGTTCAACAATCATTCGTAAAAAATTGTCCGAACAAATTTGCGTCACATGCATGATCCATGAAGTTTTCTTGCAGATCATCTGTTCGACGATATGATATTTCGAACAATCTTGCCCTTCGGTATTCGTTGTGTCTTTTTTAATTGAAAAAAAAAAACGAAAAAAATGATTATCTAGTAAATACCGAATAAAGCAGTTGGGCTTCTCGAGTACAATGTTTTTCAACATCACATCGCATCAAAATACTCGAGAACGAACGTACAGTATACAACACAATACAACACCGTAGTTAAATTCCCAATGTACCAAAAAAAAAAAACCACAATGTTTGTAACATAACTCGAAAAAAAAAACCTAAAAACGAAAAGAAAGAAAAATCGCAATTTTCGATCACGAGACATTAACCGATGGTTTCGATTGACACGCAGAAAGCCTTAAGAAACTCGTGCGAGACTACTACAATAGGATCTGCGCGTTGGAGGACAAGAAATTCGATGTCGAGTATATCGTAAAGAAAAAGGACTACGAGGTAGTAATTTCTCTCCTGCTAAAGGAGTGAATATGAGAAAGCAAGCAAGCATTAAACAAAAGATTTTAATTTAAAAAACAAAACGAAATGAAACAAAAAAAAAAAAACGTTTTTAAAATTCGTCACGACACCGCGCGGTGTCAAGCACGAGTCATAATCGTAATTTGGATAATATCGCGAGCTTCGCATCTCTTCTTCTTTAATTGTATTTTTATTTTTTTACATTTTTACTATCGTCTACATTTATAATTTCATCTTCACGCACAAAGCAATCGAATTAACACGATTTACAGCAACAGGAATGTGCTCCGTCTCTGTCGATATTGTTTTTCATTTTTCTTCTTTATTTTTTTATTTCACAATATAATTACGGTTAGTTGTTTTTTACGATTTTTTTTAATAGCTGCAAAAACGTGTCGTCGCTGAATTTGTGTCTCTCGTGGATGTACGTTATTTTTTTTTTTTTTTACACGCTACTCTTTTCCTTCCATTGTTTCGTACCAGTCGCCTTGTGTCGTGTACGCAGATACAATCACTCACGAACACATACATACATACATTTTTGTCTCTGCGTTAAGCGTTCAGAGTTGCATCAGCCTCGGAAACCAAATCCCACCAAGGATGGGCATTCATTCAATGAAAATGCATTTAAAACGGTTTTTCAAATGCATAACTATGAATAATTATCATACAGCATTTAATATTTTCACATTTTGCCAATAATAATAATAATTTTGTAATAATTTGGGTAAATTATTGTTCTACAATTAATTCTAATATTTAATGGCAATTACGGTCGACGAAAATTTCGTAATGGAAGTGTGCCAAATGCATTTTTATTGATTGAGTGTCTATCTCTGAATCCCACGCACGATGTCACCCAAACACTCTGCGACGATGTTCACAAATGAGGATCGATAGACATTTACAAGAGGATTAGGTTGTGGTATTGTAGGGTTTGCAATCGAGATCTGCGGTTCTCGTAGGAAAAACGAATTAACAAATTGTACTTCGTTATTTATGTTCTTCGAATTCGACAGCAAACTTGAAGTCAGTACTGAACCAGTATCATAAACGGATCAACAAGCTCGAGGAGGAGAAGTACGATCTTGAATACGAATGCTCCAAGAAGGACTATGAGGTTTAGAAAACGAATTGACTAATCGCGATAGATTTTATTTAAAACAAAAATAAATAAAAATAATCTCATTTGATTTTTTCAAATAACTAAGGATTTTATAATAAATTCGTAGCAGTATTCCGTAGGTTCGCGCTAAAACTAAAGTAGGCTGTATCGCGTAATCACAATGTCGAGTTATGCAAGCGCCATTTTTTTGAAAAAGAAAAAAAAATTAATCCTAGCTCTGTCACAAAAGTTAATGGCTTAGAAAACGCGTTAGCAAAGGGACGAAAGTTTTATAGTTGCGGCATAGGAATATCATAGCGAGCAGGCTGTGTATGGAATTTTTTAGACACGGAGATGGAACGCTCTCGATTACTGCGAAAATTATTTTTTGGATTATTTTTTATTTATTTTCACAATTCAATCAATCAAGTGTCGTACAGCGTCTGATTGAACTCGTAATAATTATAGCATTTTTTATTACCAAATCTTAACTAAATGTACAACGTAGTCGGTACTTGTTGATCTTTTGCACTTGATATTACATTTTTTTAAATAAAAATTTTCCAATTTAGTGAGTTATTAAGTACATTTATATGCGAGCGAAATAGAATTTATTTCTTTCGAAATGTATCGAGAAAAGTCCATTTCACGTGAGAAATCATAAATTATTGAAGTAGTTGCTGTTTAAACTTACATTTACATCAAAAGTAACGTTTAGAACCTTTATACAGGCTTGTTTGGCATTCTTACTCAGCATTATTCGTTCCTAGCTTATAATCATTTCCTCCCCGAAGCGCATCTCCCAACGATCCCAAAAAAAAAGATATTATGTCGCGTTTAATAGATTTTTCAAGATTGAAGGATAGTAGCCGTCCACAACTCGGAGGAAATATCTCAAAAGTTACCAGCAAGCAGATCGATTTATTTTTCTAATTAATTTTATTTTATATTATTTATTTTTACGAGAGCGCAGGTCGGTCGTGAATCCCCATTTCGTTACATGTTATATTTTTAGCCGAGCTCCAGACGATTTGTGCGGCATACTGGAACAGATTATACGCACTCGAGGGTGATAAGTTTGATCTCGAGAGGAAAAATAGATTGAAAGACTTTGAGGTAACTAATGGTCATTATCGACGAAGGTTTTTTTCTTTAATGTTGACCAATTACTGCGATAAAACATTATAACCGATTATTATGAGTTCGAGAGTTCGGACACTGACCAAATGTGTAAGACACACACGGATATCGACGAACACGATGGAACCGCCACAGTCCAAAAAGCTCAGCGAAAAAAAAATCCCAAATTTCGATAGAATCGAATTAAATTCAAATAGATAAGACAATTTTTTACAATCTATTAAAATATTGATGCTGAATAAGATGATGGTTTTTCCATCGTTCCGCGCGTGTCTCGCTTCTCACGCCGTCCTCACAAAAAAATCCACACACACGTATACACTTACAATCACACGAAATTACGAGAAACGCCAAATCGGATTTATTTTTCGTTTCACTGGAAATTTCGAATATTATTTGCCTCTCTCTCTCTCTCGCACAACCTTTTGTTTTCATTATAGATTTTGCGATTCAGAGCCGCGTTTGCTTGGCCAGCAGCTGACGAAAACGTGATAAAAAAAATTAAAAAGAAAAAAAAAACGCTTTCTCTTGGCAATTAATTGAATTAAAAAAATTAAAAAATCTTAAAACAGCAGCAGCATCAACAACAAAAAATGCGTTCACAAATTTGCGCTTCTGCGATATGAGCTAATTTCTTGTTCTCGTTACCGTTGCGAAATAATCTGCCGGAACGAGGATGTACTTTGCATTATCGTGTGACGTTATATATCGCTGATCGCTCAACGTATTTCTTGTAGAGGACTTGAAGGAGATTTGCCAAGAGTATTATGAGCGCGTCTACGTTTGTGAGGGTCAGAAGTGGGATTTGGAGCGTGAAGTACGGAAAAGGGACTACGAGGTACTATATACAAACCCTCCATCGAACCCGATCACGAAACTCGAGGGCCGAGCAAGCATTTTCAATCGATCTAACGGAATTAAAAATAAAATCCGACTCAACAAATATAAACAATTGCAATTAAAAAATGAAAATCGCTTGGCTCTCGATATTTTCGATACCGAATTTCTCCATATTCGACGCGAGTCTGAGTCCGGTTTCGAGCACGTTTGATCTCAATAATTATTGCGAGGATAAAATTGAGAAAATAGAAAAGCGGTGCAAATATATCGAAAAAGCGAGCAACGCCCAAATGAGAGCATAGCCAATTCTCTCATCAAACTTCATCGCTCTTGCATCTTGAGTGTCATTTTTATTTTTATTCCCATATTTCCTCGAAAGTGGAAATATGTGTTCAATCATCTCGTTAACGATGCAATGAAAAAATAATTTTTTTTTTCGACAATATGAAGTGCCATCATTCGCTCTTCTCTCTTTCTCTTTCTCTGATCTCCTCGTCCTTCATTGTTTTCTTTGTCAGCCACGTGAAAATAGCCTAACAGAGCGTCATCCAAGTTTTCCACTAATAATTCACCGCATTTGAGAGAGAAAAAATGGATACTGCTCCATTTCGTTGCCCTTCGTCCAATCAAAATATGCTCAGACTGTTTTACCGTGTGTCCCGTGTGTACGGTGCAAAATCACTTTGTTTCATGGCTCCTTGACAAAAAATTATTATTCCTCTGGACACCTTTTTTTTTTTTTAATTTATCATCTCAAATCGCGCGAGAATCATTTAATCCGCTAACAAATGCATGGGCTTAAATTGTTTTATTTTCCCTTTCGATCGTAGTCTTAGCGGTTGAAGGCTGAGTCTCTTTGTCACGTGGAATAACGATTCATAATTTCCACAATATTTTAACTTTACAAATTTCACAATTATTTCTTCTATACAACATACATTTTTCTTTTTTTTTTTAAATTAAAACGGTTTAAGACGCGCGCTTACGCAAAGTGTGGCGCTTCATATTAGTCCGTAATGATATATATGAAATGAAGAGCACGAATCAACGTAAAAGCGGGACCGAAAATGCTTTTCCTGATAAGTGAAAATTATAAATTGTTGTTCCACGCAATAACATAAGAATACATGAATCAACGAAATTATCGTCAAACCGTACCGTGTTACACAAACCAGCAAGCAACCCCTTTTACGTACTGTCGCCCTCAAATGATCCTCCCTTCCACCGTACTTGAGACCCTCACAAAAATGGACGCCTGTGAAATTGTTGTTTTTTTTTTTTTCAACTTTTTGTCTTGTAGTTTTCTTTTTGTTTCTTCATTTTTGTTCCGATCACTCCCGAGAGAGAGAAAGCGAGTGTTGTACGTCATTTTACCATACGAAAGAATTTTCCGCATTGTTTTGACTCCCGTCTGTTTCAAATGTCGATTTGTCAATAACACGACAACATTTTAATCAATTTGTTACGACGGATAAGTTTCAAATCTCAAATCGCGAATATCTTAATTTTTTTGTTCGTTCTATTTTTGTTCTCTTCCTTTTATTTTCGATTTTTTTTTAATTGTCAAATTTACCTCCCACGATTGTTAAATGATTTTGCACCGAACCACACACCAACCACCAACCAAATATCCAAAGTTTTCGAAATTATTATTTTTATTTTCTTTTTACCCGATGTTTAATATAGTATTTATGATGAATAATACGAAAAAATACGAGTACTCGAAGGATCGGATAGCGGCTGACCAAGACCGGCCGTCGTCCCTCGTCTATGACAGTCAAATCGTCTTTCGACATCCTCAAACCCCCGAAAAAAAACCGAAGTCTCGACCGGCAGCCCTCGATTGCTCTGAACAATTGATAGACCCAAGTCGGTGTACCGACAGGAGCGTTCGTACATCAGAATCCACATGAAAATCCAAAATTACAAATATATTTATACATATAAATATTTTTCTCCCAAAACCACGACGGAAAAAAAAATCTTCCCCACCTCGAAACCAACGTCATCGACCCCTGAATCACGTGTCCTAATCCACATACTCCCTTCTGCACGTTTTGTTTTTGTCGTTAGCGAGTCGCAAAATTTTTGTCAATTGTTGCTTCGATGTTTCAACAACAATTGTTATAATTGGAATGTTTTTGACGCTGCCGAATTAACGCGCCGATGAAATTTCGATTCCTTCACTGTGCTTCAGTGTTGCGCCTGTGATTTCCTCACCAATGTTTCCAAATTCTATTAACTTTGTAACACCCGCGAAATGCTCGCAGTACACGTTTCAAGTGTTATCACGTTACGAAGATATTTTACCGTTTATTTATCGACGTGGCTTCTGGCCGACGTCCAGTCTTCGCAAATTTCACGCTCGAGCGAGCGATGCAATTTTCGTGAGATTGGTTCGGTTTAACAAACAAAGAAAAAATAAGGAGAAAATTAAAAAAAATGAAATAATAAAATAAAAAGCACCAGCTCGGCCGTAATTAAATTCGCTGCAAACGCTTCTTACGACAGCCGTAAAGCCGTAACGGTAAAGAAACGTTCTAACTCAATGTTTTTCGTTTACTCAGATCTCCGAGCTGAACAGCCAGGTCAATGATCTCCGAGGAAAATTGTAAGTCCACTTCGATCAGGATTATTTAATTTATCTTTATCGCAATTTTATTTATTAAAAATAATTAATAATTGCAGCATGAAGCCTACTCTGAAGAAGGTATCCAAGTACGAAAACAAATTCGCCAAGCTTCAGAAGAAAGCGGCCGAATTCAACTTCAGAAATCAGCTGAAGCAGGTTAAGAAGAAGGAGTTCACCCTCGAGGAAGAGGACAAGGAGGTGAGAAGTCGTTTGTTTTCTTTTTCTTCAATTTCAATTGTCAATCATCGATGTAGAAAAATTATTCGAACTGGGCATACGAGAAAATATCGCTCGGTCTGTCCGACAATGTCCGAAAAACGTTTTATAAAAATTTCGACGCACATAATTTTCGATAGACGAGACAGGTAAAAAAAATTCTCAACTATTTTCTGGCCTCAACCGTGACAAAATAACAAATGGTTTTTTCTTTTCGCTCTACAATGTTTACCCTGCGATCCAAATTTTAATGTTTCACGTCCAACTGTGTCGATTTTGTCGCTTTTGTTCACGTTGTCTATGCGGATTTTAATTTTGAAAATGTTGTTTTTACTGCGTCTTCGGATACATCAATATATATTAGGGAATCTCACGGACAAGAAAATTTAACGCGTGAATCAAATGCAAAATCGTATTTGGCCAAATGTTTTCTGATATTTTATACGTCGAAGCTAAGAGCTTCGCATGCAAGAAAACTTTTTTTCCGTGAGACACCTTAATATATATTTATTCGTATATATAGTGTGATAACGTGGCGTTGGCTCGGTTGAGATAATGAAAAAATTCTCTATTCCGGTGACCAACGATGGTGGAGAAAAATTTGCATCTTCGAACCATTAATTTAATCAACCTGGGTAGCAACTCCACGCTCTCACACTATTTTCCTACTCGTCACAGACACTGTTTTTATCATTCACAGCCCAAGAAATCCGAAAAGGCAGAATGGCAGACGAAGAAATAATTCACAGACAAAGTCCTCACAACATAAAAAACAACCGAATCATATACTCAATAACAATATTTCGAAATACAAATATTAATTTCGCACTATAATTTAATTTTTTCATTTTTTTTTTCCGGTTCATTTTTCATTATTGCAATTATTATTTTTTTATCGATGATCGATTAATTACTACCGCATACGAGAGTGACAGGTGAGAACGACTCGCTCACTACGTATACATATAACAGGCACACGCGCTTCAACTCACACGAAAATAAGAAATTATAATTGAGTAGATTGTCGCCGCCATTTTTTTGTAGTACTTCGCAGCCTTTTTTCAGTTGAGCCGTCAGAGAAAATTTGCTGCCAAGCTTCAGAGGCTATAAATGTGTAGTTAATTGTTTTCCCGTCCGATGCCTCGAGCCGTAGTTGACAATCGGTCAACTATCGGGCTGCCTTTGACCCTCGCCCCGTTACGTTGTTCAATGTTATTAATGTAATTAATTAATTATCGCTCGTCGGATTCGATTGAAAAAGTTTGAAATAATTATTTCATCGAATCCGAACGATCGTGACATGCTTCTCATCATTGTCCACGTCCGTCTGTACTAATCATGTTGCTTTTGCATTATGTTCGCAGAGCGCGTCAAAAGAGAAGGTAAAACCCTCAAACTCGTAACGGAATGTTATTCATATTTTTTTTTCCTTTTTCTTTCAAAGAATAATAGACGAATCATCAATCATATAACACCAGAATGATCTAACGTAGTTGAAAAAATGCACTCTGCATCCGGCAAAACTTTTTTTTAACGGTAGAACAGATAAAAAAAAATAGCTTAGGCCGCAAAATGGTTCGTTTCGCGACTGGATGATTATAGAATTTTCTTTTCATGTTTTAGCAACGTAGTTTTAGACATTTAAATGACGTAAGCATCTTTCAACAGCATCCCCACGTGTTCCCCCAAGTGTGATCCAAATATATGCTTGTATTAATCCACCCACGATTTAGTATGAAATATATTAGCAATTAGCGAAAGAAATATTAGAACTGTTCGTGTTACAAATTGAACATGATCTAACTCGTTATCGTCTGATTTTTGCAGAAGAAGCCTGACTGGTCGAAGAAGGGCGATGAGAAGAAGGTAAAGGAGGAGGAGGTCGAGGCATGAGAGAAACATTCACCCAAAAAAAAAAACAAAAAAACCGAAATCACTCTGAATCAGAGAGCGTCCAAACTTCTTGCCATCATCCGAATAACTCCCGATGAAACGGAACTTCGTTCTATCATAATTATTTTTCGTTCTTTTCGTTATCCTACTGTACGTGCAGTTCCAGAATAATTTAATTCTACTGTCCTCAATTGACACAAACATGCATACACACTCTCACACGCGCATAAACGCGCGAACGCAATCTTGCAGACGCATATACACACACGTGCATATATATGTATATTTTTATCAAATGTATCGTCAGACCAAAGTTGCAAAACCTCGTTAAGTGAACCCTTCGTAGCCTATTCAATTAACCCGACTTGTAATTCGTAAAACCTTCGTCTGTGGTATTATAAGAAAAAAAGAAGAAAAAAAAATAATGAACCAAAAATCGTTATGTTATCTCTAATACCCGATGTCAATAATTTTGTCGTTTTCTCATCGTATCCCCGCTGGATCAATCGCCCGACGGGAGGACACAGGACTCGTGTCTCTCGTTGGACGTCCGCGTAGCAACGGATGCTGCTCATACTCATAAGATCCTTCATGTTCGTGAGAAAAAGGAATTACGAAAAAAGACCGTAATCAACGAACGACGCGAGCTACAAAAAAAGCGGCGGATAAAAAACAGCAATTAATGAAAGACGTAAATGTGTTTTCGTGTAATAAAATTTGCCCTGAATCTTCCTTCTGACCGTTTGCAGAATCGACGGAGAAAAAAGAAACGTAGAAAAAAAAAAAATTTGTCTCGTTTCGTCCCTCGCGTTGATGTGAATCCGCTCGTTGCCAATTAACGATTCATTCCATTTCCACGTGTATCTGTTGCACCCACGGGTTGTCCTCCATCCACCGAGTTTTATGGATAATCGATGTGTAATGTCGATGCACATACGGCGTCTGGCTCGTTCCACGCGGTACGAAAGACTACGCGTGGACGAGGTTCGAAGCTCGATAAAACAAGATTTCGATTGCATAAAATTCGAGGGGAGGGGCGGGGAAGGGTTTGACAATCGAGGAAATGTTCCACGGATGGGTAGGTATTATACTAACGAGTTTTCGCTTAATAACGATTCGCTACAGGGTTTCCCTTGTTCCGAGCTTTGACATAAATATATGTATATGTGTATATATACATATATATATATATATATATATGAATGTATTCGCTACATAGAATCGTCGTCGACGTCGTGACAGTGCGTTTGGTTGAGTTTACCTCATTCCGATGATACTCAGCGGTCGCGGGCACGTGCATTGCATACACTGGGCAACATACTCCATGCCCAACCCGTAAAACACATTGTGCGGATCGCACATAATTAATTTGGCGAATAATTCGCGCGTCCCTCTGTAACCGATCATTCTGTATGCATTATGCGTTTACGTGCACAAGCTTTGCTGTATACGTCTGTTGGTCATGGATGTATGGGACCGTCCGGTCGAAGTGGACCCAATTCGGAGCTATCTTTATTAATTGATAAAATGTATCTTTATTTATTTATTTATTTATTTATTTATCTATTTATTTATTTATTTATTTATTTATTTATTTATTTATTTATTTATTTATTTATTTATTTATTTATTTATTTATTTATTTATTTATTTATTTATTTATTTATTTATTTATTTATTTATTTATTTATTTATTTATTTATTTATTTATTTACTTATTCATTTATTCATTTTTTCATTTTTTTATTACCCCTCGGAGGTTGAAAAGCACATCGCATTTTTATGAGCTTCTATGAACTTTCCTGTCATAAACGAAAAATATTGATTCGGGAGAATCGACTAGTGATGATTCAGTACTGATTCTTTCTTGTAGCTGCAACTAAAATCCCCGGAATCTTACATAAAGATCTTAAGAAATTGGTCCCCATAAAAAAAATTTTTATCTAGAATTCGTGCCATCGAAATTGAACAAGGATTTCAAAATATTGAAGAATTATTCAAACCAAATTGAGTATGAATAAAACTTATTTTGAAATATTTATTTTCGTTGTGATACGATACATCTATCGCGAGAAAAAAAAATTGAAAACTCGATTCGTCGGCGAAGCCGACCCGAGCGGGAACGTGCCATACATATGTGGTAATAAACAAATAGACAGGAATTTATCCAAGTGTGTAATGCAAATGGTCGGCCTGATGTATCGTCGAGTACGAGAATCCCCTCGTCGTATTTTGCATCTGCGCCGAATTTACAGTTAGACAAATATACAATTGAAAATAGAGAAGTTCGAACAACGAAATCAAACAATGGGGTTCTTTATCAAACGCACAGTATCGAATCATCGTTTTTCCATTTGTTTTTTGTTCCTTGTTTTTGCTTTTCGTGTGCCATGAAAAAAATGATTGTCCGTAGGTCGTAATTTTCTTTTCATCCTACCTTTTCAAAAACGTGGAATTCGTGCAATTGCAGGCAGCAGCCGAGGCTGCAGCAGCTGCAGCAGCAGCCGAGGCTGCAGCAGCCGAGGCTGCAGCAGCCGCAGCAGCAGCGGCGGCCGCAGCTGCTGTTCCTCCGACACCGGAACCTCCCGCGGAATCACCGGCACCGACACCGACACCTTCGCCCCTACCACCGAGTCCGACACCTTCGCCAGTGCCACCACCCACTGAAGCTGCTCCTCCGACACCCGACGGGGCCGCTGCGGCTCCAGCACAGCCAGCCGATGGCGCGGAGGGAGAAACTCCGACTGCACCTGCCGAAGGTGCAGCCCCACCGGCAGGTAATATACCATATACATTAGGGCTGGTCAATAATTCGCTTGATTTAATTTTTCAATAGTATTATGTATCCGATGACCGCCAAGCTGTGATAGGCTTTCAAAGGGTGTTTCTTACACACAGGGTGCGGAAAAATGGAAACTCCTTCGTAAAATCAGAATGGCTGAGTTGTAACTTATTTTTAACCCTTCACCGTCACACTGGGTGAAGTCCACCCGTCGATCGACCGACGACCGGCGGTATTAATTCCCTTTTCATCTCTTTATGAATTTTTTATGGTACGTTGTGGAGTATTCCTCAGAAATCAACTTTTTGTACATGATCTAGAATGTTCGAAGCATGTATATCGTAATTTTTTTTAACACTTTGGACGGATAGTTAACTCCCAATCGTTCTTTGAAAACTGACTGGGTGGAATTCGCCCAATGGGACGGCCATGATATTATTTGGTAATGTTAGGGTAAAGGTTTACGAAACGTTTATTGCGTCAACTAAAAGCTGACGATCTGCCACTTGAGACAGTAATATTCTTCGGTTTTCCATGCAGAAGGTGCAACCGCACCAGCGGACGGCGCGCCACCGTCGGACGGTTCAACGCCTGCGCCACCAGCAGAGAGCGCTGCGCCTCCACCCGCAGATGGCGCTGCTCCCCCTGCGGAAGGTACGGTATTCATCGATAGATCAATATTCATATTTGTCCATTCGCGAGTACATCCTATTCTCAATACCGTGGAAAAATTCATCATTGGAGTTGTTGTCAGATTGATTGATAGTTATCTGCGATTTTCTTCTCAATGTCTCTTATCAATGGTTCAAAATGTCTTAATATCTAAAAAAGGATTTACGGCCCTCCTCAAGATCATAGCTGACTAGCAAATTCACGAAAGAATAAATTCCATCAAATACAAAGCATTTATTCAAGAATTAAATGTCAGCCAGAAAGTTGTACCAAAAACATCTATTGACCGATTCCATTTCGAATCAGGCAGGTTCTACACTTCAAGTCACAGAATCTCCTGAGGACGAAATATGTTATTTTTCAGGGAAAAATAGTCCACACGTCTTTTGCCGATTCGTGAACAAATTTTTTTTTGACGAAGTTATGATTAATTCAATCTCAGGGGTGGTTTTTGAAAAAAAACAGGGAATTTTTTAACAAACCATCCCTGAGATTGAAATAATCATAACTCCGTGAAAAAAAATTTATTCACGAATCGGCCAAATACGTGTGACCTATTTTTCCCTGAAAAACAATATATTTCGTCCTCGGGAGATTCTGTGACTTGAAGGGTAGAACCTGCCGGATTCGAAATGAAATCGGTCTATTCAAGTATTTATTCGACTCTCTCCGTGATTTGCAATGCACGAAAATCAGGTGCACCAGCAGCGCCGCCCGCGGACGGTGCCGCGCCCGCAGCTGCCCCAGTCGACAGCGCAGCGCCCCCTGCCGACGGGGCCGCTCCAGCGCCACCACCGACGGATGCTGCGCCCCCAGCAGAGACTCCGGCAGCTGTACCCCCGGCCGAAACTGCGGCCCCCGCGCCTGCACCTGCGCCGGCAGACGGTAGATTTGCAACTATTACGTGACCAACTTTTAACATATTGACCACGTATCGCACTAATCGTGCAACGATTTATTTCTTGTCACAGCTCCACCGTCGTAATTCCTACGAACACACAACTTCCGTTGGCCAGGAAATCGCGTCCGTCGTACATCATCTCCATCTGCAACGTTCACGATAAAAGCTCACACGAACTGGCGTGTGAGGCAATATCAAACTCATATATATACATAGATATATATTTGTATCTATATATACTTTCTCACTCCGTAATTTGTCCATCTATCTCGTTTTCGACTCGCAGCATCAGTCAAAACAACACTCTCGATATCGTCACGAAACGTCAGCAATAACCGTCAACCAAAGTGATCATCCGGTCTCGGCGCCGCAAGACTTCCGGACTAATCCTCAATATTCTTATCATATTAAATGTTGTCATTATTTTCAATAAACGTTAGAAAATTCAATTTTTTTGTCTATGCAGTTGATGCGGTATTAATCCTGCGGCGATCGAATATAATTTTATTTAGTTGTTTTTCTTCTAATTTTGTTCTTTAATTTTACCGAATTGTTTTGTACTTTTTTCCGTTATTCGATCCGAGCTCTTGTGAGCGATTCGCAGAACGATATCGAATTTCCCGACTCGTTTCGACGTCGTTCTCTTATTACGGGTCCTATTCTGTTCCCCATCCTCATTCTCCGTTTCCCTTCGTGCAAAACGCCCCGGATCACCATAGAAAAACTTGAATTTCAGAGTTTACCGTATATATATAGATATATGTATGTACATATTCACCGCGACAAGACCATCGAGACCGATCCTTCACATTCGGAGTGCAGCGTAAACGCTATTCATGGCAACGGCTGCTCGTACAATGGTCAACTATATAAACGCAAACGCGCTCAAGGTAAAATGCATAAAAGTCCGAGAGTGGGCGAGAAATATCGCCAGAAGTTCAAGCCGTCCCGCGAGACGGGGCTCACTATCATTATTATTATTATTGTTATTATTATTATCATTATTATTATTATTATTATTATCGTTATTATTATTATTATTATTATTATTATTATTATTATTATTATTATTATTATTATTTTTATTATTATTATTATTATTATTATTATTATTATTATTATTATTATTATTATTATTTTATTTTATTTTATTTGTATTATTATTATTATCATTATTGTCGTTTTAGACGATAAGTACTGACCACCTTTGGCATCTGTGCTTCTATGCGATGTGGCATTTGTGTAATGCCGATAATCGGTCTTTCGACCATTGGTCGAAAATTTTTCTTTCGTAACACGGACGGAAAATGTGAAAATGCAACGCTTCGGTTGACTCTCGGCCATCGGGATTGCGATGTGCAGCAGCCGGCTAGCCGAACGATTCGACTATAAAGGTGTGACGCGATGTTACATTGAAATAACGATCTCGGGTTTCCTTCCTGTTTGCTCATTCAGAACAGTAGCTTGGCCAGTCTCGTTTATAGACCCGGTTGCGGTAATTCGATCGCCGTTCACGTAGGTACAGCGTTATGTAGTTATGTTCGAGTCAGCAGTGGCGCTGCTACGGAAATTTTCGCGGAGCAATAATCTCAAGCTCACCGAGGTATGAATCGGTCGAAGGTGGACTGGCGTTTCCTATTTTAGACAAACACGAGCCCAGCGAAGAGAAAAATGCACGAATATTTAACGAATGAATTTAAAAAAAAGTAAATTTACAAACAAACAAGGTCAACAACGACAAAAAAAAACAATAAATTAGTAAATTCTGTGAAGTATGTCGCAGCTTGATTAATACTAAATAGTTTAAAAAAATTGAAGAATTGCTAAATAAATGAACATTATCATTATTAATATAAATAAATATGAGAATATGAGATATGAATATGAATATGAAAATATAAATTATTACTGTAATCAATAGAATGAGTAATGGTAAGCGCTTCGCCATTATCGTCCATTTGTCGGTCCAGTGGTCTTCGCTATTTTTTATTAAATTTAAATGTATGAGTAAAATTTAAAAAAAACCAGAGCAATATCGATAAAGTATACCGCAAAAAAAGTAACGTAAATTAAGCAATTAAGAATTCATTCAACCCACTGTGAAATCCATTAATATCTTCCACGATATTCTTAATCGCTCATAGCAATCTCAGATACATAAAGTAACGATAAATGTGTCACACTGCCATAACTCAGATGATAAAAAAGTTCTCTGAAATACCGGTTCAGTTGCCAGCGCTTAAAAAAAAAATCATGACACGCAACACGCTCAGGTACGATTGATGTTCGTACCTATTCAGCATTCAATGCATACGATATCAGAGCCAAATGGCTGTTCATTCTTATGAATAAAGTATTTGAAGTTCGCTCTTCGGGGATTTCGAGCCATCCGGTTACAAAAACGCGCGAATTCCGCAAGTCTGAAATACCCCCCGGTCCCCAAGGTCCGTATTTCGTCGTTCCTGTCCGTCTCGACCCACATTCCTGCCGGCTTTTGTGATAAACAGGGCCGACGAAAGGGGTTGGACCCTTATGTAGAGTTAAAGGGTAGGTGTGAATTGCGGGGGGGGGGGGGGCAAGGGTAACAGCAGGGGAGAAAATTACTTTTTGAATGTATAATTAATTTAAATAATCAATGACAATTGATAAAAAAACAATTACAATTTATATTAATCGATATAATTATTATGATATTAGTATTAATTATAATTATAATTATAATTATAATTATAATTATAATTATTATTATTATTATTATTATTATTATTATTATTATTATTATTATTATTATTATTATTATTATTATTATTATTATTATTATTATTATTATTATTATTATTATTATTATTATTATTATTATTATTATTATTATTATTATTATTATTATTATTATTATTATTATTATTATTATTATTATTATTATTATTATTATTATTATTATTATTATTATTATTATTATTATTATTATTATTATTATTATTATTATTATTATTATTATTATTATTATTATTTTTATTATCAATTTATTAATTAATGAATCAATAATAATTTATTCATAATTAAAATACATTCGTAAAAATTTAAATTTTTCCTAAAAAAATTTGTTGGACAATAAATCTACGTCTAGACTACGTCTAGGCCATTCCTTTCCATAAACAAATCTTGGTGGAGGCGCTCAAAAATTTTCCGCGCGCGACGAAGTTTCGGGCCATCTGTATAAAAATCTGAAACACCGCACTCGAACATTTTTTTAACCCGGAGTTTGCTGAACTCCCGATGAAGCTTACTCCGGCTTTCCCGTCGATCCTGTACACAATGGAAAATACCGACGAAACATCCGCGCGGCGTATCAAAACATTCCTTTCCCCGCCTCATCTCGGTCGTTGCAGTTTGCAGTTTTCCAATGTTTACAAAGTTTAAGCGTTTCACGGAGTTGAGCGAAGGTTTCGCGCGCTGCGTGATCGCCGCGCGATTTTCCATTGGTCTACGTACACAACCGGAGCGGCGCGCGGTGTCGCGCGGTTTTCACTCCACTCTCAGTCAGTCTTGCCGCGACCTTCGTGACGTACAGTTGTTCGTCGTTGTCGTCGTCGTCGTCCTCCTCTACTACGCGTCGTTTCTATTTACGCGCGTGAATTTTTCACGTGCGAATGCGTCGCCCGGTTTTTCACGAACTTTTGCTACCACAATCGAAGCTCGTCGCACCACGTGAGAAAAATTCGTGAGATTTGCACGAAGCGTGTTGATGTTTTTTTTTTTTTTTTTTCGAGCCGGTGTACTCGTAATTGGCACGCGTCGCTCCGAAGTGTCACGTGTCATTCGAAAGATGTCATTTTGTTTGCGGGATCGAGACGAAGAGGGACAGTGACTTTGCGGAGTTATCGTGGAAATTGGTTGAAACGTCGATGACGGACGTATAGGTTGTGTACTATTGGAGTTTGTGAGATATGGACTGGAGTGATTGATTCGTGACAGTGCATTGTTTCTTTGCGGACGGGTTTTGAAATTAAACCGAAGATTCGTCGTTGCCGTGTTGCCGTTTTAATTCAGTGCTGCTCGCTTGCTGAAACGTGGGTGAGTTCGGATGGTTTCTTTTGTTTTTTTGCAATATTTGGTTGTTTTGATTTTGGATATGGAAAGCTATTAGGCTGATTGGGGGGGGGGGGGATTAAATATTTATTGCGTATCGCATATCTTTATTTTCTGATAGAAGTTATTCATTGATCTTACGTATTAATGGAGGCGATTAAAACATAGAAAAATAGAGGTTTCGTGTAATTACAATTTTGCAATAGATTACAAGCTCGTTGTAGGTCTTGATAAAAAAAAATAAAGTTAGCAGAAATGATCAAACATATTTGTATAGTCGCGATAACGCCTACGCGTAAAACAGGAAAAATTGAAAAAATTGCATTTTTGGATCTTTTGTATTGAATTTTTGCTCTTTCAATAATTG
>OZ020166.1:18294796-18453094 GCA_963971145.1 Sussaba pulchella
CGAAGTTTAAGCTCGTCCCATAAAAAAAAGAGTGAAAAAAACGACATCACGTAGTTGATTGTCCCGTTACGGTATATAGAGATATATAGCTATACGAAGAATATTAAATTTTTTTTTCCTTCCTGTTTTCCGACATCCCGGTTCGCCGTTGCAGCGACTCCGGGACGCCCGTGGAGTCGCGGGGAAAAATTAACCGACCCCTCGGAGAGAATAAGAGAGATGTAAAGCTCGAAAGAAAGCGAAAAAGCTTGGCAGACCCATGACCGGTGCTGCGCCTATCGTTAAACACGCGATCCACCACCGCTGGTGAACTAATCTGCATATATTCTCGTCGTTCTCTCGTCCACCATTGGGCTGTCTGATGAAAACATTGAAATTAAAAAATGCATCCCTTAAAAGTTACGGCGCGTGTTAGGCAAAACCGACACACCTTTTATTTTCGCTTTTCCAACCCCGTTTCTTCTTCGTCCGCGATATACATACTCGCTGGGTACTGAAGATGGGCTTTCAATGAACTTTCGATGAAAACGTATGGTAAGATACTTTTATATTTGAATTATCGTAGATTACGATCGTCATTGAATATTAAAATTGATCGTGAAACAATGATCCATCTAAATTATTTATTCGTAGTGTAACGAATTTTTCTTCTTCGTACGATTTTAATTATTAATTGTGGGTAGGTGGCCGGAGTGGGGTCGATTTTGCGGGATTTTATCAAAATAAGCGTAGTTAATTGTTAAATTTTAATGGACACAGTCATCTTTTCTTTTATTTAAATTGTTTAATAATGGGCTCATTTTATGTAATATCCATCATTCACTCATCTAAATTCAAATACTCGTCTTTCATATCCCATTTATATTGTTATCGTTCATTCTATGCTCATTATTTATTAATTAATTGTATCATTCTTCTGCATCCTCAAAATTATCATTCACATACACATTTCTCGTTATCATACCTTATTCTTCATTCATCACATTTATTCACGTTGGCTCTCATATTTTTGTTTTTATCTCAGATTATTATCCGGGCTCAATCATATCCCAACCATTCCGTATATATTTCGACTCGCATTCAAAGCGCTCTGTTTATAATTCACATTGTATTCATTGTCCCTCTACATTTCGCCATGGTCATCACTTTATATAGCCGTTCAAGTATAAGATCGTTTGTTGTCCGTCGTCCATAGATTGGTGTCCTTGGAGCGATCGCGTAGTTACCGTGAATTGTCTTCGAAATATCTTCATTACATTTTATATATTTATTATCACCTTCCTTTACAGTGTCATATTATATTTTACTTCAAATTTAATTAAACTCAATCGACCATCGGTTCGTCGTGGCTTTATTTGATTGAGGTTAATTTACCATCGGTCCGTCGTGGCTTTGAAGTCATATTTATTTCCACTTTATTTTAGGTTTTTTAAATTTTATGTTTAACATTTCTGTTAATCCATTTGACACGGATTCACTTCAATTATATCTTGGCACTTCGCGAAGTCCGATTAAGATTGTTAATTAACACGTGGTTAAATGGACAACGAGCATTGCCGGCTGGTCGGCTTTTCGGAGCCGTCGATGTATTCTTACGCCGACGGGCGTCGGACGACTCTCCGGGGCCTCCGTACGCTCTCGGTACCTCGGTACCCCGAAAAATCCCGCGCATTAACGAAAATCACGCCATCGAAACTGGGTTGTGATTGGCCCAATTTCGATGGCATGATATACTGGCTCTGCAGCCACGATGGCGCGATCGACGGGAGATCGCGACCGTTACAGTAGTAAAGTAGCAAATGCTTTTATGGCTAGACGTTATAATAGTTACCATTGGTATAATTGTATATTTAAAATAATTTTTTATGTAACTCAAATTGCAATCTATTGCCAATGGGTCATTGACCGATGTTTTCCACCCTGGAATTTTTTATATCATATTATAGTGGATTTTATTTTGTTTACGTGGAAAAGCGATTCACCCGGTATGATGAGTTATGTCATTGATCTTCGTTGTACTTTTCTTTATTATCAATGCAGAAATGGATACGCTTCCATCGCTGCATGATAATTAATCATAGCTATCTGTTTGAAAAAGTCTTTCAAATACATTTCCATTGAATGAATGCCCATGCCCTGCTGTGTCCACGCCTTTCACTCCATTCGGCACACGCGACATCCAACCATAGACATTTTTTGCCCCCCCCCCCCCCCTGCCTCACACTGTCAACGATCTTATAACGATGATTATAACGAAACGTAAATGAAAACGTGATATATATATGTGAAGGGGTAGAAAAAGAAAATAATTGAAACGAATTTCTATGCGAATGCGAACGCGTAAATGAAAAAAAAAAAAATCTTTTGAGAATGAAGAAGATGAGGATCCCCGTCGCACCGCGACAGTGATCGGGTTTCATTTGTGATTGAATTTTTCCATGTTGAGCGTGGCAACGCGCGGCAATGGATTATCGTACGCGAGCGAAGCCGAGGCGGCTCTGTGGCAAAAAGCCTTTGAAAAATTGATTCGACGAGTATTTTGCTGCTCGGTTTGTCGATGGTGTTTTTCCATTCTCTTTCCCTCTCTCTCTCTCTCTCTCTCTCTCTCCCCCTCTCCCTCCCTATCGCGGTCTGTTCGGTATCACGGTGAAAAAACTTCGGTACGGCTAATCTTACACGTCGATTTTTAAAATGTATCGTTCATTTTCTTTTTTGAGTCGGTTTTTATCTTGTATCGCAACACCGGCGCGCTTTGTTCTCTTTTCACCCTTGCGGAACGCGAATTCGCCCGCGCGTTTCCGCTCGAGTTCGATGACGTCATCGAGCGACGTCGTTTCAAACTCAGCTGTCGATGCGAGTCCTCGACGACTCATCTCCGCTTTCGCGATAATTAAACGTGAATTTAAACCAAGGCACGGTCGCGAGGACGCCCCAATCTCGACAACCACGACGACGGCAATAATTAAATCTCACTTTGTACGTCGTCTTTTGACGAGGGTCGACCACGAAACGCTGTAGCCACATTGGCTTCTGTATTCGCGAAGAATGAGGGACAAAAAGAGAAGCTGATAACGCGGGTCGATCGAGGCGCGAGGGTTTGTGAGCGAATGAAATTTGGGAAGAAGATTTCGCAAAGCTTGTTGGGTTGAGTTACTTTTTTATTAACCCTTATTTTAAAACTCGGATTTGCCGAAGTTGTTTCATATAAAGGTTATCTGGGTACCGACTTGTTGAATTTTCGGATAAATACTTTGCGTCTGACGGAATTCATTCTTTCGTGAATTTGCCGGTTAGCTACGGCCTTAACCTTTCACTGTCACGCGACTGAATAATATCACGGTCGTGGTACTGGGAGGATTGCACCCAGTCGGTTTTCAAACAACGATTGTGAGCAATCTATCCGTCCGAAGTGGTTGAAAAAAATACAGAACATGCTTTTAACATTCTAGATGATGTACGAAAAGTTTATTCTTGAGAAGTAAGATGGCAACATGTTAATAAAAATTCATAAAGGGATGAAAACGGAAACAAAAACTGCCGAATGTCGGTTGATCGACGGCTGGATTCCACCCAGTCTGACGGTGGAGGGTTGAGAAAGGTCCAGGAGTCCGTTTGCAGATGTATAGACATTTCGGACCTTGGATGAGAGATATTGTAACTACTGCTAATTTTTTCAATTGCTTTATTTGTATTTTATCGATGAATTTTTTCATTTCATCAGCTCTAAAAATGTTATTTCTCCGTCAGATGCATTTTTTGACAGTAAACAAGTCGAATTGAAAATGTCAACGAAAGCATCTCCCCCGGGTACTCCAGTGCACAAGGGTTGATCATTATTACTTCGTCATACTCATTATCGAAACTATTCTACCTTCGATATATATTTTTTTGCTTTTTTTTGCTTCTCGTTTCAACACGATTATTCACTATTCATCAATCATGTAGATTTGTGAATTTCCCGCGTGGATGAACTACGGCGAACTTTTATTCCTCGGTAAAATTTATGTGCAGAGAACGTTAGTTTCGGGCTTTGAACATCGGGACACGTAGACGGATATTGATAGCCGTTCGCCATGAAAAATAAAAATTTATGATCGAAAGGGTTCAAACGCGTTGCAAACGCGTCGGGGACAAAGGCCAGCCATTTATTTTCACCGTTGCAAATCGACGTATGGAGTGCAACCGGAGGTCGCAAAACCATCGAGTTTCTTGCGCATAAATACACGTGTATATGCGATACGCGCGTGTATGTACAACCGCGTCAACGGCAACCGCCGGCGTTCGGTGTCTGTCGTTGACTTTTGCGGTCGTTGTCCGGCATTCTCGTCATTCGCGCGGCGGTTTGGTACATACGGTCAAGTACAAGCCGGACAAACGGAATAGAGAAGCTGTCGGGTGGAGAAGTAGCGTATCTGCATCTCGACGTTGCGCGGCAACGTGTTATATAGGTACGTAGTATAAACCGCGGGCGAACGTAAACGAGGGAGCGAAACGAGTGGCGTTGGAATTCGCGAGATGAACGAAGAGGGCGATATATATCGTTGGGGCGAAGCATTGGCAAAGGCTCGGTCTCTGGTCTGCGGTTCGACTCGCGGCCGCGAACGGGACACGCGCGTCACACGGAACGCGCAATAGCCCCATGAACATGACGTACGATTACGAGCGAAAACCGTGTGTGGCTCGACTAGCGGGTTTCGAGCTGTGTACTCGACCGCGCGAAACGTTTCAAAATAAAACGTGAATTTTCCCGTGGTTTCGTCGGGTGTAGAAGTGGCTGCGGTGTCGCGTTTCGTAGAAACAACGTTGAAAAAATGAAGAAGGAGGGTGGAAGGAGGAAGAGAAACGTCGATTTTGCAGTCTCGACTCTGCGCATGGTTGTGGGACGATGATTTTTTCTTTGCGGAGGAATTTGGGATTGAAAACGATGATCGAACGAGGGTTTGTTGGGGGCTTTATGGAGTATAGATGTGGCTGCGGAAAAAAAGAAATTCTACAGTCTTGACTCTGGACGGGATTTTTGGCAAAATTTTTGAATTGAAAACGATGATAACCATCGATTTCGCGTTTTGATGACTCGGCTTGGGAATCTGACGGAAATGAAACAGTTTCAATAATGTATTTCATATTCATGTAATCAACTTTGAACGATGAATTGAACAAAAAATTATTCATTTCGTTTGAATATTATTAATCCTGAACTCAATGAAGGTCGGTCAGCGTGAATTTTGGTCGTCAAGAACTTTGACTTCGTGTCCATACGGCTCTGGCGCTTATTCCAGGTCCAGAATGTTTCGCAGTCGATGCAATTGTATATATAAAGTCGGGGCCGATGCCAGCGCGAGCTTTACGCGATTGAAGAACGAGAGGGCTGTGACTGGTTATGAGTCGCGCGGATTTTGTGTGGGTTCGCGCGTGTGTGTTTGTGTTTGTTGTATGCCTCCAGACTCCCCAGGGACGTTTTGTCAACAACGTTATCCGGTATCTCGGCCACATCCGGACTTAATTTTTTTTATACAAACACCATCAAACACGCGTCGACGAAAAAAAAAACTGGTCGTAAACGTGAATATTGAAAAATTAATTAAATTTCGAATGAACAATGGCAGGGTCGCCCGATAAAAATACCATTTCCACGATGTTTTTTGTTTTCATGGTCGACAGAGGAAATTGAAGTCCGAAGCCAAGCGTGCATTTAATGAGAAATTATTGACAATACTATTTCGACGAAATAATTTCGAATCCGTTCTTCAATTAAATTTATTTATTTATTCATTCATTTATTTTCAAGTCGATCGTAATTATTACATCGAAAATCGACTTTTTTTGAGTGTACACCAGAGTAACGGACATCCCTGCTGCAATCTCGACCAAAAATAAAAAATATCCGGAATTGCAATTTGTTTCGAAAAAAAATCAAGCTGCCCTTTGACTGCATTTATTTCGAACAATCTACAAAGCTATTCGAGTATTCTTTCGTAATCTGACCTATTCTCAGCCACAATACGTAACAAAAAATAATAAAATTCCACTAGGCAATAGTCTAAGTGTTTATTCCGTATTTGTTCAACGAGCGAAGCAACAAGCGGAGCCTTTGTGAAGAATCAATCGAGGACGCCAGGAGATTCGAAGAGCGAGACATTATTTCGACGTTGATGAAACAAAAGAATCAGAAAGAAAAGTCAATTTAGTGTAACCTCGGTTTATTTCTGTAGTTTGCTTTCCGTGCTCGTGCGAAGCGATTAAGAGTGTGAAAAAAAAAAATGAATGCTGGTGAAGAAGAGGATAACGGCGCGGCCGTATGGGATACAAAGAGACGTGCAGGTTGGGCTGAATGAAGTATATATCCTTTTCCGAGTACCAGCAACGGCAGAAGGAAAAGAAGAACTTATGCTTGGAGCTTTTTCCTCTTCTTCGTGATTCTTTGCCAAGCTAGCGGTTTCCAGAAGGCTTCGATCTTCGCTCCTGATCCCGACGTTTCTCTTCCGACGTGGATCCTCGTCGTCGCGAGTCTACGTGAGCTGAAAATTCGATTGGTTTTCGCCCATCTCCTTCCATCCGTTCTTCATCCACCTATATGTGCCCTACGTTTTGAAGGAAATCTTGCGGGTCGTGTAAATACAGGGTAGTCCACGCAACTTGCACACGTTTATAACTTGTGAAGTATGCGTCGGATTAAAAAGTTTTGCATATCAAATTTTTACGGTTTTGATGGATGCGTTGGGTAATGCATAATTTTTTTTTATTGGTGGAGGCGTTTCGTAGATTTCAAGATCAACGTCGTGTTTTTAAATTGAATGCATTTGCAATGAATTTTTAAAACGAATCGCGAAAGGACGTGGAATGTTGAGTAATGAAGTTTATTGACTTGTAATTTACTAACGAATGATTTTGCTTTTTTTTTCTTGATAATTTCCGTACACTAAAAGTAATTTCATTACTGAATTACACGATCACGCGTACTTTACGAGTTATAAAGGATACAGGTGTGCCAGTTGCGTGGACCACCCTGTATAAGCCGCGTTGCCGGGATCAGTTTGATTATCTTGGTATCGCTGTACCGTGAACGAGGAAAATATTTCGGGGGAATCGAAGGATGCCTAAAAGCGGAAAATCCGATTTCGTTGTGCCATCGAATGTACGGTGGGTGTGTCGCAGCTTCTGGGCGATGCGATGCTTCGAACGGATGGATTGGAATCGTCTCGAGATCATCGGTAGCTCCTATCGGTCGTAATCTTTAAAAAAAAATATATGAAAAGATGAGAAGAAAAAAGATTAAAAAACGTATTTATTCTGAAAGATAATTCGTTCGCGAGGTGCCAAGGACGAATGGTGTCATTTCATCTTTGCTTACCATTGTCAATATTCAATATAAGATTAAAACGATAAAATACTTTTCTTCGAACATTCTTTCGATAATTGTTTTCAATCTTATATGGAATTGTGGGAACAAAAATTGTGTTTCAATACTCCATTAGGAGGAAAATAAATCTCATCATACAAATCTGTTGAGAAATGAAGAAACTGATGGATTACAAATTAATTGATTTCTTGCTACAATATTGGATGAATTCATTCGATCACCACATCAATATAATTCAATTATATTATATAATTAAAATCATGCGAGCTACCTCTTCAATCATTCCAACTTTCCAAATAACAAAAATGAACGATTCATGCTGTCAAATGACTCGTCACTATCCACGGTGCAGCGATAGCGACCGAGGATCCCGCAGTGGGAGGGGTGTCTTTTCAACCGTCCCTTAATCGGTGCGGTAGCGCGTTGCCTTCGTCGCGATGGGCGCGCGTCCTTGCCGTAAAAGGTGCTTTTCTCGTGTCGGCTCCCATACATCGCGCATGAATTTGCACCAAGATGCACCGTTTTGGAGAACGACGGTTGTGAGAGGAAAGCAGGGTGGGGCGTGTAGCGGCAAGGGGAAGAGGTAGAGATCTCGGGGATGCAAATACGCGAGCATAAAGTACGTTAGCGGTTCCGCGCCACCGCCAATTAAAACGCTCCTTATCGAGAAACCGAGCGAACAGCCATATCGAAACCGACGCAGTAGTCGGGGCGCGAGCCGAGATACCTTCACGATGGATCTCAGCCTCCGGCACCGAGCCACGAAGAATTTTTGCCCGGCAAAAGCCGCGGGTATATGCTCGGTACACAAATAAGTATTCTCGACGCGAAGCTCTTCGAAGCTCTGCCCGGGTATGCGATATAAATTCGATAAAACCCGAGAGTCAACTCGAAGCGATGTATATATACGTATATATGTAGATCGATCTGTAATCTTGTTCGCGCCTCTTCACGCCGTAATAGAGATCCCTGATTTATTATTATTAAATGTATAGAAGCGGGGCGCGATATCCCGATTGCGGGCTTGTCGATCGTTGCCGCCAGAAATATGAATTTAAAAAAAAAAAAAACTTATGAAGGAAAAAAAAGATAAGTTTATAACGAGGAGTGTGGAAGCGAGAATTAACGGGTTATAATCTCGTAATTGGTAGGTCTGACGTTGATTTATTGCTTCGAAATTTCTGCGTGAATTATTATTTCGTTATTTATATTATTATATTGATTATATATATGCATATATATTTACCGTCGGCGATTTATTATGTATAGAGCCGCGGGGTATAATTATTGTTTATATCTTTTTTTTTTATTGTGCTATATTGTTATAACAATTGCGAATGCCACGTATGGGGAATTAATTAATTTCAGTCGGTTCTTTGGATTGTTTTTGGTGTCGAGTTTTCTGATTCACGTCGGTTTTTCGACCCTTTTGCTATGCTCCATATTATTGCGACCATTATCATGATCATCGCGAACGTGGAGTCTCCGTATGGAGCCTGGATGCATTGTTATCCTCACTTTCGACTGGAAATTTCCATCGATACGCGAATGTTAATACGATACGCAGTCACGTTGTATTGTTGCCGATGTTGAATCCGAAAACACGAGAGTGTAATCGAGATATGTATCGATTATGTATATTTTAATAACGCATCCCGTAACGTGAGCTGATACGTGATGTATCGCATACGCGTTGTTTGTATTAAAACCGTGGAACAGACTTAATGACGGCCCCATCGATAATTGGTGTTTTCGAGCGTTTAATGTTTTTTGTTCCACATCGACAGGATCGCATCGCACTGGAGATTGGCGTTTTCGATTGTGAACCATTAAAAGCACTGACGTTTGTTACAAGCGCAGTTTCAACTTTATTCAAAGCTTGCCGTGAAATCATGTAAATAATGCGTTGGTGAAACAATGTTTGACTGTTCGACGCAAATATGGGAAAATCGATTGCCCATTGGACAAAAATATCTACGATTTTTGAAGTATCAATTTAAAAAAATGGATTTTACGTCGAAATTTTATTGTGATTATAATTAAAAAACTTCAATTGAATTTGAAATAAGAGGACGTGAAATATAAAAAATATAATGTCAATGTAAATATTTCGATCCATCGAGAAATCCGGTGTCGTATATTTGCGGTCAACACTTTCAATACCGCCACGTTAGGAACTTGCTATTTGATTCGTATGTACAGTTTAATCCTGTTATAACAAAACGCGCGTATCGCGCATACGTTTGTCGCGCGTACGCGTGTGTGAAATTGAAAAATGGCTCGACGACGGTAACTCATTGTTTCAATTCGAAAACAGCGTTGCTCGGCGGCTGATATGCGAGAGGCGGCTGTCGAGATGCAGAGCGCACCCACACTCTCACAGCTGGACTGAGCAATAAAAATCTTTTTCGCGTCGCCGGTTTGGCGCGCGGGTGCGCTCACGTGTCGTTTCGAATTATTCGTAACCCGTTAGCACCGGTGAACCGCTCGGGCTGTTGCTTGGCTATGTAGAGAGAGCGAAAGAGAGAGAGGGAGAGAGAGAGAGGGAGAGAGAGAGAGAGAGAAAGAGAGAGAAAGAGAAAAAGAGCAAGAGAGAGAGAGAGAAAAAGAGAGAGAGAGAGCTTTCGCACACTCCCTTTGCCTATACGGTGGATTGTATTTCGAAGCTGCGCTACCCAGGGCACCCTTTCCAGTGCGCCACTGGGGATGGAGTGTCCCATCCGATTGTACGTGGTCTTTGTTGCACGTATATATAAGCACTAGGACTGAGTTATTTTCCTTTTTTTTTAATCTGAGTATTTTGAAGAGCAAAACCAACCCGTTCTGGACCAACAGCTAATCTGAAAGATAGAAGCTGACATTTTTAGGGCAATCTTTTCCAATTGTTCGGTGCAAATCCGGGGAATGCAGGTGACCAACGGAACCGACAACGCCGACACGACGATGACGGCGAAGACGACTGCGACACCGACGACTCCGACGACGACGAGCTGACAGTGACGACAGCCACCAAGCCGTGAAAATAAATTTGAACGCGTACTCTGTTGTTGTCGAATCGCCCACGTTTCACCGGCGGCACGCCCGCGCCCGTGTCTCGATTTCCTTGCATGTCCCGCCCGCACGGATGTTCTGTAATAATTCACGAATCGTCGAGGGCGTTGATGATTTTTCATCGCTTCGGACTGATGCGAACCACCACCTTCTCGCAGCTGGCATTAATTCCGTGACGTTTGAAAGCTTTGTTTTCTGTTTTTTTTGTGTTTGTATTGGGTGACGTGGACGTGGTTTTTTTGCGTCCACGTCCGTCGAGTCCTCGGATCGACCGACAATGCAATTGCAAGTGCGATTGAGATGGGGATTTTTCGAAGAGAGACATTGTTTAATTTTTCATAAGCTCTTGAAACATTGCTGTTGGTCGATTCAATTATTTCACGGTGTCGCGTTTGAATGTCGGAAAATTGGGAAAATGACGACAATTTGAGGCATATTGAATATCAGTTGGTTCAAGGAGAAGCGCATCAGACATGACGTTACATATAGGTAGTCGCAATTGCATTCTTCAATTGAATCAATAGTTGGATAATCAATCATCGTGTCTGCAATATTTATGCAGAAATCGCGTATTTTACGGTTGAAAATTTATGTGAACATTAATAACAATTGCTCGAGAATGGTTTTATTATCATAATCATATACAAAATTGAAATAAACGAGTTAAGTATCATTTGCGGAAAAATTTACTCTCGCCCGTGAATTTACGTATTCAGCGATGTTACAACGAAAGTTTTTAGTCCCGCGTTAAATACCTTAATTTCAGAAAATAGCGGCATATTTTCCACATGGCTGCGATTGTACTCCACCCGGCCACGCAGTTTATTAGCCAACCGTACTCTACGTACGAGAGAAAAAAAACGTAAACATCCCGCAGAAGTAAATAAAAAAACAAAACCGTCGGCAATTAAGCCGCAAAATGTTGACGCGATAAAACATTACTAGGACGAAATAGAACCGGACGTTATTACAACAAGTTAAAAACTGTATACAACATGAGTGAAAGAAAATTATATGGTTGAAAAAAAATTGTATTAATAAAACAAAAAAAAAAAAATTAACTAGCAGAGCGTGGTTTCGATCCACGGACCTCTGGGTTATGGGCCCAGCACGCTTCCACTGCGCCACTCTGCTCTTCTTGACGGCAACCCCTCTATCGTCCTACATGAACCTCTCCGTCATAGACGTGGTTCGTACTACGGGCGAACCACGGGACTACAGGTCCGTTTCACATTATTGTTATTCCGATCCGGGTTTTCGTTTGTGATTGCGTACGATTTTAATTGAAACGTTGGGGTAATAATTCGGCTTTCTCGTTACGTCGTGCGGTGCACCGGACAAACGAAATATTCGTTAGCCGGGGATTACAAATTGTCCGACTATTCGTAACATTTCCCAGAAACGAGCGGTTGCTGATGTAAATTGCTAAAATTGATTGATAGTATCGAAACGTTGAATTTTCACAGATATTCGATATCATCATTTATCGTGAAATATTCGACAAATCCGCTGTGTATTGTCTACAGGTACACTCGATAACATTCCAATGGCCAATGATTAATCAATTTTTTCATACAGAATCATAATAATTTTTTTTCAAAATCAAGTATTGCATTGGAAAAAAAAATGGATAAAAATATAAATATTGAGAGTCTCATCAATAATTGAATGAATGATCTATCGCTGTATTAATATAATTACTACCAAATACATTTTTACCCAAATTGGGTTGAAATTAAATTCTAATCCGAGATTGGCAAAGTATCTGCTTCCATTATTTTAATGAGCGTCGCAAAATGAAATCACGCCTGCGGTAAAATACGTCTCCGTTTGTGCAACACTCGGTTTTAATATAATTTACGTTTCGGCGGTCATGTGTTTGCCAGATGATACATATACCGTACGTGTCTATGTATCCGTGCGTGCGCGGACGAATTTACAACGTGTGGATGTACGACGTTCGCCTGTATAGATGTTACGTCAGGTTGAACCCGTAACCGTGCTCGGCGTCGCGATCACGCTGTGCACAGCGCGGCGGGGTCGAGCATCTCCGATGTCTCGAGCCATTCCCCTCGGGTACATACAGAGCACGCGGGGGTGAGGAAGTCGGAGAGAGCGCGGACAACGCGCATTAATCAGCGAGCTTTGTCCGGAAGTGTTCGTAACAGGCGTCGAGTCTCTCGTGTGTGTTCCCGGTAGCACCGTACGACTACCGGTGGTCCTGCTTGTGTTCCCCGTATCCCCCGTGGATCTCTCGTCCTTCAGTCGTGTAGTCTATGCTCCAGAGCCACACAGTCACTGTCAACTGTATTCCTCCCGGATAAGCGAAACGAAGAAACGTGATCGTCGGGTTTCAGACTCCGGTATATCATCAGCAGCAATGTGGTCCGCGCGATGTATGAATATAGTTGGGTGTGTACGCGCGTATGCGCGCACCCGGAGGAAAACATATTGTTGGAGTGACACCGCAGCGTGCGGGCTTCTACGCAATTTAATTGTTATAACCTCACGATGGGCGTGATGGTGTGGCGAAGCATATTTATCATTGCGTAATAAACTTTGGATGCGTGTATGGGAAGAAACGTCTCGAATGTTATTTCTCTGCGATATTTTATAGCGAATTTCATAGCGATAGAGTATCTGGTAAATTTTTTTATCGAATTAATAATTGGCGAAATAGCAATTACCTCTTTACAAAAATGAAAAAATAATTAAATATAATTATCGGCCGCATCGAGGGATAGAAGGGTTTTAATCAGGCGATTTGGAACATTTCTCCCCATATATGTATCCGAAACTGAAAAATTTTCAATGTATAAACTGCTAGTACATATTCCACTTATCATAGGAAGTATCAAGTATGATATAAAATTATTGTAATTTAGCATTAAATCGCTTGAATGTTTTGTTTTTGTACTTTTTGAATACAAATACTTCATTTCACCAAAATTGATAGTTGGGCGGTAGGTCTTAATGAATATTGCTTCTCGCAACTTGGATGGGTGGACCGCTCAGCCTTGCATCGGTTGACGCATCAATTAGCGAGCAAATTGACAAACAAAAAAAATTAGTAAAAATTTGTTGATTATTGACGAATAAATACACTAATTGCGAGTGAGATATATGCCGAGGGAATGATATATCCATTAGCATTGCGGAGTAAGGTATTATACAAGCTTTTAGCTTCCATTAACGTATCACACCCGGCCCAACTAATGTATTATAATCCAAATGGAATAGACGAGCGCGTACGTCGTGCTTTCGAGATGGTTCTGCAACACGAAATGATAATTTCTACTAATGAGCGTGTACGAATTAATTGCTCATAAGTGTCGTATAATTTTTTACACGACCGTGTCCCACTTACGAGGAGAGTATCAATTTTTCCATTTATTTATTTATTTATTTATTCATTTATTCGTTTATGAATTTTTTTTTGCATAACACATATTACGTCCATTATGAGCTGATTGAACAATCAGGTTGAGAGGCATTTAATTCGATTCAGCTAATGGATTCGAGCGTAATTGAGCGAGTGGGAAGAACCAAAGTATTTTGTACCTGTGGAAAATACCGTGCAAAAGCATCACACTCTTCCTCTCTCTCGCGTGCGCGTTCGTCCGTACCTACGCGTTGAAGCCAATGTGACTGCCTGTAAGCTTTTTCTCGATGCACACGTTCGTGCGTTCCACACGGGGAACGTATTAATTCCGGACGGCTTATCAAACCTTGGTCACCCTCTCAAAGAGGCTATTTTCGAAAGCGCACGTGCTCAGCGAACAGCATCAGTACCAACGGGCACTGGCACTTTGAGCCCACGAACATTGCAGGCTGAAGGAGACCCAGACACAGCACACACGTGGGGGACCCTCGACGCGCCAAATCCATTTTTCCTCATTCACTCACTCACACACACACGCACACCATCTCGCTCTTTCTCTCTTTCTCTTCATTTTCTATATCTAACTGCTAATACGTTTTCTCGTGTGCAGCACACCAGGGGCTCTATCGATTCTCTCGGAAAATAGCTTCGAAATTACATTCTCCACTTGTTTTTCATTTTTTTTTATCCATTCCAATTTTTTAATTTCTTTTTCATTCTACTTGGGCAAAAAATACAGGGAAAAAGTTCTCTGAAAAAATGTTACGCAGGGAATTGGGAATACTTGCTTCGAATACTCGGAATACTTCGCGTTCTCCTAGCAGTGCATGCAACCCACACACACACACACACACACACACACACACACACACACACACACACACACACACACACACACACACACACACACACACACACACACACATAAATATCGATACACGTACGAGTTCGCCCACACAGTAAGGGGTGCGTGCCGCATGTACAGCACACCTGACACTCCCAGACAAGTTTCGTAACTCACGAAGACACCTTCGACGATTAACCAAACGCCCTTTGAGCGGAGTAAGGAACAAGCACCTGCCTCAGGTAGCAAATTCGTACGTTTTTCGGGTTCTCTCGCACTTGCGCACGTCCGAGAATAAAGGACAGGAATCAATGCCACGCCACGTAGAACCGACCCTTTCGAAGAAATCCTGAGAATTCGAAGGTTCAGGAGTTTACGGGAATGCTTTGGGGGCGTCGGAGGGGCGCGGAGTGTTCTCAAACGGTCACGAGACACGTTAACGCATAATCGAGATACGAATTGTGACGCGTAAATAATGCGAAGATGGAAATGGGCTATTTGCGGAGGCATCGTAAAAATAGTAATAACATTTTACGAAGAAAGTGAAGGTCTTAAACGTGGATTATTTCGGGATAATGGCTTATGACAGCGATGACTGTATAGTTTTTGCTACCGTGATTAGGATGACGAGGTACGGAAATCAGGCGAGGAAGAAGAAGAAAACAACGATCTCGTCCTGAACAAACACCGGTGATGAGTCCCGTGCAGCGATTTCCGGACAGGTCGTTAAGGCTTGTATAATTATAGAATCCGGAGGTCGAAAAAGCCAAGGATTTACCGTACTTTCTGGGCCTCAGGTGTGGTTTACCTTGAAAAGTTTCCATGCTTCCGAAAAAGATTTAATTGTAATTTCTTAATAAACCACGTTTGCTATTGGATTCGTTATAATTTCCATAAAAATTACCAATTAAAAGCTGCATGCTGGATTTGGTAGAGGATTTTTCGCATCGATAGTTTAGAAATTAGGGAGGGCGAAGATTTGATAACGACTCCGGAAGCAAATAGTGCAAATATGAATGAGATAATGGGAGAGTTGTGACATACAGACAGACAGACCCCAACCATAAGGGTTCGTACTGGATTATGGAACCCTAAAAGTTGGAATTTCAATTGTTTCCTCTTTACCAGCGGTACCGCTGTACAGTTTGCACTATCCAGTGTATTATAGCGATCAGTTTGCTGATCGGGCAAACGTAATTGGGAGCATGATTGCAATGAAATCGCGTTGCATTCCCGATCGGATTCTCGATGGACAAGTATACGAAGACCCGACGAATTACGTAGGCATGCTACGCCGAGTCATGATCGCACACATTGCATCAACGTCTAGCCAAGCCCTCGACACGTTTCGTGGATCCCCCGTGGACCAGTTGAGTAAAATCTCCCCACAGGCGACCGGAAGGATCTGCTTGGCGGAGAAATACAGCCGCAGGAAATTCTCCGGACGTACTTGCAGGTGTGACGAGTCACCGAGGCTTTGTCGATAAAGTCTAAAAGGCTTCCTCCCCGGAGATGCGAATGATTGATGAAGAGAATGAAATTTCGTTTTGGATTATCCAGTGAATTTTGTCGTATGAATTTGCGATGTGGAAAAACGAACAAGGCAGGGAAGGTGAATAAATAAAATGTAATTTTCGCGTACACGGACACACGGCCCTACCACATATTCGGATGTAAGAGAAATATATTTCCGTGGTTTGCAGGCCAGAGCGAATAAGTCAATTTAAAAAAAAGAGATTAAATCATATTTTCGTAATTTAGATTGTGAACATCGTTTTAAAGCACAGAGTTGCCGAAAATGGCATATATTATAGAAATAAATAAACGAATTGAACCGAAGGGAATCAGTCTATTTTGCTGAAAAAACCGAATAGCAGATTTATTCTATAAACGGAAACAACAAGACTCATGCTATGTTTTTTTCGAAAGTATTCCCGAAACTTGTCCATCGGTAAAAATAAATTTCGATATTTGACTATGCATATCAATTATCAGTCGTCTCGCGTCGGTAGGAAAAGCCACAAAAATCCATGATTTCTAAGCAAATCAAATAAGTCCAACAATGTTTTTTTTCCATTCATAAGTTACAGATTATTTCAATTTGACCAAGTGCTACCTTGGGCAACACCAAAACAAACTGTAACGGAAATATAGTAGGCGGTAGACTTTGATATTCGAAGCTGCAACGTCGTCGTCCTTTCTCGGCTCGATCCGGACAGGCCCGACCATATATACTTCGTTTCTCGGTCTCTTGGCGCTTTCTGCCTCGCGGCTCGTGAAGGCGCAATCAGTTTGCTCCCGAGAGCCGGAAGCGTTGGATGTCTCCCTTCATGCCATATTTTCCTCCTTATTCCCGCAATTAGCCCAATCTTCGCTGATTCAAATCCATCTCGTACAGTTTATTCGCAACTTCGGCATTACGATGATTTATCAATCTTCTTGTTCTTGTTAAAATTATGAATTATTGAGCCATGGATGTAGAATATCCGTTGAAATAATTTGTTGATGACGACGACGGGAAATGAGTGGGACTGCAATATTAAAATCTCGGTCAATGACTGGAAACGATCATTTAAATTTTATTTTTTATCTTTTTTTTTGTGAATTATGATCATTGCCCATTCGATAATTAGAACCGAGAAGAATGACGATGAGGGTTTGACTTAATAAGCGTAGGTAGCGGCAACCGCTACACTTATGTTTATCGTTAATTGGAACGCGGTAGTTGTCGTCTCGGTTAACGAGAGTAACGAGTGTCTCTGTGTCGCCACGATCGCGGTCCCGGTGACGCCCACGTGCCGAGTAGCACATCGGGTCAGGAGAGAAGGCACACGCGATGATTAGCGCGACCTCGTTACACGTTACACATACACACCTTATCTGTTGATACAATAGTACAACGGAGTCGAGGTCTCGGGACTCGGAAATATCGTTATTGCGAAACTACCATAATTCAGTGCGTGGACGCGTACATGTACGCGGTGAATATAAATCGCGAAGATGATAAATTATTGTAATTTATCGTTGCGCGTTTATTTCCAAACTTCCATTGTTTGATAACCGAGGAATCAATTGTACGATGAAAAATTGTTGAACAAAAGAAAATCAATGATAGAAAAGTTAACGATAAATTGGAAAATTATCGGCCATTGTGATTGACATTGATTCGGTGAACGACGGTAATGGGAAAATAATGATGTCGGTCGGTTTTTTGTCCTCTTTTTATTTTCTTCGAGAAAGTTTGTTCTCGGTTTAGTCGGGACTTTGGGTTATTTCTTATCAACGTCTTATCGCCATTGTGACGACCCTGAGTCTTCTTCCTTCGACGATTAATCGATGAATAAATGAATATTTATCAACATTACGTAAAATGATACAAGCAAGAGCCGAAGGACCTTCGGTCGATTGCCTATTGGCAAAATAAAATATCATTTTAGATATCCAGAAAACCGATTTAAGTCGAAAATTTACTTATCAGTGATTGAAATATAAAATTAAAGAAACCGTCTTTACTTATTTCGTTCAAAGTGATTATGGATCAATATTTATTCTTAAACGTGGAATAAACACGTATCGATAAACACGAGCGAATGAGACAAAAGCGAAGCTGCGAGAACAGAGAGACAAACGTTGCCGTCTTCGTTCCGGACGAAAGTGCCAAACCCATCGGGGCGTGTACAGCAAAGGAGCCAATTTCAGGATGCGAAGGTGGGCGAGGCACGCGAACGACGCAGACCACAGAATTCTCTCTCGTCTCTACGTCTTTTCACCGTTGTCTCACATTCTATCCTTACCTACATTCTCGCAACTTTGCCGTGTGTGTGACGACTTAATTGAAGCAAATTGCGGTTTCTCCATCAAGCGGTGGGAGTTCCTGTTCCCGGCATCGTTGAAATTTCGCTCTTCGGGCCGGTTCATGCTTTTGCCCTTGAAATTCTATTCTCGGGTCTGTGACGATAGTGTTTGCTCGTTGAGATATCGAATACACGACGTATTAATTTTCAAAAGTGGGAAGGAAACCGCGCGAGGTGTCTCCTTCGATTTCGATAGAGCTTTGTACGATTGTAGAGTCATGGAAAATATTCGACACGTATGTTTTTTTCTTATCGGCAAAGTTGCGTTGTTTGATCGACATCGGAGGGGGACCAATCTATGGAATATAATCTATGATAAAAACTATGATAATCTATGATAATCTATGAATAAAGACTAATCTATGAAATTAAAAAAAAAATGAAATGGATTTATTACGCAAAAAAAAAGTTATTACTCTTCTTTAGTAGCGCGTTTTGTCAGCCACCCTACTTTGCGTTGGACGGGAGTCATTCTTTCGTGAAGTTATTATCTAGCTACAATCTTCAAAAAGAGCGAAAAGTCCTTTTGCAGACATTTAGACATTCCAGATAATTGATGAGAGACGTTGAATGGAAAATCGCAGATAAGTGTTCGGCCGAGTTCGTCCGATTTTCGACCCTTTTCGTGCTGTAACCGCTCGCAACTTAAAAAAGGGTAGAGAGGGGAGGGGAGCGCGGTTATACACTGTTAGATCGGATGGATTACAAGCGTCGATTTTCATTCAGTCCGAACCCCCGGATTTCCTCGCAGTCAAACGTAATAATTGTAAAGCCGATCATATTTTGATCAAAAACACAGCTTAATTCACAACAGCAACAAACATTTTCAGATCGACATTTATAAATTCCTCAAACGAAAATCAATTTTTTACCCTTGATTCGATGATTTCACCCACTGGTCGTGCTTAAGCTGTCAATCACTGTACTTTTTTTTATATCAAGTTAAGTTTTTTTATGCTCACGTAGTTTCCGTCTGGCCGCATGCACCGTACGATGGTTGTGAACGCCATGAATTATGAGTGTACGCGACTAGCGCTCGCGGTCTCTGTCCTCTCCCCTTCCCCGCCTTGCGGGGCCAGCGGGGCTATCGCATCCAACGATCGTCGATTGCGTTTCGCCCATAGACGTAGAATTTTTGCGTTTCGTATCTAGCCTCATGCCACGAGTGAACGGACACTGTGCAACTGTGCGCGTGCGCGAATCTTAATGTGTGTGTATGAGTGCAACGTCTATGAGTTTGTCCTGTGCATCGCGAACGCTACTTCCGCCAACGCAAAGAGATCCTGGGGCAAAACGGTATACCGGGGCGAATCAGCCCAAAAATAATTTCTTGAAACGTAATAATTTACTCGAGCAATGATAAAAACAGAGTCAGATAGACGTGACTGAGTAAGATAACAATCATAATTCTTAATTAAAAATATAATTAATTATTAAATTTTTTTAATCATTCAGTTTTTTTCGGTTTTACGAAAATTTCGTAGCACAGCGAAATTGCCATTTTTTTTTCACCATTGCGAACAATGTGTGAGATTCCGACGCAGCCATTTTTTTCTCCGTGACGCATTGTATAATCGTCGAAATTTTTATCTTCAAGTACCTCCAAGTAATTTAACTACCGAGCAGTGTAATCACGAATTTAGCAAGGATCTTTTGGCAGTAACTTTTCTCCCTTCACGCGGGTATGCCGTTTTGCCCCGGGAACCCCTATACACGCGAGATTTAGTATTCGACGTCGCGGAGAACTGAGAAGAACTATGGGAAAGATATGGCATGAACCGGAGGAGGTAGCGGATACGGGGTTATTCGTTGTCTCTGCACTCGTGATCCTCATTCTCGTCCCGTAACTTTTTTTCAAATCTTTTCTTTTCTTTTTTTTTCGTTCGTTCTCTCCGGTTCTCTCGAGCGAATGACCGAGGAGTGCAATCTGCAAATACGAATAACCATACGGTCGCGGGTATGCACGTAGATGCGGCGACGTACTTGATACCTCGTGTACACGTACGCGCCTGTATATATGCGACTACGTGCTGGATGCAGAATCGCTCGAAGGTCTCTCCGCGGATGAGACGCGAACTCCCGGCCGAGAGCCTGCAGACATCATCGAGATGAGACATTTCAGTGTCTGTGGAACCCTCCGTCGTTCATAAAGCTCTCGATCCACGGCCTATGGGATTTGAAAAGAAGAATAAAAAAAATTATCATCATTATTGTCATTATTATCATTGCTCAGTTGCTCGTGGACCAACCGTGGACGACTTTCTTGTCAATGACTTTATTTTTGCTTTCGTTTTTTTTTAAATTTTTTATTCCCCCGTAAGGATCGTAAAATGTGAATATGACTCCCTCGAGGGATGTACGAACGATTCAACGATTCGTGAGAAGGGGTTATAATGACGCGCTGCTCTCGAGTTACTTCTGCGGTTTGCGTTGCGATAAATTTCGAAGTCTCCGAGGAGTTTCGTTGAAATCTTCCCGTCCTTTCTCTCGCGTGCTTTCACGCCCCGAGGATGCTTCTCGCGCCAACACTTAACGACCCAGACGTTCGCAAAGTGGCCAATCGCTGTATTATTTAACCCCTCCCCCTTCTCCATATCGCCATCCCCATACGCTGCTGTCGCTATAATACAGTACACGCTCCGTCGGCTTTCAATTTGCCGCGCAACGTGCCTCCCGGGAGAATGACCGTATCCATATACACGAGATGTTCCGCGACAAATCGGACGGTCAGAACCTTGACCCCTGCCAATTCAGCTCAGGATTTTTTTTAGCTTCCTTTGGGCCCCAAAAGCATTCCTGATTTTTTTTCAGAATCTTAGGACCCTCCTACAATCCTTAAAAAAAATTAGGAGAGAAATAAACTACTCCGAAATAAGGAAAAATATTCTTCGACATAATTGAAGATTTCGATTTTTTTGTGACAGCAGTAATTCGAAAAATGAAGTTCGCCAAAAAACATATAAAATATAATGTTAATTATTGTTGTTGATACAATTATTTTTATTGATTAATCAGAACGAACAATCACAAACAAACAAAAAAATAGATTTTGAAAAAATTCAATAGAGGTTCGACTCTGAGATTTGTGCAACCTTCATTAATTTACCTACTACAATCCCAAAAAAAATCAAAATTTTCCTTATTTGGAAATAGTTCTCAATTCTCATTGAAACTGTGAGGGAATCCGAAAATTCTGATAAAAATCAGGAATAATTAAGGGGTCAAGTAAAAGAAACAAAATACAATCGGCAGGCGTCAGGGTTTCGATCGTCCGGTTTGACGCGGAATATCCTATACATATTTGCATTTGCCTCTGCCGATCCTCCGCGTCGTACCAGCCACCGCGTATATGTTATGCAGATTGGTTCAAAATTGGTCGGATCGCGTCGCGCCGCGTCGCTTCTGGGCAAGTCGACGCTTTGTCTGTTACGAGTCGCTAGAAACATTTGGATCCGTTTATCTCTCGTCGTACGGCCTGCGAAAAACGAGTCGGTGGCTGGGAGTGGGGCGAAATGTTCGTGTATGGTGTCGCGGGGGTGGCCATGCGGAGAGTCACGGTTAACGAGAGAGAATCTCTCGCTTCCTGTGCCAACGGTAGCCAGGATAGTGCACGAAGAACGGAGTGAAGCGAAAGATTCGATCGGTTCACGTTCGCATTACGTTCTTTTTCATTCGTTCGCGCGAACTTTTGCCGATAGCAGCGCGAGCCTCTCTCGGCAGCCTTTATCACCTTGCGAATAACGACGAGCGACACGTCGTACGTTCCATGCACCCAGGGTTCTATTACGCCCGAGCGGGCGCGGTCGTCTTGGCTCTCTCGCTATCACTCGCAACGAATCGAATGACTTTAAATTCAATCTATTCGCCTTCTCTGCCACATTCACTTTTTTTTTCGTTCTTTTGTCAGCTTTTTTTTTCTTCTTATCGTCGCATCCTCGAAGACGACGAGACTCGTTCGGGCTGATACCGTCGGGATGCTATTTTGTAGGCAATTTTCGTACCCGACACGTTGAAGTGAGGATGTTGGCTCGAGCATTTTTGAGATTGTTTGCGAGGCTGCTGCGTGTCGCGCAAGAGAAAAGAATGACACAGAAAGAAGGGTTTCCGATAACATTGAATGAATCATGGCCGCGAAAAATTGGAAAAACAAGATTTTTAATAAAGAAAAGCTTTGCAAGAATATTTTGGGAATTATGAGCGCGAAAAGTTGTGAAAAAAAAAATTACGACATTTTCCGATTCGAATTAAAAATTTTCGTATAGATTTACAGCGAAAACTTGATAAGGCTTTTTTCAAATTATTATTTTGATGTGTAATAAAAAATATTGAAAAAAAAACGTGAAATTCGCTTGTACGAAAAAGCTAAAGATTACAAATCAAACAAATTTTCCATATTGTTCAATTCGATTGAATATCAACAAAACGAACAATATATTATTTCAAAGCCCTTCTGTTAGTTAAATAATAAACCACGAGGATCACGTGAAGCTGCTGAGACGCCTACAGCCTGACACAAGCCAAGTCACGAGATGTAAAGTTTTGCTCGAGTTGATGGCGTTTGGTTTAAATCCTTTACTTCCTCCCGTTGGACCGTTTCAGACATGCGAGAGAGTTAACCGTGTGGCCGTGTGGTATGGTTTATCTGATTTACAGACTGTGCGGCCGGAGCCACGGGCGGGCCAAATGCTTTCCGCGCGACCACCGCCTGGAGGGTTGATTCACCGATATCGATTCCAATCCGAGCTTCATGCTGGTGCGTCGCGCGGTAGCAGCGGCGGTAATAGTAGCCGTAGTAGTAGTAGTAATAGTGATAGTAGAGGTAGTCGTCGTCGTCGTCTTTGCGTTGGCGTCGTCGGAGGCGCCGAAACCCGTCGCTCGTCTCCCGAGGCGCGCACCGACCATTTGCATGAATTGCCTCTGGGGAGGATCAATCGGGGAAAATTTCTCTTTACCATCGGTAGTCCGTTCGTCCTTTATGTCTCTCATCTCACTCGTGCCTTCCCGCACAGTCTCTCGACCCACACAAGATTCTTGGATTCGAGAGACGTTCAATCCGATTCGTAAAAAGAGTCACTGGCCTCGGGAGTCTGGAAAGGATGTATGGTTATTATCAAATATTTTAACCGTTCGTACTCCTGGATAATAGAGACAGAGAGGGGGGGGGGGAGATAGGCGGAGAGATGACGTCGCACTTTAGGGGCCAATCTCACGTTCGTGTAGTTTCCGTCGTGAATATTGTTTCAGGTGGAATCGAAGGAAACTGAATGAAATTCGCGTTCAGAAAATGATATACGGTCGACATGGAATATATTTTAGGAAAATCATTTGTTTGTGGCGATTCGAGGGGGTAGCGATTTACTTTTGTCGGGTTGGAGTTAAATTTATGTCACTCTGATAACTTCATACGTAGATTTAAATCCTCGAAATTAAAAATAAAATAATAACTTTTCGATTAACTCCAAACTATGTGGAATGTGAAAATTGTAATTGATAGCGGGGTCATTCACGACTAGTATTTGATCGGGTAACTCGACAATTTTCTTATAAGGTCATGACCGGGCAACCCTGCATATCCGTACCACGACGAAGGCAATCCTTATTCGCTCCCGATAAGGACGTTATCAGCTATGTCTTGCTCGGGCCCTCCACGGGCATCCTCAATAAACGCTCCTGATAAGAAGCGTTATCAGCTATGAATTACTTGGGCTTGGCCCTACAAAAACCATGTGACGACCTCACGAGACCTATACAAGCCTGCACACGACTTGGGAAAATTGATTATTTTTTCCCTTGCGGTTCTTAAAAATTTGGGTACGTAATAATTAGGATCCAGACGAAAAAAAAACAATTCCGCTCGTCCAAGTTCGTTGCGCCCTTCATACAGATCCCAAAAATCATACCAGTCATGCCTGATCAGATTTTCTCGTCCTCTCAATATCCTCCTGTCAATCGTCCATTTTTTCGTGACCATGGTGAAAGCCAAATCTCGATGGCTCACGTTTCCCTGGTCTTATTTACACGACTCCAGCTCCGACGAGACTCGTTTCAAAGAAACTAAAGAAAAAAAGAAAACCATTAGATACACAAACACATGGCCTTATATTAAAAATGTCATGTGATGAGATCTCTCGTTAGGTAAATAAATGATGGAACGGATTCGATGTCATGGGCGTTGGAGTAGAATCTTGACATTCCAATCTCGAGGTGTGGAAAGTCAGGGAAGACATCTGGATGTATAAAAAGAGCGTGGAACGTGGCGGCGTTTCGATTGAAGGGCCTCGTTTGTACGCGTCGACGGATCCCGTAGGGTCATCGTCGCCGTCGTCCACAGTCCACGAAATCTAATCTCCTCGCTGGCTTGCTATACATACCGCTGCAAGACCGTTACATACATACGTGCATGTGTACATATAACGCTGTCCACACTGCGTTCCTTGGCACGCGCTGACTCCCCCGTGTTTTCGGTCTCTGTCGTCCGACAGCCGTTAGAATGCCCATCCCTGTCTTCTCGTTGAGTAATCGGGTCAAGTGGGTTGATGCCTCGGGCCGGCACGTCTCGTTACTCTCCCGAGTGAGATGCTACAACGGGTCCTCTAGACAATCGCCACCCTCGACCCCAAAGCCACCACCTTAATTTGGATAATTGTCGTGCGTTCTACGCCTTGTTGTTATAACGCCTTAGCTCGATTGCGACTTTGGCGAAGGTATCGACGTGGAGAGACAGAGGGACAGAGAGGGAGAGAGAGGAAGAGCGAAAGTTAGAGAGAATAAGAAAAATATTTATTCGTTGTTGTTGATGAAGCGTACGGTTTTCAATGTGTTTTCCCGGCGTTGGATCAATAATCGTTTTGAATGAACACGAATATTATTTCAATTTTAATGACCGCCTGTACTTGAAATTAGCGCGTCATGTCTGGGAAATAGAAAATCATTGACGGATTTTTGCTAGCAAATATCGCTGGGGAAGTTCTGTAAAAATAATTTAGCAAATTTGGAAAAAATATAGCGAAGATGATTCCGTAGATGATGGCAAAGATACCTTTACTGATATCAATATTCAATTTTATGTGTTTGAAATATTTACTCGAACGCAGAAAACGTTTATTTCTCATAAATAACACGGAAATAAAAATATCACGATAAGATCAAAACATGAATTTATATTTTTCGGAATTTGTGGAAAAAATTGATAATACAAATTATTAAGCCACCATCAAAATCACGAATGTTGAATCTGGGATTTATCAACAAAAGAATTTTTCGATTGCACTGTAATTTTCGATCATTCGTGAGTCTGTGGTAAATCCTGTCCTGTCGAGGATGTGAATTCGAAGCACGAGAAAAGCGAGAAAATCTGTGTAGTCACTGAAATTCCTTGCCCGGTTCCGAGACGCTGATAGGATGAACCAGAATAGCGGATATAAGGCTCGACGATAAAAAGATTCGTAGCTAGACGGACAAGATCCACGGTGGTCCACTGCGTGTGGGCTCACAAGGGATCTTGAACGTGTGGCGGCTCCATATATATTTTTTTCTTTCGGTCTCTTCGTTCGTTCTTGCTCGTTCTCTGCGTTTTGCGGAAATACGCTTCGCTCTTTATATATGTGTATACATATATATGTATTGATACTTCACGTATATTCGGTCTGCGTATGACGGGGAATACGTTAGACTCTATCGCATCTCTCATCTTGAATCTCGCTCTCTCTCTTTTTCTCTCTTCCTCACTTCCGTATTCGTTGACGTTTCTCCCGAAACTTTATCGAAGACGCTTCGACCCAGCGTTTCCTATCTACGTCTCTGTCGCTTTTCTCACGATCGTATCTAAGAATATAAAGAAACTTTTCCGGTGAACGAGATGAAATGACTTGAGAATATATACTTTGACACTACAACCATATATCCTTCTGAGACTTTTCAAGAACGTAACTTTGTGGTACATTTCAAATTATTGCGTATGACATAGCGAAACCGGGCCTTCTTTCAATATCTTTTTTTCCTCTATTCGTTCTTTCTCGGCATCGAGCCAAGGTCGCGTCGGGGGGGAATGATCGAAAACGGGATTATTAAATATCGGTGAAATCACTGCCTCCAATTTACGGGCGTTAAGGATTAAAACATTTTTAGGAAAAAAAAGGTGAACAAATTGTTTCTAAAATTTCTTCACCTCGGAATTGATCAAACGATTTCGACAGAAACACGTTGCTATATTTCCAATATTGCACGCCCGAAGTATATTTTTTTCAACGCAAACGAGAAGTGAAATATAAATTGATATCTGGTTACCTCATTTATGAATTTCGTAATCGAATGGATCCATAGCCATCAGATTTCGACTATCACAAGTGAATAAATAGATGAACGAATGAGGGAATAAATAAATAAACATGTGAATGAACAAATATTTTTCTTTTTATTACAGTTACGAATCGATTCATCGCCAGCCGAGCCTGCCAAATGGCTCAACCATTGGGTTAAAGGTCAGTACCTTAAAAAAAATAAAACCCAAATATCACGGTCTATTAATATTGAAAATGTCACGTACATGATCACGCACAATGTGCTTACGGCACATACAGGACGACGACATAGAACAAATACAAACACACGTATACATGTATATCGACACACATTTTTATTTTCCCGGAAAATATAGTCGATATCGAAAACCTGCCAGAGTTCAGGGCAGAAGCATCGGGGGAATTCTCGTGGGCAATTAATTAGCTCCCGTTTGGCATCCGGGTTTTCAGAAACTCTCCGAGCTTGGGCACAGTTCGTTATTCTCTCTCGCCCCCGTGCACGCGCGGGCGCGCGGACGCTCGCGGTAATTAACTCGGACAATTTATGTTCGAGCTTGCCGCGGCTTTCTCACTCTTGGTCACAGCCAAAGGTTGTTTCACGCGCGCTTGCGCGCCTCTCGTCGTTATAAGCGTTAAAACGCTGCCGCACGTGCATCGTTCGTCAGTGAACGTCGTGTGTGTGTTTGTGTGCGTGTATGTGTGTGTGTACGTATGTGTTTACCGCTGACTCTGGACAGCAGTGAATGTGGTAGCGGCGTGTATTATGGGTAACACGGTTGGATATGCGTATCTCGGTTGCATCGCGTACACGGATGGACAACGAATACTTTTCTGGTGTGAACGAGTCTCTAACCGCTCGATTATCTGAACGATCGGATCTAATTAGCTAGAAGCCTCCTGGGAGCCGTCGTTCATCCGGATCGTTCATGTGTGTTTGAAAGAAACAGCTCGGGAGCTTAATATGATTGTGGCTTGGAGGCGGGACCGAGTAAGTTTGGGGGTTTAGAAAGATGAGATTAAATTGGATTCTTGTCATTGAGATTGTAAACATTGGTTTGAAATGTCAAGAATTTCCCATGCGGGAAGCAATTAACGAGGTAAAGCTAACCATGTGTGTCCCCTTTGTCGGAAAACGGAATAAGTCCACCGTATTTCCGTTCAGAAAAATTTCGAGGCGTAGGTAATATTTTTTCGTAATATTTGATTGTATCTTAACGGTGAGTTACAGACTATTTGAATGTTACGTAATTCTACCTCGAATAGTACCAAAAATTAAGTGTAACCTAATAATTATCAGTTCTTTAATGAATCTGTTCGCTGAGATGAAACTCTTCTCATGGACTCGGTTAAAGATCAGAGAATTGCTTGAAAAAAATGCTGGTGAAAACAAATTTCTCGTTTGAAAAAAGATGTGGATTGAATTTCTTGGGTTGTAACTGGAGAAACGGAAGAGGGATGATGACTAGGGTTGCGAACTGCTGGAGAAATATGTCTCGGAAGGAGTCTCGGTGTCGCGTAAGTGGATTAAGAAACAGCTCGCGGGCTTCCCCGCATAGCCCCACCCACTCCCTCCCCACGGGGTTGTAGAATAACAAAAGAGGAAACTCGACTTTTGTCGTGGTTCGAAGTAAAACAATCATCATCGGAGATCTGATAATGATTTCCAGGAGCCCTGAGATTAGATATCGCGAGGATTTCAATTTTATTCGATATATTGTATTGATCGAATCATTATCGTTGTTGGAAACGCGAGGTTGGTCCATTTTGCTACACAAAATTTAATTGAAAAGTCAAACCCTGCGTAGTCGTACATATTTTAGACGGAAAAGTTTACAGCTTGTTTAACTTCGGTTTGAAGATTATTTCTACCGTGGTTTAATTTTTGATAATATTATTTCGGGATTGAAAATGTTCCGCTCGAAACCATTTTTTTTTCTTCTTTCTTCAAGATGGATCAAATTTTTCAAATTTTATTTTATTATTTACAACCAAAAACAGAGCAGTTAATTAAAAGTCGATTTGAAAAATATGTAAATATTCATGGAGTGAGCTCAGATAGTAAAATTATTGACTACCTGAAAAACTATCACATTGTCGAACTTGCAAAAATGTTTTCTCGATCAAATCTTTGCCGAGTGATTTTTTGATCGATAAATTAATGAAAGAGTCGTAAAAGTTTCTCCATTATGGCTTCAATTTTCGGTTCCTGTATTTCTCCGTGACTGCTCATAAATTGGTTGAATTAACAGCGACACATGCGATATTATCTTTATCCTGATTCACGTTGTATTTTCAGGATACAAGGTTGGGAGAATCGTGTCGATAATAGAGCATGACGAATTAGCCAAAGCCAGCAGGCCATTGGAGCAACGGTTTGAATAATTAAATTTAATCCTAAATCGATGTACAGTCCTTCCTCGCAGGATGCTGCAATATCTATGTATATGGGACTGCAACGTATGGGATATTTCACGGTATGGCTGTGGGCGATGGTTAACACCCGTTAAACGGCAAATCCGGTCCGGAGCTTGCCGGTATAATGAGTGATCAAGCGGAATTATTCACGGCAGCTTTATCACATTCGCGACGGTGTTCGTTCGTTTAACACAATAATTCTCGTATCTCCGCGCTGCCGGAGTTGAACCGATGAAAGATGATAGAATTATCAGGATTCGAAGATATCGAAAACAAATATTTTAGAAATACTTGTGAGATTGAAAGACGTTCGAAAAATTTCCAGTGAAAAACGTTCAACAAAAATACATTAAATCCGATGGGACTTTGAATTTCTGTCATCGAAATTGGTCAACCGCTTTGGATGATTCTTCCTCCATTCCCGAGAATTGTATTAGCATTTAAATTGCGCTGTCTTGTATTTTTAAATTTTAATTGAGATTCAAAAAGTAGAATTTACATTTTAAATCCAGCTGGAGATATCGAACTCTGAACCATTTCGCGTTCTTCATTGTCTCTCCCATCTTCCGATAAAATTGTGCAACAACAATTCTCAATGTAATTTCGTTGACGGTTCGCTGGTTGTAACGTTAAATTTTGCCGTAAAATTTTGCGGGATATAAGCCGTCAGACAAACTCGTCTCCATTTAGTTCTGCTCTGGTTCTTCGTTCCGCACGAGAATCGGTGGGTCGTTCGGTCGTTCGGTCGCGTTTTGCGACGAGAGGCAATGTGCCAGACACCGATGGCAAAATGCATCGTATATATTCTGCGCTTTCAGCCAAAACCAATACCCACAGGTTTTTCTCTCCTCTTCTCGCTGCTACCGTATAACCTTTGCCCCATCTTTATTCTTCGGCCTTGCGGTTCACGGGAAATAGTCTTTGCCGAGAGTCCGCTTCCCCTCTTCTCATCACAACGATGTTTGCTCGCTGTCAACGCGTCATTTAGAACAGGGCCAGGGACATTTTTTGTTTTTATTTTTTTTCTTATTACTATTTTAATTTTTTTATTTCTCAACGTTGCGATCGATTATAAAGATCGATTTTCACATATATTGGGTGCGTATACGTGCTGTGAGTGATTATGTAGTCGATAGTATCGACGATCACTTTTGCTACCGCAAATATATATACGATATTCGTACGAATTTACCATCGCATCGGGAGTGCGAATATAGTCGAGTTTGCAAATCCATTAATCTCGACAGATACGTTATCCACGAATATACGTGTGGTAAGGTCGTGAGAACTCGTGCCACCGTTGCACCATTTACATTCGCAAACTCGGCGGAAACATCTACCGCACTCACGGGGGCCGGTAGGGAACACGCCGGTCCACAATTATTCACGACGGGATACGACCATTATAACTGAATTTCAATGAGAAGAAAGATTTCTTTGCATTCATTCGTCGTCAAAAAGTAATAAGGAATGTCGGGAATTGACGAGAAAAACTATTCAATCTGCCCTAAGAAAATTGTAGATACATTTAATTCAAAGTTTGTCACTCTCAATTCTTGGATATAAATAGTTTTGTTTGTTTTCTTATTTCCATGATTCCACGGTTGATACGGATGCTGGATTTTGAGATGAGTAACGACACAAAAATTATAATTCTTTTGATGCATACTCGAAAACTAACCACAAAATCAATTCTTTCCTTATTTTTCTTTCCGGTGTCGACAACGTAATCTGACAAATAAAGTGACCAAAAAAAATTTCATGAAATTCTGAAGCCAATCGCGTTATTGCATAACAATAGTTCTTTCGTCTTCACATCAACTTCTTCCTTTATTTTTTAAACCTTTATTTTTCAATTTTTACCCGTCCGCAAATACTTTTGATCGTTGAATGTAATGACAAAGGCAGTATTCTCGGGTTTATGGTGAACAGCTCGAGCAAGCGAGGTACAACCAGACTCCCGTGCTAGCTCTGGTAATGGAAGCCGGGGTCGAGGCATCGAGTACCCTCATCTCGAGAGAACCCGGTCTCTGTATGTTTCACCATCGCTCCAACGGACACCGCTCTTCGCTCGACGATCTGCAGCGAACTCGTGTAGCTGCACGAGAGAAATAGGAAGTGTACATCGTAGATCCCCGGCGCCGTGCAACCACGGCTATATATAACGCGCGACGAAGCAATATGAGTCTGTGTTTTCCTTCACCGAGCTCTGTACCCACGTTCGAAGCCGTTTCTGGGCCCGGTACGACCCGGCCAATGTCGCGGTTCGTTAAACGTCTCGGAATAATTACGTACATCACCATTAGAGCAACCATCCTCTAGACCCTAAAGTATCGTGTGTACCGCGGCTAACCGGTCGTTCGTAAATTCCTCGATTCGCCGGTTACTCGCGCGCCGGTGTTGCGACGAAACCTCAGAAGGCTCGAAAAAAATTCATGGGGGGGGGTTTTTTTTTCGAATCTGTGGCGTTTGAGCGATTTTCGTACGACGATGGGACGACTCACGTTGGATTTATCAATTTTCTTGCGCGGTTGGAAATGGGAATGATGTTTGAATGATTTTTGTTCGCCGGAGTCGTTCTCGTGAACATTTTTCACGTTTCAGCTCGTAGCTTGCCAGTTTATTCACGAAAGAATTAATTTTGTCTACTGAAGAATAATAATGCAGAAAATTTGACAATTCGGTACTCGGATATGTTAGGTACTGAATACCAACGAGAAATCCGGGTATTGACGAAAGGGTTAACTGTCTTCCATGATGAATAAGAAGATATTTCGTTCATAGCTGCGAATGATTATTACCGGGCTTAAGTTATTCTAATAAACGCTTGAAACCGCCAAAAAAGAAGAAACACTTTTCAAACCCATTTATTTATTCTTTTGTTTTTAATTTTGACAAGCGAGTCGTTAGCTTCTGAGAATACGGGCTGAAAATGTGTTCACATTTATTCAACGAAGAAAGAAAAAGAAATATCCGAATGACCGATGTCATATTTTCATTTACCTTTTTTCTTCCGCATTCGGTTGCAAAATTTTTTGTCCCGCGAGTTCGAATACGCAACCTGGGCTGGTCGTGTAATAACGCAGAGGGTAACGGCTGCTTGTACTCGCCCGACACTGTTGATACATATATATATATACATATATACATATGTGTATGAATGAACGAGAATCATAGACCAGCAGTGGCACTTGGTGCATCGTTATGCAGGTCTCACGCGTCTATGTATACCAAGCTCGAGCTGTTGCACAGATACATCCGCACTCGTACGTATGTACGTTCAACTACCGTGCATTGTGCACCATCGTATGTGTATACAGTGTGCCGAGTGCATATGCCGCGTGCCGAATGAATACGCTTGCCCATATACGCGGCTTTCGTATATCGCCCTACCAGCGATACACTTGTTCCACTTGTTGTTATCCCTTCGACGCAGCATTTTCATTCCATACGGAGCGAACTCTGGAACTCGAAAGTGCCTGAAACCTCGGGCAACTTTTGTCATTATGTAACGCCGACTGCAGAAATTGACTGTGTCGGGATTACGCTCTCGGTGAACAATTGAAAAATGGCACGCTAAGTTCGATTGAATATTTGAACGTGTGTCATCGGTTCCAGGGATCGCAGTGCGGTTGACCTCTCAATTTTTGGCCTGGAAATATTGGTATTTTTTTTTGTAGAACAGCCTACCTTTGCCCCTTTGGGACACTTAGTCCTAGGGGACTAACGAGGGATCCTCGATGAGCTGTGTGTCGAAGTGCGGCGCGATGGACGTGCTCGCTCATGTCCTCCCGTGGCATCGCAACAGCCAATCGAGTGCGGATGTAACAAATAGAGGATTTCTATTTATTTACTCACACAAACTTCAATCACGAGTTATTCAAACTTCAATGGTACTTCATTTAATTAAATTTTTTCTGAGCCTCCGGAAGCAGCCACGAGGGTGGAAGCGTAGCAACCGTTGGGAGGTAATTTGTCACTCCACCGAGTCAACGAGATGCCCGGAAAAAAAGCACGACGTTACAATATAAAAAATCTAAAATTAAAAAAAAAATCAAACTTGAATATAAAATGTGTATATAACATCTTGTCCATGCAGACATTATATACACAGATAATGTTATATGTAATACCAACACATCTTAGTATATTATGCGTATATAATTCCTTCATCAAAAGCATTTTTATTGAGTTGCGAATTCCACTCAATCGTAAGATATTCAACGATTCGTATCAATGTTCTATAAAGAAGTTTCAAGATTCTTGAGTTATTTCTTTGGTAAAAAATAATCGTCTTCAATCAGCGATAATAGCAACAGAATTTATCATACGAACTTACAACGACAATCATTAATGGCTACGTTTTCGAGTTATTCGTCGCGCGTGCGGTGTAGCTGCGGGCACATATATATAGGTACATGTGTATATATATATATGTATTGCATTATTCATAGCAGCTACACCGTGCGGCTCAGTCATGAGATGCAGAGCCTCACCAAAACGCGACTAACCAGCCGAATCTTTCTCATTCATTGTGTACGGGCTCTCTCGTGTACCCGATTATGTGCGCGTGCCCGTACATACTAATTAAAATATCGTACGAAGTTTCGAACAAGAGCTCCGAGAGCCTCGCGCGACGCACGTATAAACTACATACGTACATTGCATCATAATGTACATTTCAGGCACATATCTCCTCCCTCACGGCGTGTAATTTTTTCCCCAACAATATCGTTTTTTTTTTCCCGTCTCTTCGTGACTGCACGCGTATTTGATACGTCGAGATGAACGAATTCCCTAATTTCCGGTGGTTTTTTTCCTTCCGGATCCAAGATCGAACTGCAAAATTTTTCTCGTTATTCAACAAATAAAAATCAAATAATAATATTAACGAATCAAATAACAATAAAAATTCACATATCCATTTTGGAACCGATAAAACATATTCGAAATTATGGAATTTATTTATCTCGACATATTAAATACGCGTGCAGAGTCTCCGTGCGCTATTATTAAACGAAAATAAAATTTTTACAATTCGATCCTGCATCTGAAAAAATACAATTATTTTTAAAAAAATTAAAAAATTTCCATAGTTGCACGATAACGCAATGCGCTGTACCTCATCCCCATCGGTTTGGACAAAATTCCGCAGTAGCTTCCGATACAAAGTTGCTTTGTTCGCCGTGTACGCTGGTTTCTCTGATTCGCGCCGGGCGAAAACGTGCTTTTCGCGTTCTCACTTTCTTGTTTCTCGCGTTTGGCAAAAGCGTTGCAGCTTGTACACGTCTAGCGGAGCTACTGCAGGTATGTCGACCATTCGCGCCATATACGTATTTACGTTGTTTCGTTACTCGTTCCACCGGCTAGCCCCTGTTGAATTTCTCCTTCCCCCCCCCGCCTTTCTCCCTCGCCCGTGCGAAAACAGGGAAACTGCATTTCCACAAGCAAACTGGGTACCGGAACAATGAAAAGTTCATTATCCGGAGTGGCTGGGCCAGCGCTTTGCTACACGTTGCTGCATCCATTCGGCTCGGGCATTTATGTGTGTCATGCCGCACGAGTGAAGTTGTTGCTCGTGCGAATTGTCACTCACGTGTCTAAACTAGTCGTGAAATTTTTTTACACGAAATTAAATCCATTCTTCGGATCACTCGTGAAGTGCGACAATCAAGGATAAATAATTTCTTTAACCGTTACTCACGTTTTTTTCGTTTTTTCGTCCGAGCTCGTTTTGACAATTAATTGTGGAAAAGGTTCGAAACGGAAGATTTTTCGAAAAATTGGATAACGGTGAGGAATTTTTGCGGATGGAAGATATGAAATGTTTTATTTCGTTTGATAGTGATAGTGATAAATTGTCCGTAAAATGAGCGAAGTTTTGGATTTCGTTCAGTTTTGACTTTTTAAATTTATTTTCTACTATTTTCAATTTTTATTTCAATTTATTAATTTTTTTTTCTTTGCGAGTGACTTGCCTCGCTTTTTTCGCTAAATTTTGAGCCCACGTCACGAGCTGACCGTTCGAATTGTTGACCGCCGGAAGAATTAAAATTTACTCGCCGTCTCGTGTGCAGGCCCACGTGGGCTTGGCAACCGAGGTAAAAATTCTCGGTTCGGGCTGCTCGTAGAAACACGCGGGCGGGTGTGTGAGCTGTGGGATAGTCTGTACGATATGCAATTCACGACGAAGGCTTATATTACGGTTCCCGGGAAGGAGGAGCAGGGGTGGATCACATAATAATAATCGCAGCGTATACAAATGCATACCAAATCAATTATGAAATTATATTTTATTATATTGATTTAATTCCATTATATTACATCAAAGCAACAACTTTGAATGATTTTATGAGAGAGAAATAATCCCGAACTTTCACTGGTCACTGGTCGTATGATTATTTTTTCATGTGCAATAATCGCAAACACGTTTGAATCACGTCCTTCATTGTCGGTACGGATAGAATAATTGGAATATTTATTCTGCATCGGAGATGCACGCGATGTACTTTTCTTTCTTGAAACAACTCCGTCTCGGGCTTTCATTCATTTCGTTGTATAATATTTATCATTTCAGCATCGTCGACCACGCGAGATTTTTAATGGAAGATTATTAATTAGCCCCATTCTTTTCTATAATTCAGCTAGACTCTCATGGTAATCAGTCGAACTCGAAGAACTTCATGGTCGCTCTCCGCTATAACATGACATTGCGCCGAACGAAGTACTTTCAAGAGTACTCGATCGAATCAAACCTACAAGGATTTTTACTATCGAAATTACTTTTTACTCTGCTGTACTCATATATATTTCCACATACCTATATCCAACGAGGACCGTACCAATTTTCCTCTCTTTTTTTTCCTTTTCAAAACCTCCATGTTAAAATTTTTTTCCAGCATATTTCCTATCCAAATATCCACAGGATTTTTTTTCCTCCTGCAGAAAAAAATATATATTGGAAAATCATATTGGTTCATGGAAATATAGGATGGGTTCGAGCGTCACGTCGCGAGCGACGGTACGGTTCCGGTCTGAACTACGGGTCGTCCACCACTTCGAAATATGTGCATATCAAACAAGTTAAAAAAAATAAAATAAAAAAAATAAAAAAATTCATTCCGCCGGGTCGTAGATTTTTTTTTTTTTTTGCACCGGAATTTCGTACCGGTCGGAGTGTATTTTATTTCTGTCGCCATTCGTAAATGTTGGACTTAGTGACAGTTAACTCTATGGTACATATTCGATATTCCCGCGGCCGCAAATATATGGTTCGCAAAGATGATTTTCATCTCTTTCTTTTTTTATATCTCTCTCTTTCTCTTTCCGTCTTTCGCTCTCGGCCTCTCTATTTTCTCCTTTCTCGCTGTTTCGCACGTTTGTGAATATTTATCGTCCGTGAGTTAACGCCTCGTGCTCAAACGACGAAGGTACGAACTGGAAAGCTGGAAACGATGTGTCCCTAATGTTCTCTTGTGCGCCCTTTTCCTCCTTCTAATGCATTAAACATGCGAACGGAAATAACGTGGCTCTCTCGCGTTACCCTACCGAAACTCGCATAATATCCGCGTTATCCCGTCTTCGTTGCTTCTGCGCGCCATTGGAGAGATGCAACCTACACGTGTAAACAGACGGGTTGATGTGCAGTGCATAAAAAAAATTAACAAATATTCAACATCATTAATTTTTTTTATTCTTCCCCCTTTTCTTTTCTTATTACAATCCGAAATGAATTTTCATAACTTTCGAAGATATATTAACAGAGCACTAGTCATTCTTTTCCCTGCAATATTATCGTGAAAATTCTCTCAATTATCGTTATCATTATTGCACGGTTCTTTGCAAAAAAAAATTCATCCTAGCGACGATAATAACGAAATAATTCAATTAATTCACGAAGCATTAATTGGAGCAAAACTTACACGACGGCGAGTATTGAGCAGTCTTGAATTACTTTCGAACCGCGGTCTACTAGTTGGCCGCTGAAAAGGGGAGAATAGTTGAAAAAGAATGAAAAAATACAAAAACGATGGACCATTCAAAGTTTAAACAGAGACAAAACGATGGAAAGAAAAAAAAATGCAAATAAGCCGAGCCGGAACGGTACAGTGAATCCCGCGGTCTGTGGAACTGGTTTCCTGCGAAGCCCGGCCCTCCGCGCAATTCTCGCAGGATGTCCCTTTGTTGGCTCGAAGAAAAGAGACTCGGCTTTTATCGAGGAGGAATCGATGTACTCATTATCGTGAGAGCTGTGGTCACGTAAGGCGGCGAGGGGCGGTTCGAGCCACGCGAGCCGGCAACTGACGAGTAAAAAAGAAAAAAAAAAGACGAATGGAGCCATGCGAAAGCTCTCACGCGTCTTTACGAAATATATTTCGACGCACCGGGATGCGGTTCAAGAGGTGCAAACAGCCAGTTTTTTCTTTTTTTTCTCGAGCCTTATTTTTCTTCAATATTTTGCATCGGACCTTATTGTTATTATTATTATTATTATTATTATTATTATTATTATTATTAATATTATTATTATTATTATTATCATTATTATTATTATTATTATTATTATTATTATTATTATTATTATTATTATTATTATTATTATTATTATTATTATTATTATTATTATTATTATTATTATTATTATTATTATTATTATTATTATTATTATTATTATTATTATTATTATTATTATTATTATTATTATTATTATTATTATTATTATTTTTTATTATTTTTTATTATTTGATTGTCACTCTTGGAAACAAATGGATTTTTAGTTAAAAAATACATACATGTATAAATGACGTTTTCAAAACGAAAATCTTTGAATTTCTGGATTGGGTTTTATAATGCGCTACAAACACGGTGGATTGGCCAAGTTAGCTCAGCCACTGCAACCCGCCGTACACATACATATTTATACGAGAGCGTTATACACGTTACAGTATGGCAAAGGGGTCGGAGAGGCGCGATTGGAATTTCTATGCGAGAGTTCGTTCGGAATTGCCCCGTGAGTGCGGGCACTTTGGCCGAATGCGCCACGCCGAGCGTCGTTTTATACCCTCGATATGGAATAGCAGGCGGGGGAGGGGCGGAGGGGATGGGTCTCGCCAGCAGCACCGAGGTTGTGGGATTGGTTATAAAAGTGGGCCCCTGATGGGTTGTTCAGGAAATTCTCGATAACCCGAGAGAGCGAGAGAACGAAAGTGGGTGGTAGAATGAGGGAGAATCGGGAGGAGGAGGAGTAGGTTTGAGAAATTAAAAAGCTTCAAAGTGGTTCTTTTCTCGTTTCACTCACTTATCACACTCTCGGTCTTCGGAGCTTTTTCCACTTCGGGCTCGTTCTACGCTCATGAACGAGCTGTAAAATCGCCACTGTTTCCACTGTTTCTGTCATTTTTTTGAATTATAATTTTTTTAAATTACTTTTTCTTTTTATTCTCTTATTTTTTTGCCGTCGACGTAATGTGTTTATGAAGTCTGTATTTTACGAGGAATGAGCGGGCACGTGTCGTAGCTTTATTTCGTATCACGCTCGCACGTAGTTTCGTCTCTTCGACTCTGGCCGCGTTTTACGACACCTTTTATTTCCTTCAAACTTTGTGCATATCCTGCACGACTTTTGGGCGAGGTTGCTTCTTCGATGGAAAAATCGATCTGACAGGTAGTGAATACTTCCGACCTATATTTCCGTAACACGTTAACATAGATCGATGATGTTACATCTATCTATATATCAACGATCGATATATATATATATATGTTTATGTATTGTGGGACGTGCAGAGAGCGAGAGCGGAACCGAGAGTGACGAACGTTTCGAGTCACGCTAGGAAGAGCTCGTGATGATGAAACCAACCTACTCTGCACAGTCCAACCGTGAAGTTGCATTAATGGCCTGTCGTCGTTGGTGTCAGCTAAATTTGTATTTGAAAAAATATACCGCACGCGATTTATGGGTCGATGGTTAGTCGAGGCGACGAAAATTAGAATACCACGAGGATTATTCGAGGGAGCGTTGATAAGCGCAATTTTGCGATTCACGCCGGGGAAAAATGGTTACTAGTGTTCATTTTTTAGCTTGCGCATCTTATGATGTTTCAACTAGTATGAAATAGCGTTTCAATGATTATACCGATAAGTTAATTATCGTAAATGAAATTGTTTGAAATGATATTTTTATATATTTCTTTCTAAGAAATTTTACGAATCCGAATGAATTTCAATCAAATATCCTGATTAAATTATACGATTAACGAATTTTTTTTTATGAATAACCTAACAAACACTCAATGCTTATCGATAATAGTTTATTTTTGCAAGCATTTTCCTTTGCCACGCTAACAACAAGAGTACATCTATTTTTGTTCAGTTTCCAAACTTCAAATCCGATTAATTCCGAAGCAATTCCGACTGACAATGATTTTCCCAGTCGGCGGTCCATTGCGTCTGAATACGAGAATTACAAGAATCCCCTGGCACATATCCCCTACACGGTTTCTCGTTCTTTTTCATCCCGATATAAATCTTTTCCTCCGGCATTTCCCTTTAATTTCGAATGCAACCCGTACAACTGGCTTCTTTTTCATTGTCGGTCTGCTCTGTTGAATTTTCAAGCGAACCGAGTAAATTCCGCAACGTCGAGAATTCCTCTCCGCTGGCCCTCCAGGGGCGACTATCATCGTTCTCTTCCACGGAGCAACGCTCCCGTTTTTTCTTCTTTTTATTTTTTTCCAATTCGAACAGACGAATCGAGGAAGCAAAGTCCGCACGGCTATTCAATTTTAATATCAATCGAATACGCTTCGAATTCTCCCGAATAACGCAAATTTCAAAGGACTTTGATTTTTCATTTCATCATCCGCGCTTTACCAACGAAATAGTCCGACAAACCCGTCAATCAGTGAAATAAAACGAATCGATGAAAACATTTTGAAGGATTTAACGTTCGGTAAAAACGTTCGACGAAAAAATTGGGTCTCGGCCGATAAGTTTAGCAGTACACTAGCGTACTGGTATCGCTGGCGAGGCACGAAAACCCGCTTAAAACTATTTTAACCCGGCTTTGCACAGTGGCGATGGTACTCGAGCGCGAAACCCCGATCTAACGAGTGTACATCTACCCATCTCGTTCTCCGCGTCTCTTCGGTTTTCGCCCTCTTTTAATGCGCTACGCGAAATCAGTGGCTCGTGTAACGATGAACGGCGCCGTTCTCGCGCTCCGTTAAATTGTAATATCCCATCAACGACGCTATACAAACGATGAACTTTTCCGAGTGCTATTGACCGTCACACCGAGTGCTCTTCGCATACGCTCGTCCGGCTCTCATTTTCTTTCCCGTTTTCGCGCAAAGTTCTTCGACGGTTGAACGAAAATATTAAGCGTTCGCAAAAAAAAAAATCGAGAAAAAATCAATTTTTTATTTCATTAAATCGATGTCCCTAAAAGAATCGTTTTCTTTCTTTTTTCTTTCTCCTTCTGCCACTATTCAAAACGGGCAAACGAGGCCGTCAAACGTCAGGTACAATCGTGGAGCAATGAGGTTCGGTAAAAAAAAAGAAAGAATTAATTCGAACAATTGCCGTCCGTCCGGTTTTTTGTCATAAATAATTTCGAAAGCGAAAAAACCTTCCGTCGGGTGCATTCCATCTGGCAAGCTCGGATTTACCGAATCCAGGAGAGCACGAGAAAGAGAGAGAGGGTAGAGACAGTGAGGATAAAGAACCGGAGCGAGGGAGAGAGATGGAGAAGTTGGCTAATTCCACTTCGGTCCCTACCGCGGCACCCAATTCAATTACGTCACGTCAGCCCAGTACTGGTCCAGGTGCATCGACATAGTGTGTACGTTGGATGCACGTACGCGTGGAATACAACTCTCCCAGTGGTGGCTATGCACACACACACACATATATAGTGCGGGACGTGGCAGGTTGATGCATACGTGCGTTTCGCCCGGTTGTTCGGCAAAGAGAGGCGTCAGGACCCGCCGGAGAAGTGAGCGTGCGAGAAACGTGTATATGGTGCTTTGTACTTCGGAAGTTCCGAAACGGAAATACATACACAATCCAGCCGAAGGAATCGTTCCTCATGTTTCCTCTGTTATATAAACTATGGCGCGGTATATATTCCAGTAGCGTCGCACGCTCGTATATCCGCGTTTCTATATGTGTATTGTATACGTATATTCGTGTACGGTTGGGCATGTTTCCGCGGAGTGGTGGATTGCTCTGTCTGCACGTGTACGTTACTCGGGATGATTAAAGTTGTAGCGTGATTACAACGCTTCTACGTGGTGTATGGCATCACGACGATTCTCGTCTCGCTGTTGGAAAATTTCCTTCGTCAACGTCACACCGAGAGCTCGTTTCTGGCACACATGCGTGTCTGTTGCACCAACGGCCGAGCGCGTGAGCGAAAAAAAAGAGCAATTATCACTTGATTTTAAAGCACTAGAAAAAAAAAACAAAGATGTTTTTTAAAAAAAGATCAAAAGATCTATTATAAAATTGGGTGTAATTACTTTTTCTTCGCGTAAAATCTGGAGTGAAAAATATTGCAGCTACATCGTGTTGATGAAAGAATTTCCGTGACGGAAAAAATTAGGTTGGCTGGGGTGACTCGTTTTCAATTGGGTGATTATGAATTAATGGCCGTGACTGTATGGTTCGTTGGTGATTCGGATTGTTAGCGTTGGTTCTCAGCATCGGCGTTACGGAGGTTGACGTGAATAATACGGGCAGCATAACGAATTTGTTGGTGTAACTAACGAAATAGTACTGATGATAGGCGGAGAAGAGACAGCTCATTTTAGTCGTTACTTAACCAAATAACTCGGAGACGCCGCGAGGTCTTTACTGGCGTTTGCTATGTCTCTTGAAAGTAGATTGCACCCCCGGGCGGTATATAAACTGGCCAGAGGTACTGTAGAATTTTATGTCGCCACTGAAAAATGGTTTGTCTGTAACCGACAAAAAGTCGGCTCCACTGAAATCTGAGTCGTCACCAGTCGTCTACTCGAAACTATTAAGCAACTTCTTTTCAAGATGTACGAATAAATACACTCGGATCCTCAGAACATGGAATGGAACTAATCAATCAAATCGAAATAAAAACTCAATCGCCATACTTATCTACGTAAATATTTCTTTCGTAAAATTTTTCATTACATCCGTTTCTTTTTTCACGATCGTACCCCGAAGTTATTCGTAACGAAGATTGATACGATTAATCACGCAAGGACAATTTCGATTGGATTAATTATATTCGGCGTTGCACATGCGTATAAATATGGATGAGTCGCAGCGTGAAATTACGCGATGTCCGTTCATTCCGTCGTTCTCTCGAGAGTCTACTGCGCCGTCCGAAGGTACGTATAGGAGCGACAGTTCTGCTGTATCACCGCCGTGGGACAGAGGCTGCTGCTATCGCTGGCTGTGGCAAAAGCTCTAAACCGAGAAGCGCACAAGGGCCTTCTTGTGTAACCGCATCAGAGCGTATCAAAGCAACAAGGAACATCAGTCCGGGGATTTCGAATGCAGTTGAGGGCCCGAGAAGAGAGACTGAGAGAAAGATCCAAGAGAGACGAGTATACGTGTATACGTTGTACATATATATATATATATCGACAAATGCCACTTGACGAAGCGTGCATTGCGCATCCAGTACTGTGCGCTTCTTCTTCTCGGTATCTCGGTCTCGTTTCGGACGATTCTGTACGATATAACCTCCGGTTTCCGCACGTCACACCGGTGTGGCTGTTTATCCAGCGGAAAACTCGTACACCAACCTGGCTTCAATTGCCTTATCCCATCCTTGTTTAGAAATGCATTCTCTTGTTTTCTCCTTTATGCCCGCTCGGTTTTTTTAAAAATATTTTTTATTATTTTATGTATATTTTATTTTGTTTATTTTTACATTTCGTTACGACCATCGAAACGCGATTCAATGGAGGACGAGTCGTTCGCATTTTATTCTTATTTTTCTGTTCTGTTTTCATTTTGTTTCGACACAACTTCTCATTGAATATTTTTCTCGGTTGAGATCCTTCGATTAACATATATGTGAAAAGTTTGGAAGAGAGGAAAAACGTATGTAGAAAGTTTTTTCCTCACCGCGTTCGGTGGTAGATGAAGAATTTTCAAGTTTTCGCAACGGGGCATTATAGCGAGACGAGCAATGGGGATCTACGAAAGGCGGAGAAGCTGAGGGCAATAAAGGGTGACTATGCGCGACGCCGCGGGCTGTATAAGCGATATTCGCGTAAAGGACGAGCACACAGGGGTTATTTCCGTGATGGTCGGGAGGAGAGAGGGCACGGCTATCGGTTCGACCTTTCGCGAAACCAATCTATTCCGGAATAATAATAAGTTCCTTCGCTCTATCCTACGCTCAACGATTCTTTTTTTTTCTCTCTCTCCCTCTTTTGTTTTTTCCTTTTTTATTTAATTTTCTTTCCTCGACCATTTCAAGCCCGGAACGTTTGCACAGGGCTACGAAAACTTTTCGCGGCTCATTGTCCAACCGTGCGAAATGTCTTTCCGCGCCCGAGATCTCGGAGAGCGAGAGGGAGAGAGAGAGAGAGAGAGAGAGAGAGAGAGATAAAGAGCGAGGGCGTGAGTGAGAGAGAAAAAGCTGGAACGAGCGAAAGACCGTAGAATAATCCTGGGAAATTAAAACCTCGAATGTTCTTGCTCGCTCTTTTCCCAAAGTAATTAAGAGAGGAGTAGTTCCGCGGAGCGAGCGTGTATTAAGTCGATTCTGCAAGCGTTTTGCTTCTCCAACGGTTTCTCGTTCTTTCTTCCACCTTTGACGCTTCCTCGCGTCTTTTCGCGGCCCATATACCGCACCACATTCGTCGCCACGACATTTTCTCTGTCTGGACAACTTCACTCACCCACGACTTTTTCCTGACAAAGTTCTTTCACGTACCGCGATCTGCAGAAGCAGCAGCAGCAGCAGCGCAAGCGCCAGGACGGGCAACACAAGCAGTAGTAGCAGCAGAGGCAGCGTTTGAAAAGCTTACGAGCCGGTATGTCGGTTGTCCTCGTTGAGGGGCTGGAAGCCCGGTGGGAGGATGGAAACGCGGAAAAGTCGTCGGGCGCCGGGTAACTTTTCGTGCCACTCACCCGTTTCTTCCCGCGAGCCAACGGGATAAATTGCTCCGCTGTACGTCGAGACATGCTTGCTCGCTCGTGCGCGTTCTTTCCCTCTCTCTTTTCCCTTTCTCGCTGTCTTTCTTTCTCCCTGTTTCTCGCGTTTGCGTGGCTCATCCCCTAATGCTCGTGAAGAATCCTATAGCTGACACCGGGATTGCGCACACAACTTTGCCCCCCGAGTCCTTTCTGCATCCAGAATTCTACTTTTCCATTTCCTTCATCTCTGCTCTTCCACCTAACACCGCTCCGACTCTTCCGGGATCACGCTCGTCTCAATTCCTCCTCCTCATCCTTCTCATCCCTTCCGCTGCCCGGTCCTGGGTAGTGCGCTCTCGCTGGAATGACCCTCTCGTCAATGTCTTCAATCTGTTCTTGCAATCTTCGAGTTCCGCAATTCCGCGGGGTTTTGCTTCCGCTGAGAAATACCCCTCTTGACCCTTCTTTTTGGTTATTTTTTCGGTTTCTCGCGGATGGGGATCCGCTGGCTGGGATCCGTATATACGTCACGCGGTAAAACGAATCCGCGATGCAGCCGATGAGCACGCGCGGAACCTCCGACCTTACCTGACTTCGCATAATACATTACTAAACATGTAATATGCGTACGTGTGTGTGTGTGTGTGTGTGTTTAACGTCTGTGTGCCTAATAGTGATTTTTTTCTGCATGTAGAATACGTTCCGCTATGATAGATGAAACGAATGAGGCTGAAGAGGCGTTGGAGGACACAAAGCTAGACGGGAATATACCGATACGTGTCACGCATTTGCATTTTCGACTCGATGCAATATCGCACGGAATAACAAAACGCTATCGCAAACGCGGACGTGAATTCGCAAAGTGATATTTTTTTCTCTCTGGTATTTTTTTCTCCGGCGACTGAAAATAAATAAAATAAAATTTTGTATCCAACACGGTTGAGGTTACAGAGTGCAATGATCATTGAAAAAAAAATTCTAATATCCAAAAGTCAAGTTGGAGTTTGACGCGGGTTAGATAGGTTAGATAGGATGCGTGCGGGGTAGCTAAACGTTAACCTCAGCCGTCGTCCCGTAAGCAGCTACAAATTGGCTTTCAGCTCGCAACACATAAATGCACGCGCGAACTGCCGTCGGTCTCTTCGTAAAACCGCTGGCTCACGAGATCTCAAGGTCTTGCGCGTGGTGCGCGCGCTGTGCACGAGCAATATTCGTTGCAATTGCGGCGTACATGCATGCATCCTGCATGAACGCCGTGTGTCGAAGCGTGCACATGCCGTACGTGAGCATGAAAATTCACCTGCGGCACATTCGAGCATATTATTACACTGCTCTATATTGTACATATTACATTCCGGTGTTTTGCAGCGCTAACCGAGAAATGCACAGCGCGAGTTTCATACGCTCCGAACGTAATCGAGACGAGAACTTTGGAACGGGGAAAAAAAAAAAAATTTAATATGAAGAAAAATAAATTTGAAAAAAGAAGTTTTACGACTTGCCGTATCATTCGCACTAAAAACCACGCAATTTTCACTCGCTTTATGAACGCACACACACATATATACATTTATGTATGTAGACCAAGCGCGCGAATGGCATTTAGAGCTAACAACCGCAGAAAGAGAGTCATGCGAGAAAAAGAATTCACCGATGAAAAGTTTGATGTTTGCGAAGCAAGCCCGCTCCTCGGACGAACGAACTTTTGTGGCTTTATCAACTCATGCCGATTTAATTTTCTCGTTTATTTTTTACTAACGTACGATTTTTTGTGTTTGCACAAAAATATTGAGATTTCGGGGTTTTGGGAATAATCGATTGATGCGTTTTTCATGAGATCCATCCATGAAATATGTATTTAGCTTAATAGCAAAATTAATGAGTGTGCATCGTGTCATAACTTTATGTTCTGGCACTTGCATTTTATGGGTCAACGTTTTATTTGATTCTCTATTTTCCATCAGGATTTGGTTATTAGAATTTATAGGTCTCTTTCTTCTGTGTTTTTTTTTGTTCTTGGAGTAACGCTCGATTGGCTTTTTTGTTGTCATCATTACTTTTCCGCGTTGAATATTTTTCGAAGCATCATAACATAAAAATAAAAATATCGAATTTAAAAAAAAACTGCGATCGTTAGTGAAGTTAGCATGGTGACGAACCTGATTATGATCGACTAATTCGACGTTAAGTAATTCTCACGAATTTTATTACTTACAAACAATAAAATTAAACTATTGAGTCGTGAAAGAAAAAATCCAGGTAGTAAAATATCGCAGTGCTGGAACAACGTCAAAAAAAAAAAAAAAGATAAAGAAAAAAAAATCCACAGGTTTTCGATCCTTCGAACCGTGCTCAACGACAAAATTTTTACGATCCCGGTTGAGTCCATAATTTACGACCAACCACACGCCTAATCCACGATACGCCTAATCCATTTCATCATCATTCCCCGGACTTACGAAACTACGCCACACAATTTTAGTTTAAAAAAAAAAAAACATTTCAATGCGCGTGTGACGAGTCGCAGGTTTTGTTACGTACCGTGGACGACGCCCTTAAGCACGAGGAAGCGTGGAGGCCGTCGAACGGTCCGAAAGAATGGCGATCGAAAAAGAATTCCAAGAACCGAGGCGTGGACAAGATGTGGCTGAGCGAGAGGCGACGAAGAAGGAGAAGAGGAGAAGGACGAAAGACATCACGGATCAGGTTTGAAGAGCGAAAGTTAATTTGAGAGGCGAGATCGGAGCTGAAGTTACGACGCATGAATAACAAGACGAAAGTTACGAAATGTCCCGCGAGCTCGCGTCGAAGCGAAGAGTGAGATTAAAAAAAGAAAAAAAAAGGTTTAAAAAGGAGGCGAGAGAGAGGGCGGAGGGACGAAGGAGTCAAGGCAGATAAGCGAGGAAGCGAAGCGACGAGGCATAACCCTGGCGGAGCCCTCTGAAGTGGCGAGTACAGAGAAAAGCGAGTTTGAGTTAAGTACAGAGGTGCAAAAGTTTCTCAGAGCTGAAGATATTTCAGGGAAAGAAGTGCATGTACTATCCGAACGTACTTACGTATATACACTCTGAAGAATCCGCTCGAAAGTACTTTTGCCAATGCCGGCGGACAGGCGGACGACGAAGACGAAGACGAAGACGAAGATGAAATAAATCGTGAAAATCTTGACGGCAACTTTCAACGAAATTGGAAATTGTTTTGATACGGTTTCGGAACGTTTGCAAAACGGGAGAGCAATTATTGATCGTTGACTCGAGATTGCGTGATTTATGATTTTACGATTATTTTAACGAAAAGTTTTGTGATATTCGTGATAAAGTTGCAATGTACTTTTTGGGTTGAATCAAGTTGGAAAAGTTAAAGTGTTGAAAGATCGATTGTCTTGATAACGAACCGTAATGATTTTTTTCGGCAAGAGACTATTTTATAAGAATCGTGAGATTATAATAATCAGGAGCTCCCATAGAAAAAATGAGCGAAAATAAATTCTTTCTAAGTGTCATGCGAATAAATTGATAATTCTCGTTGAAACGCGGATTAAAGCATTGCCATTGTCGGGTTCAAAAAACGTAGTTTCTTTGTATTCTACGACAGTACTTAAATTGCGTATTTTAAATATTAGATTAAATTGCTTTTCAAAGTCCAGGTTGATTCAGTGACGAAGAAAGTCTTACACCCGCTTCCCATTTCTCGAAAAACTTCAACGACGCGGTAATCTCGTTTGTTGATGCAAAAGAAAATGAATCAAGAAATAAAGAATGAAAATGGAATAATAAAAAATAAATAACTACTTTCCCAAACGTGATATAGCGCATAAAACGTTACCCTCTTATTCACAACGCTTGAGAATCATCGGAGCGCGCTTGCGTTCGTTCCGGAAGCTGCGCGGGCTTTCATCTGCCTTCGACCCCATCCCGACGTCCCTTGAGAACTCAAGAGACCGCGTAAATCCGCGAGCGGCTCCCTTAACGATCCTGCAGTCGGTAAAACTCCACGCCAATCACAGACTCTGAGGTGCGCACTCGATAGTTAACCAACTTTTCCATGGACCGCTCACGACGGCCAATTAGTTGGGCATTAATACGCAATTAAAGTTTGGCTCGTCCGAGTGTCGGCGCTTCGAAATAGCTCACATAGGCCGCGATGATATCGGAGTTAAAAAGAAAACAAAAAAATTAGAGAAAAACGAGGGGGAAGGGATCCGGGCTGCAACGACGTGACTGAACCACTTGGGCTCTCTGCGAAACTCTTCGGGGGCCGAAGAAGTTTGATTAACCGCGATTGACTGAGTACACCCCGGTGTTACGCGCCACTTGATACAATTTTCTCTCAACCCGAAGCATTTCGGGTGTTCTATCTAACAAACTCGAGATGTCGATCTCGCCGGATTTTTTTGTTATTTTGCCGCAGCTTCCGGTGATATTACAGAACTCCGTCTTTTTTATTACCATTATATCAATTTTATCACGTATTATATCTATACATATCACGTTATTTGAAATTGTTGGAAAGTAATAGTGATGCCGTTCCCGTTTTTTTTTTCGTGAAATATGAAATATGTAAAATTGATGCGTCTTGTAAATTTAGCACTGATTATTACCCGTAATCGTCATTATAGTGGACTTGGTGACGTATAGATTGTTTTCAGTCAAATTTAAATTGGCAGAGATATCCTTTTTTGTTTTATCGTTCTTACAATGGAAATTTTTAATAAATCGGAAAGTCAAAAAATCCTCATAGATTTATAGTTTTTGCGAATGTTTTTGTTAACTCTCCGAAAGATGGGGGCGAGTGCAATTCGATGTAAGGCTGGCTAGGCTCAATGTGCCCTAAAAATCGCTAATGTAAAAGAAGAAAACGAAGTTCGTCGATCAGAATTCTCCGCGTTTCCGCTGCAGAACGTTCGGTCCCGAAGCAATTTAACTTTGCGGTGTGTCCGAGACAACGGACTAATAGAATCTAGTCTCATGCTTGCAAGACTCTCATTCTCCGCTTTTGGTGACCGTTTTGCCATCGGTGTCGTGCGAAAAAAGATTGAACGCTCGTTACATGGCGAAACATTGCTCGTTACAAGTTAAAAGCGAAACAAAAAGGAAAGAAATTACCGCAACCAGAAGTTTGACGCAGATTACTTTTTCCAATAATCGAGAAACACATTAGAGACCACAAATTATACACATTCGAGATAAAAGTGCTGTAAGTCGACGACACTCCATATTTAATCATTTATTTATTTATTTATCCCGAATCTCAATTGACGCTTCCAAAACCGGCGTGTTAGAATTTCAGATATAGTAATTGGCAATGGTATATGCTAATGACAAGAACATTGACCTTAGCCACCTTAATTATCAAGACGAGTTATAATGCCTTCCTTATCCTCCTCCCCCTCCCCATCCTTGCCGCCACTCTCGCGGGGTTTTGCGCGTTTGAATTTTGTATGCATGAACGTCGCACGGTTGTGGAAGATGAGCGAGAGGTCTTTAGTCGGGAGTAACGATGATGACGACGACGACGACGAGGCCAACGACGCCCGATTCTCCTATCTCTCGAGCTCTTTGCTCAAGGTAATTCGACCGACAGAGACACATATATATGTGTGAATAGGAAGATGTGGGCAAAGATGAGCAGGAGACACAGATAGACGGGACAAGACCGAGTGGTTCTGCACCTTTTCCCGTGCAAACAGCGAGGAGAGGAGCGGGAAGGAGGGCGGGAGAGGGATATGACAACGAAGAAGCTTTTGCCAAGAGAAAGCAAGAAGGATTATGGAATCCAGAGGACTATGTCACAGTCAACTGCATGTCTTCTTATCATCCTGGCTCGCGAGCTTGTATATGTCTTTGTACATACATAGATATGGACGTAGGTATATGCACATAATAGCCGCTCTCGATATAAACGCAGCGTTTCGTTTGAATGAGCGAAGCCATTCGAATTAACGAGCTGTTCCCATCTCGTTCGACGCTAAAGCACGAGAATCGCTCGAGCGACAGACGATCCCGGACTCGCGGTGATATCTCTATGCAAATTAAATTATCTTTGCCCTCTTTCGCCACCCTCCCGACTTCTCTTGTTTCCACTTTCCATCACGCCCTCGCCCATCGATGTTTACCATCAGAAGAAACGCTCTGCGCGAGTAGTCTCTCGTCGCGCTATCAGCCGTAGAATCGCCATCGGGTGATTCTGTGGTCCAGCTCAAAGTGGCGCCCGTCGAACTGAACTTATTTTGTTCACATCCGCATTCTGTCGTATCACTGGACTCGATTGCGACATTTTTTCCCGGATATTCGATCAAATATCGATAAAATCACACGTTAATATCAACGTGAAGGTTTAGATTTGTGTTTTGTTTATTTTAGAAAATTATTGTTACCATTATTGTTGTTACTATTATCATCGTGGTCAGAGATGTTTTCTTGGAAGCGTTGGATAATGGAAATAAATAAGTCTGCGTCGACACAAATAATCGGAAAGTCAATTGAATGCGTTTGAAATAATTCAGAGACCATCCGATTCGCAATCGCATTGCGGTTTCAAAGTCCACGGCGAACGTGTAGTGCCTGTCATCCGTGACACGGATTTCTGCTGGATGAGAATGAGATTCGCAACGTTCATTGTAACGTGGAATTCTCGAGTGATTCGGATTGCAATGAATAAATCCTGCGCGAAATGGACGGGAAAAAACATCAACGTATCACGTTGTGGTTAGTTTCATCGTCGAAATCGGATTATCGACTTGAGCAATATCTTTGGACTTTGGACGGAAGGCGTCGATGTCAACTCAAAACCGGAAACAAAATTAAAAATCCCAGAATGCACTTTATAGTATGTGTTTTATCGTAATTCGGAGAATTTTTCGATAAACATTCAGAGAAAAAATGTAACGATTAATCAATTGGTGAATAAATAACTTTTTCATGGAGCATAAACGACTGCTCTATTTGTCCTCTGTAGTAACAATAAATTTCTCCCAATTCTGAACTAAAATCACACAAATTTAAAACACAAACATTGGCAGCAAATGTGTTCCATCATCGTTCGAAAGCGTCGGACGCAAAAGCCGTTCGGGAAATTAAACCGACGACAGCGTAAAGCGTTTTGCAAATAATCTTGAAGTTTAAAAAGCTTTGGTCGACGTTCCAACCGACTCTTCTACACTCGACGAACCGTGGTACAGTACACACGTCAACGAGTGACGAGAGTATTAGCAGAGCCAACGGCGGTGAACCGTGTTGAGCATGGAAAATGTAGAAAGATCGTTCACAGTCTTCCTCGTTCGGGGCTCTACTACTTGCCTCAATATTTGTGCAACGTGTCGACAGCTCGTATTGCCTTTGTAATTAGGTGTACGGATCCGTCTTTCTCTCTCTCTCTCTTTCACAGACTTTTATCCTATTTCGTGGGTCGCACGTGTGTACAAAGCGATAACGCTAAGATGTTAAACCCATGGTCGGAAACACACAAAACCCACTCTAGCTACTTTAAAGTGGACATTTTATTTTCTAAATTCTACAAGTCACGTGAATTTCAATGTCATTTTTTTTATGTTCGTTTTTAGGATCTTTAATTACATGTATTCTTATTTTTTTATCAAAATTGTTTTTTCCCTGTTAGATGTCGTAAAAAAATGTGGAAATACTTCGGAGAGCTGTATTAAAGTCGATTATTGTTATTATTTTTTTTTGAATGCATAAAATAAACTATATATCGGTAGGTGTGAAAAAAATGTGAATAAAAAATACAGAACAATGCTCAGGAAAACTAAGTGGAAGAATTTGTCGAGAAGGTTAGGTATTTGAGGTACTTAAGTGACGAAGGTAGAAGGGAGATCCTCTTCTGCACATGTGATTCGCTCTGTTCTCTTTTTTTGCATAGAATAAATAATTCAGCATTATGAAATTGACTATCGACCTTCATTGTTGCGAGAACTCTACGTCTCCCTACTCTATTCCTTCTTTCTCTCTCTCTCTCTTTCTCCCTCTTTCTCTCTCTTTTCGTAACAGACCACAATCATGGACCAAACTCCACGCACTACCACTGTAATAGTTTCTTCTCCGGACGTCCCGTCGTTACCTCGACCCCCGACGCCTAGCACTTCATCCCTAAACGTCGCCAAGAAATCAAAGCACCGTTGCAAAGCGCCTTTCATTGCGATACGACATATATTCGTGAGCGGGTTTGAAAACAGCGTACAGGGCTGGTTTTCGCGCGTTGCGTGAATAAAAGTGCCGCGAACCGTGAAGTTGGTCCTCGAATGAGCGAGGACGTTGCACAGCGACGCGGAAGATTCTGCGGGGTTCTTTCGCGTAGCACGGAAATTCCGCATCTCGTCGGGTTCGTCGATGCGCTCTCGCACGTATCCGCATTACGACAAGATCGGCTATAATCGAGATTCGAGAGAGTCGTATCGGCAGATGTTACCACTCGCCTAGCTATATATATACCTTTGTTCCGACAACGCGAGAGGTTCAAACCTGGCGATATCGACGTTATCGCACGGTTGATTTCTCAACGTGGCTATCTCGACGATGCGATCCCGGTGGCAGTGGCCTTTGCTCCCTACGCTGCCTCTCCTCGTCGAAACTCTGTTTTGATCTCCTTCTCGTGCGCTACCTCTCTCTCTATCTCTTTTTTTCTCTCTCGCGTTCTGATCGAGCCCTTTGATCCCTGTGAAACTCGGATGCACGTGGAAAACGTTTATCGCGATCAGATTCTTAATATAAATGCTAGTGTCGAAGGTTCGTTCGTATTTCAAGCTGTTCCACGACGGTACATCGCGATCGAGGAATAACAAAAGAAAACGAGGAAATATGAACGTGGACTGAAGTAAAAATAAAACGATCTTGGGGAATTGTTAACATTGATTGTAGATCGTTTGATGAAGGAATACGTAGACTCTGATCATCCCGTGAGGAATCGTCGTATTTCGGCGTTCCAACTGTCTAATTATTTTTATTCTTCTATTATGATCGTTTTTATCTGATTCTATAAAAGTATAATCGATTTCTTACAGCTCTAAAGGACAAACGCTAATTTAAAAAAAATGCCGGTTGAAAAATTGTTATCTTCAAAAAATATTGAACTTTATTATTTACGTTCATAAATAGTCAATGTTTCATCTCATATCTATGAATTTCATTTATTATTCACTCCATTATGAAAAAAGCGAAATTGCCTGTTTCAAAATAAAAATAATAGTGGAATTCGAAACATCTGCGCGGAATTTGTCTTTTGTATCAACGGGGTAAGACAAAGCCGAAATCTTATAGTCAGTTACGAGCAGCCAATATTTCCAATCCCAATGGAACATCAGGCCAGCACCGAGCGACTCGAGGAGACGAAGGGCAGGCGCGTAGGGAGAGAAAATTGATTTTCTTCGAAAAATTTCTCGATGCAGTCTCTCGGTAATATCTTGGAAGATTCGCTTTTTCGTTCGCCGAAAAATCGTAAAGTGAATTTCAATGTAAAAACCCTCGGGGCTCATATATTTCACGAACACATATTTCTCACCGCCTCTCCACTCCCTTTCCAAAGGATACACTCTAGAAGATTGCGCTATTCCTTTTAAAGATCCGCGACGATCGTATCTCAGCCACGAATTACTCAACCTCGATTTATCGTTCCGAGATAATTTATTCGAAAAAACAAAAACGAAAAACAAAACACGTAGACCGACGAAGATAAGCACCATTAACGGTAATAATTGAGACTATAAGAAAACATCTTTGTAAGATGATCCGGCGGATGGAGACAACTTCGCTTCTTGTCGTCACGAAAAAAAAAAAGAAAAACAAAAAAGTAAAAGGTTAATGAATATGAATTTGTCCCTAATTAGCTTATCGCGCGATCATCATCCGGTCGAACATCGCGTCTACTTTGGCTGAAACCTATAGAGTTGTATGAGTGAACACGTGAACGGGATTGCTTAACTTGTGGGACGATCGCGAACGAGTGTATGTAAGGAAACACGGCGACTGTCGACCTTACCGAGTCGAGTCAAACGATGCTATAATGAAGATATAACATTACAGGGTTAGCACAGAAATAAGCAATACGTACAGAGAATTACCGGATGGAGATTTCGGTAGATAGATAACGTGAGAGGTTTTTTAAAGTTGAATGACCATCCCTGACAAATGCGATCTTAAAATAATAATAATAATAATCTGGTGTTATTATTATTCTTATTTTATTTTAGAAGATTATTAGACGAAGGAATTATTTTTTTGAAACGGCACCGACGAATAAATATACTTTTTGAGTGATCCAACTCGTTCATATCAATGAGTATCCCTTTTTTTGGTTGGAACAGGAGATTTTTAATTATATTTAACTTACGTCGCACGATCGTGCTATAATTAAAGAATATAGAATTAAAGTAAACGACAGCGGTTCAAGTTTGCGGAGGCTGTCGGGATCGGTGTTGGCGGTGCACGCGACCACGACGAATTGATTCGTTTTGCTGTCTCACACTCGGACCCTGTTTCCTCCCTTTCCACTTTCCTCGCTCTCGACGAGCGTCGAGCACAGCCCGGAGAGCATATACTCGTAAATTACTGGACGAGTGCGCGTCGCTCGACTACTGGACCGGGGTCCCTCGCACCGCGAGGGAATAAATTGGCAGGCGTTAACTCTGCCATCCTCCGTCCACCCTTTCTGTCTCATGTACCAGCAACGCATACGAGGAAACAGCTGCATGGCTTTTTACACGATCGTCCGGCAAACTCCGGCAAATGTTTTAAACTATATCGTACAACGGAGCGTATATATAATGCGTTGAGTGTAACGAAGGATCACACACGTACGTGCGAGAAACTATTCGGAGCTGACACGATGCCCTATTTTTTTTTTTTTTTCATTTTTGTCATACACGTCTCCGTTGTAATCCAATTTTCCGGGCTTTCCGCATCTCTCCTGTATCCCTAATTTGTGCCACGTGTGTCGACTTACACACGAAACGCACACTGTATTTATTTCATTTATTTCATTCATTTGCGTCATTTCATTTATTTTATTTATTTCGTAATCATTTCTTATCGGCCAGACACGGTTCTGTTTAATACGGAAACATAATTTCTCATAATCGTGTCTAATACGACGTGCATTACGAATTCGCAAGCGTATAACCACGACGATATTATCCAATTTTGCGTGTTTGTATGTGTGTGTGTGTGTGTATGCTTTGCGATCTCCGGCGTGTCGCTCGTTGTTCGAGCCAATTGAGGGGAGCGGAAGGCGTGGGTTGTGCATTGCCGCGGGAGACATAGACCGCGAGAGACAGAGACTCCCCAGTTCCATGGTTTATCGCGTTTCGAAGATAGCGTTGGGGCCGGACGGAGAAAGCGGGAGGAGGAACTATTCTTGACATCCCGTGCCTTCTCTCCATCGTAATTTCTTATACACACATCTTTATTATTTCAAACGCTTAGCGATCCCGCTCCCACAATAGAGTCTGCACACAATTACGACAAAGAGTGCAAATCGTGCCATAGTTCGACGAACCGGGAGGCTGGCAAAAAGCCATTGCATAATCTATTGACTTTCCAGTGGGTTGAATACTGGGAAAACGTCTTTTATAAGACGATGAAGTTGTACAACAATTTTATAGACTATAATGACAGTCGGTTTGCGTAATTCACGAACCCGTGAATGAAATTGATTGCGTTCTGTGAAATAAAATCTGAAAATAATAGAAAATTTCGATGATTTCGCAAAAATTTTAGAGGATAATGAAAATTTTAGACACGAATGTAGGGTTATCTTTTTTTAAAAATTATTCAGACGGTTTTACAACTCGTGGGTTCAGAAATTACTTTGAAGTTCAATATCAAACTATGCATTCATTAAGAAACCATCATTTCACATTACATCGTTATCAAACAAAACATTTTAACCAAAAATCAATTATTTTTCGACAGCCCACCTTGCGTCTAAATAAACATATATTTTCCTCTAAATCCAACACCATTTCATCGTTGATGGTTCAACGAGCTCAAAATAAAAATAAAAAAAACCCCCCCCGAATAATTTCGCAATTGAAGCGAGCCCAGTAGCATTAAAATGGTCGGGATAATGGTATCCAGTGTCCAGTGTATTATCATTCGAGCGATTACCATTATCACCGGGCATGTATCACGTAACTCTCCCGTTCCGTCGGACCTCGTTCGACCCGCAGGAACCAACCAATAAGAGTCCGGTGTACGGGGAAGACTAGGTGGGCCTTCGGTACCGGCCGAGAGTGGAGCGCAAGGTTAATGCGATTGAATGATTGGCTCGATTGGCAAATTGCTCGTGGACCCGGTATGGGGACGTCGGATAAATGAGGATACGCTCTTCGGCTCGAGTTCTACACGGTACCAACTATATATCAATAGCTCAACGCGCTTGTCTGTCACGTTTGAATTAGCCATTTTATCCATATACATCGACTCTGGGAACGTTTTTCGTCGTCGTCGTCGATGTATAATACTCTGATTCGTCCGCGACGGTGTTGACGTCGCGCATGGCCGACGATATGACGTCGACGACGAGACCGGTATATGAACGAGGGTGTACCGATGCGTTGTGCAGCAATAATGATAATTTCGATGCGTCGCGGGGGTTGTTTCGAGCTCCGCGAGAATGATACGACCACGGGTTGACCATCAACGCCGTTACTACTGCGCCGCGATGGTTTGCGGGGACCAACTACGCAATGCCCGGCGGGTGTCCAGTTAGCGGGGTACCGTGGCGGTACGCGGGAAGCACGCAAAGCGGCTCGTCGTGTGAACCGGGCGTGATTAACCGACAGCTTCGTTTCTGCATGGGCGCCCCCTCCGGCAAAAATCAAGCGCGATATATAACGATCAGCCTGATGCTAGATATCAGCCGGCGCGGGAACACTATCGTGTACCCCTATATCCGTGGATGTTTTTTTTTTCTGTGTGCGCGTTTTATTTTTTTTTATTTCTTTTATTTTGTGAGGAATATGACGATCATTAAATGCACCTCGTTGGAGGATGGAATGACCGGAGCATCGTTTGCAGGCTGCTATTAACCGGGTATCTGGAATATGCATCACTGGAGAAAAGCTCGAGAGAGTCCGAGGTGTACGTGTGTGTATGGAATATCACGGATATATATATTATATTCCCTCGGATTCTCGCGAATCTCTCATTATAGAGTCGAAAATTATTTAATATTCTGTCTGCCTTATCCACAAGGCATATATTTTTATCAATTTCAGCATAATAATTGAATAATAATAATAATAATAATAATAATAACAATAATAATAATAAGAATAATATGAAAAATTTATAGTGTACAAGCAAAAGCGTAGATGCCTAAATTAAAGTGAAACATCGGATTTGTATTTCTAAATTAGATAGAGCCCGCGTTGAACTATAGTGCAGCCCGAGAAAATAATGTATGTAATGTATGTATGTAATGTATGTAGATGTGTGTAGTGTTGTATAATTTTGGAGACTCGACAATAAGAGATCCGAAAGAATGGCGAAGCGAGAAAGTATCGGTTGCGGGGGTGGAAAGGGAGAGACGCGAAACGATGCGTCATGCGATACGCTCTTCCCTGGCAGTATTTTCAGGTATACCCGCGTTATAGAGCCGCATGGCGAAGAACGAAGAACCGTCTGGGCTTCGGCCAGCCGAAGTCTGAACGTGGGACGACTGGTATGTGTTACGCAAGTAACGCGTGTCTGGTGTCAGCTCAGAAGCGACACCTTCGATATACAATTTTCATGTATTTTTTTATCTTTTTTTAAAAACATTCTATCCAGGCTCACGGAGACATTGAAAATATTCCAAGGATGAACAGTGCTAACCGGTAATGTACATAGTCGGGCGTTTTATTATTTGCCACCTTGGGGAAGTGAAGAATTTTTGAAATTATTTCAACTAACATTGGCTTTTATATAGTTTAACGTGATATTTTACAGTTATGCGAGCTATTTTTCCACCTGAAGAATGAACGCATCGTTGGAAAATATTATAAATCGCATGTAATCCTTGACATGAAATTTTTATAGAGAACATTTATTTTAATAAAATTTCCCCGCAATATTTAAGCCGTTAGATGAAAATATAACATAAATATAAAAAGTTTATAACCACGAATTTTGAATACGACGATCCCCAAAAAAGTACAAAATCCGTAATAAATTTTCTCACATCTCACCTCCAAAATATTGCGAGTCCCAATCGAATTTCCCCAATTTCGTAACATCAAATTCCGAAAGACCACAATTTTCCCCCACCGCCGCAACTTCAAACAATCAACACGAACGAACAATAACATTTTCCTCACGGTCCGTCAATAAAAACTTGCCGCACCATCCGCCGCAATTTTCCAGTAAATTTTCCAAACCGCGTATCGAACTACCGATGGCTCTTCAGTATCGTATACAACGTAAATGTATCTATAGCGACACGAACAAGCCGCGCTACATAATAAATATTGCATCTCCGAGGAGTCTTGAGCCTGTAAAACGTTATACATGCTTTTCGTGGATAGCAGCATCATAGTGGAAGCAGAGAGGAAAGAGAAGCTGTGTGTTTACGATGAGATGAGGACCGATGCGGCAGCGGCAGCGTTGCTCCATAGTATCATCCATGATCTATCCCAGGTGCTCTCCGAGAGCTCTCCTCGATAATGGATACTCCCTCCACCCCCTCTCGTCCCCTTCTCTCCACCTTTCACTCTCCCCGTCGATCTCTCCCGGTCTTGGCTGGCGCACGCCGACGGTGGTCTGGCTCTCCATAATTCAGAGTCGTCGGCTCGTGAATCGACCTCATCCGACCTCCCGCGCGAACGAGTGGTTATACCACCTCGTACGTATACGGTCACCAACTCCAATGCATAACGGGCCCGCGAAGTTCAACGGGGTAGCGAGAGAACACGATGAAAGTAGCGAGTTGAGGTGAAGGATAAAGTTTTCCGGCCAACCCGGGAAAGTACGATAATTCTTGAGTTTGTCGTTGCGCCCTCTTCGTTCTCTCGCTTCCCCGATCCTCCTCGCTTCGTTGGAAGACCCGAATTGTAGATGATTCTTTTCTCTCATTCCCCGGAGTATTCTTCGATGGTTTGTCCAAGCGGAGAGTGCTCCGATATCTCATCGATAGTCGGAGCAGTCGCGGTTTGTCTGAGTGAATTACGATCGAAAGAAAACCGGGCGGAAGATTACGAGATTCAAATGACGAGCGGGGTTATGGGAATATTCGTCCGCTGGTCGAGACGGCCGTCTGATGGACTAGCTGGGAATTAATTTCTTGACTAGAGACGTTGAACCGTCTTGAGTGGCATTTTATAGAGCCTGGAGGGAATTGAGGGTTTGAATGAGGTTACGTTGAATATCTGCAAGAAATATTTTTTGATCGTGGAATCGTTGCTAGTGAATTTTTAATTATTTTCTTCTCCTTTGGCGCGTTGCATTGTTAGTCGATTCTTTTTACGTGGAAACCGGCAAGCTGTGCTTATTCGATTTACGATTCATTTGAAAAATTTATTCTATGGGGTTTCACTATTGTAGCTATGAATAAATGTAGTATTCTGGAATATTTTTTTGTTTTCATTGAATTTTTATCGAAAATTGTTTGAGAATTTTTGTAAGTCATGTTGCATGCAGGGCGAAAGAATTTAATGAATAATCGGTGTTTGAAAGTGTGGATCGTCGTTTTCTGTCGGTATGACATCGGCTAACAAACGAAGGATGGTTCATCGATAATACGAAAATTAATTGAATCATTGTGATCTCATAATTGGTAGACTCGTCTCGAAGAGACCACCTAGAACGAGCGAAGACAGGTTTAACCTACCGGCATTCACTCCCACACAATCGATATCACATGACTCGTAAATCTCTATAAGAAGAAGAAATAATAATAATTAAAAAAAGACAAATACAAACCATACTGAACAAAATCAATACATAAAAATGAACAAAAATAATGAAGTAATAAATACTAAAATAAGAAAGAGAATCAATTCACCTTCATCTCAAATATCACACGACCGAAGCCCTACTCTTTCTCCGTTAATTTACAATTTACGTAAATTCCCGATTGACTCAACAAAACGTGGTTTGAAATATAAATTCCGACGGAGGCTAATCGAGCATTAGTTTCGCCGTGTATGACAACGACGTGGGTATTATATTTTGAAAATATTGTCGGTCGGGTATCGCGAAGGGTGACGATGGGGTCGGCTACCTGTCGGATAGCGAGCGGTAAGCGTTTCTTCACGGTTAAACGCATTGCAACCGATCGCGTCGGCCATATCGCGTCCCGCGATCGTATTTCGATTGAGCGAGAAAACCGAACGAGGCGCTTTTTATCCGATCTATGCAGACTCACCACGACCAAAGGCAACTGCTCTCGACGCACATGGACACGTACGCGCACACCCACGCGTACACACGCGTACATTTATACACATACATACGCGTATATACACAGGCGTCCGGCTGTTCAATAGGCGTGTAGGTAGTTCCATACGAAATGATGGCTGTGGCCGGAGTTGGCGTTCACAGATCGTATTAACGGATTGGGAGAGACGAGGGATATCAGTCGTGGCCTAACCGGCGTTGCGTCTGGTCGACGAGAACCCAACTCTCGCGTGTGTAACGCCTCACGCTCGCGCTTTCGAAACGTCCACGGTCGCGTGGCTCGCGCGCGGTCCATCTCTTCCTCGTTCGCTCGAGAAAGACGAAAGATAAATAAATAAAACAAAAATCGCGTTGCAATCCGAGTGTCGTGCCGTGCTACGGATATTTGCATGTGTAATTATTTTACGTATTATCCTGGCATTGTTTTGAGAAGAAAAACGAAAACGAAATAATAGTTTGGAATTATGTGAATTTTTGGGTCCGAAGGATTCACGTCGAACGTTAGGTGAATAAATTTTTATGTATGATTATTATTGTTAACTTTAATTGTTTTTCGTTGGGGTTAGATGTTTCGAAGATATTTGGTTTTGAACTGTAATCGTTTTAATGAAAAAATGTATTTATTTATTGCCTATTTTATTTTTAATTGTTGAGTTTCTTCGAACTTTTTTTTAAATATTTTGGACTAACATTTTTTTTCGAAGCATAGACCATTTTGTTTTTCGTGTTGCGTCAGTCTGACAAAAGCTGTGACACATCTGAACAGTCATAATCGAAAATGAGTCAACACGTCATCATTAAAAAAATCATATTCGAAATAAGACAATTAAAATGAAAAAGAAAAAAACATTGAGTCGAACATACTTGTATACATATTTCTTTTGATCTACCGATTGGATCATAAAGCATAAAAGCGAAAAGTGTGATATGAGGAAAAGAAAGAAAACAAAAAAAAACATAGAAAAAGCTCGAGAAGAACGAGTTGCAAGATGAGAAACATTAATCTCGAGTTGCATCCCGGGGTTATATCTGTCACATCGTGCCAAGCTCATCGGTCTATTAAAGAATTTTTCTATCGTGAAAAACATCTCATGTCGTCCGGCCCGATGCTCGCGAACACAACATTTCTCGTTACAGATTTATCACCGTTCTTATTCTCGACGACTGCGACTACGGCTGCCACGACGATGCGGCACAGAGTCGTCTTGGCTATCTTTTCCCTCCTCCTTCATCCCCTTTCACGGTCCCCCGACCATCCCGAGGGCCCTTTTCTCCTCCCGCGCTATTTTATGTACCCGTGCGTCTGCTTTTCTCTTCGCGGTGTTTGCGTCTCTTTGCCTCGTACCTATCTCTCTGTACCTACACCGCCAACAACGCCGCAGCATCCGCACGCGCATTTATTTTTATTTCTTGCCGAACCTCCCGTCGCGGACGACATTTCAGAGCAACCAGCATCCACAACGGCATCGCCCACGCCCTCCCCGACAAGACAGGTCACACCCTTCATTCGCAGACTCTCCTCTCATTTTTCCTTGCATTTTTTTCATCTCCTACCCTTTCCAACGCTACTTCGACTTTGTTTTTTTTTGTTAATTTTTTATCGTTATGCTCCGTTAGTCGCCTTTCTTTTATTTTTCTCGGTTTATTGCCGGTTGTATGTATCTAACGGAGCGTGCCTAACTTCCAACTTGATTTCAGCTAGCATTTACAATTTTCCGTTCGTAATATTTCTCTTGTGATATTTCCGCTTCGATGTGGAACGAGAATTCGATAGGCTAAGACATTATTTCTAGCGCACTTGTATTCCGATCAGGGAAGAAAAAAATTAATTATAAGGAATCTTGTTCGAAATTATTTGGAAAAATTCGTGCGCTTGTCGAGCATACATTTTTTTAACTCCAAAAGTTTCCGCTCTCTCGCGACTACTCCTCGAGTCGATAAAATCCATTCGACTTAACGTCGACCGGCAATTTCCTCGCAAAGCCAAAGGCGACCAGATAATCTTGATTCCATTCAGTTTTTCTTCGAATAATCTACGAGAAATGTCTTTCTCAATTATAGATCGATCATTTATATTCTTGTTTCTCAAGACCGTCGCTGTCTCAAAAAAAAAAAAAAAATGAAAAAAAAGTTCGTTTTTCCCCCTCATTATATCGATCTCGAGTTTTAACAAGAGACAATATCTCGATGGGCTTCCCGTAGCACCCCGGAGCGTCTGGGGCAGCTCTACCCATTTCCGATATATATCTAGTTGCAGCGAAATCGCGCACAAAGTGCACACTTAAATTCGAATAAAGGTGAACGACGCCGGGGAAATCGCACTCTGATCTCGTAAACTACGAAAACGAAGGAATGAAAGAAAATGAGATCGTAAAAGAGTTGAAGGAACGAAAAAAAAAAAAAAAAGAAAGACCGATGTACAAAAAAAATCGAATAAAGATAAAAATAAAAAAATAAAATCGCCGGAGGAATGGGTTGGCATAACCAGAGATGAAATTTATGTGCGCGGGAGTGATTTATCACGAGGCATTATCGTCCCCGCTATGGGAGAGCGTGTGGGAGGAGAACCATGATCGCGAAACCGCGTATACCATATAGATCTGGATGTATCGGAGGAGAGACTCGAAGCGTCCATATACCGGCGCACAAAGCGCGGGATTATTATTTATCGTGAGAACGAATAATTTATCGAAGTTGAAAAGCATAACGATGAATGTTCTATCGAGATTCTTTACAAAGGAAAATAATTTATCCGAGTTTCTCTTCAAAATTGGGGCACGGTTGTTACTCGCGTTTTTAGAAATAAATATTCATTCTCAATGATTTTTTTTTCCGGAATAAACTACGTGATATTCAAAATTAGGATTTAATTGATCTTAAAAGAATATTTATTTGTGAAAAAAATATTTTTCAACTGAATGCAGTATTATTTCTTTAATAAATGTTAATTGGGAATGCGTTATTTCTATGCAAATCATTGCAACATTTTTATTGTGCTGTAATTAAAAAATAAAATAAATTCATAAAATGATTATTCTTCTTTTCCTATTTAAAAATAATCATTACAAATGTGCCGGATTCCAGCTGCATAAAAATATTGCGCTACGAGAGCGTGGCAAGGACCACGTGAGCATGATCGGAAACTATGCGAGAAATGTTTTCGAGCGGTCCATAGGTATTCGTCGATTCGCGTGAGGCATCGCGAACGACGTCAGATTCGATTCACCGGTATTGCCGTGGTCGCAGAAACCCGCGCGTGGAAGCGAGACGGAAATAGAAACATCGGGAATGGGGTTTCCGCTGGGTCTGAGCCAACACGTGGCGTTTTCACTTTGCACGATGTCTTTCCCTCGATCATACGTGTCGTGAAAGGGTAAGGACTGAAGTAACGCGAATATGGATGCATTTGAAGGGCCGAAGAAGCTTTTCCGACGTCTCGAAGGATAGATCGGAAAGTAAGTGCAGAAAAGATGCACGCTTTCTGGCTTTTCGCTGTAGAGAAGCTGTGAGAAATCATCCAGACGGAAACACACTGGTAGGAAACGAAAATATCTGAGGGTCGCCCCCCCCCCCTGCCAATATTGACGGAAAATACCTTACACAACCTCTTCAAACAACCACAATCAATGTGAAGCCCCAAGAATGTTCAATATTCTGGTTATTTAAAAATTATTTGGATAAATTGGATGATAATCGCAAAAAAAGCGACATGAGATGGCTCATACATTTTTTCTTTCGTGAAAGTAGGTTTGAACCCCGTTGATTCCTTACGATATTGAATTTCTTCAGGAATAATCAGTCGTCGCCCCAACATAATGATCGAAAGGTAAAAAGATTCGATGGATTTTAAATAAGAAACTTCGACATAAGTTTAATTGATTTTGAGTCCGTTTTTCATCTTATTCCATTCATCAAAAACGGACTCAAAATCAATTCCGTACTTCGTTTCCAATCACAACGACCAAAAGCTTCGGATTCCAAACTAGCTGGTTCGAAAATGTCATTCGCGTTGCAATTGACTGAATTTGACTTTTACAAAATCCCCAAAAGAAAATTGATTTATTCGTATAAATTGTTATCGACAGAATTATCGAGATTTCCCGTCGAATTTGACTGAAACGCGAATGTGCGGAGTGACAGAAAGAATCGAGTTTGAAGCACGTGCCATGGTAGCTTTTACTGGGAGCAAGTACTTATTCGTCTTTCAGAGCTTTCAATCGTATCAGGCGAGTTCACGAGTTACTCGAGCGGAGCGAAGCTTTTCACCTTCGTCTTACGTGCTCTCTACCACCTTCAAGCCTCTGACATATTGCTCCGCGAGAACCTCGCGAGGCGACATTTGCGCCCACATTTCCGATTCTCATTGGAGCTTCCCGCCGACTCGCCTCACTTACTTGAAGAGCTTCGCCTCACTCGGAAGCCGTCTCCGTCTCTGGTATTTTGGTGTCATTTTTTGCGATTCTAACCCTCTGATGCTTCCGTACCTTAAGAGTCATCACGCGTGTCGGTGTGATTTTTTCTCAAAATTCCTCGTCCCTGCTCATAGTCGGAAGATCGCTCTATGTCATGGTGTTTGTTGCGTTGTTATAGTGCGTTCCATTTGTGGAGAACATCGGTTTAATGCCAAAATTGACCATATAAACACGCGAATAATAGATATTTTTTTTCGAAATTTTAAACAGGACGTTAGGTTCTTTCTTCTCGTATGAATATTAGTTTACAATGATTTTTTAAACTCAGATAAAAAAAAAGCATTAGAAAACGTGGGTAGCTTGAGTACCACCCGACTGTGATCTATAATTATATTTTCGCTTACATACGACGCCTACGGGTGTATAAGATATCACCGAAATGGACGTTCAAGATTTTGTCTAGTTTGCCGACAGAAATAGTCGCTCGAGTTCGAACAAACATACGTACACCAGAGTAACGGTTAGGTTATCCACCCAACTTCTGTCTCGATTAAACAACGCGACGAACGCGTTATAAACCGGCTCGTACAATAAATTCCTGCGTTTTTTTAAATCGAAATTTCTATTGAAAATTTCGACTATTACTTAAATTCGCTGAAAATAAATCATTCAATAATTGATGATATGCTAATCAAATGACAAAAAAAGCTTTCGAACAGAACATAAGAGCTGGCCAGTAAACAAACGAACTGCCGCGAAACAAGCAGACCAGAGAAAACCCGACAACTTATTAGACGACTCGATATGTAGGTATGGCAGTACGCTTGTCGGACGCGCAAATAGTCGAATACTCGACGCGAGAGAGAAATATCTCTGTGTTGCTTTTGCGGTAGCGGTTAACGCCTCTCTCGAGTTTCCGGTGGCTCTGACTATATCACGGTATACCGATATATGGCATTCATATATTATTAGTAACACATCGCGGTAAACCGATCTCTCACTCCGCAGTGATTCGAGCTTGCAGTTTATTTATCGAAAATTACATTTATCACCGAGAGTTGCGGGATGAAATTAATACGACCCGTTAACATCTATTTTTGCGAGGTAATTGACGCATGCGCATAAATTAACGCAGCAACGCGTTAGTATCAGCAAATATTTCAATAAACATAATTTTGTTGGTTCTCTTTTTCATTTTTCTCATTGCCGTTTATTATATCCTGTAAACGATATTTTGCATAATGAGTTTCGATTCCGGCGATGTGAGTTGCGAAACGATAGGTAAATATATTCCACTGTGTATTTACGTCCGTTATTATTGAAACTGGTTCAGTACGAACTAAAACATTTCGCTAATTCGGATTTAATTTATTAATTTCGTATCTCATTGGAGAAAAAATAATCGTGGTCATATTATTTCCGTAATTATAACGCCATAATGATTAATACGCAGCTATCGTGTATTTTACGAAACAATTCATGATTTATTTATGAATTTTGGACAACCCAGAAATTAATTATCGAACGCTACAGCTACGTATATTTCTGATATCATTGTGTAAATATATATATATATCATAATAATAACAAATAGTCTCGTTTTCATTTGTGAAAAAATTCATTCCTAAATCTCGGAATTCGGGAACGTAAGATTGAAGAATTTATAAATAGATAATAAACAATATCTCATTGAATATTATTGTTACATTTATTATTGATACACAATGTACATATGTATTTAATGTATGTATCATAAACTTTGATTTCTCTGTGCCAAGTTTCTATCTAGACGGCTTGAAGCGAAGTACCGCACAATTACAATTTGGCCATTGATACGGTTTAACGCAGTCACGGTATTTCGGTCGTAACGAAACGTCAATGGCACCAAAGTGTACCAGCTTTTTCATTTCGGGAATTCAGGAATCTCGAAACGTTTACAGTTTCCGCTGATATATTTGCACGCTGCACGGGGAAGCAGTCGAGTGGGCACTACGGTGAATTTCATTCAGTTCTTTCAACCGTAACTGCATATAACGGAGCAAAGCGCGCTCACATACTCGCTCGTGAGGCGAAATTCCTTATCCACTGTACGAATGATATATAATGTATATCGGGCGCTACGTGCGTATGCATCACTGTGGAAAACGATCGTAAACACAATTTGCTCGGTATCTGTGAGAGTGCTCGGTAAAGTAAATGTACTTCTGCCCCGGTCGCAGACTCGTTTCGGATATTTCGAAAGGAATGGGACTTCCAGTCAGTACTCTCTCTTTCTCTCTCTCTCTCTGTACGTTATTTCATTCGCTGATGTTATGAGCATTTAGCTATGCATGGCGTTGCCATTACCGCTCGTACCTATGTGCAACAAGCGAAAAGTCGTTGCCTCTAGATGGCTCGGACATTTAATGTTTGATGCAATTTTACGAACAATTAATTCCGAATAATTTTCGCTGTAATTTGAACGACAAAACGTTTCTGCGTCGAGAAAAATCCTGGTTTTCATTCCCGACTGTTGAAACGAAGAATAAATTCTTGTCCACGTTAAAATCGATTAGTCGCAAGTCCGTCTCAGAGTTACATCGTTGGACAAAACAATATTTGTAATCGAAAGTTTGAGGGAAAAAAAAATTATTTCACGCACTTTTTTTTAAGTTCAAAATTGCTTCCAAAAAGTTCGTTGCATTCTTGGTATTATTTATAAGACGAATTAATTAATGGATTGACTCGTCGAAAGCAATTACACTAACGACGAATAGCACCTCAAAATTATTAATCATCGTTCGACTGATTCGCTAGTTTTTTTTTTATTTTTGGAAGAATAACATCTAAAATAATATCAAAAGCGCTCGGGGTCGAAGAAAAACTGGGTGGACGATTTATTTTCTTCTTCAGCGCGACCATCGGTCAAATCCATCTTCTCTCCTGTCACCTGTGCACGCGTACATAGTGCATCACATATCCCTCGGCGATACGTACACCTGCAACCGAATGCACTTTGTCGCATGTGCGCCACTCGGGATAATACCGGCTTCGTCTATATATCGACTTTACTCGCCGGACCAGCCAGCTTGCTAGCTCTCTCAAAGCCCGACCGTCTAACTTTGGTTCCCCGCCAACTTTCGGGCAAGACACCGAGCTCTGATAAATTTCCGCGGACGACATAACTGGCTTCATCTCTTTCTCTCTATCCTGTGCGGCTTCTGTTCGTGTCTCTGCATCCCGGAGTCCCAGAGATTTTACGCTCTTTTTCCACTTCCAACGGGTTTCGATTCTCAAACTCCGTCCTCGACTCGCTGTCACTTACTTGCAAAATCCGTCTTTCTGGAAACGCAACACCGAACCGCCTTTGTATTGAGACAGCTCCGAACGATAGGTCCGGAAATTTCTCAAATAACTTTATCAACGTCTTTTCGGGATTGAAATTTGAGTCACTACAGAGATTGAAAATCGGATGAGGCATGATCGAGTAGCCGTTGGAATTTTTGATGAGTTAACTGAGATAATGATCTCAGCATGAGTGTGCGACGCGATTTTATTGCCAATTCTCGATGAGGATTGCACAATCATTGCCAAGTCAGATGTATATATTCGAACCCTTCATCCTTTCCTAGAAATTCAATAAATATTTAATATTTTTCTAATTCTAAGGACTATCATTTGCTTAACGAAAAATACTATTAATTTATAATAATTATTAATTAATTATTCAAACATTGCGGAATATACGACAACGTGTTGTAATGATAGTAATAGACAATATAATAATAATGATATATTTATAATATTACATTATCGAGAGAACACAAGAATTGTTCTATTGAGTCTGATAAGCAATAGATTCGAATTCTGATAATCCTCGTTTTTGGAATTATCGTTAGATGCGCGAGTGACTAACCAATTTTTTTATGTTTCGGGTTACAGGCATGATGGCAAGGTGACGTAAACCGTCTAACGGATATTCGAAGCGGTATCGCGCAGCTACGGTCGGTGGTGAACGCCATCGTTTTTTTCTTAACAAAATGGCGAAAGGCTCGGAAAGATTACCCGGCACGTCGACGAGAATTAGGACCAGAGACGACGGCTGCTGCTCAGTCAACTTCCTCAAATGCGTTCTACACATATACAACATTGTTCTATTCGTGAGTATCATATGTAGATATATACGCCCACACATAAAAGAGTAACTTTTAAACGATTATAATTATTCTTGTCGGATATTGGATTAATGGATTTGTAATTATTAATAATTTGTAAATAAGTTCAATTGCGACGTTCCAAGCTAATTTGACTCAACGCTGATGAGCTGTCAAAATGGCCTACACTTCATCTCGGTTTCAATCATTATTGACTCAAGGTTTTGCATAAGCCATTTCCATAATTGCTTTAGCTGCCCATCGTCAAAAGTCCCCAAGGAACCTTTCCAAACGAATCCAATATTGAAGTACGATGATGGTTTGTTGTACTTTGAACTTTCGAACTATGCAATACTATGGAAAACCGACCGAGTTATCGAACTTGTTTCCCCGTTGATTTTCGTATTCACGAAACGTCGAGTTTGCGCTCGGAAAATTTTTCCATCATCCGGCCTGACAGTTTGTGACGGAAAAGTGAAAATTCGAAAAAAAAAAAGTAAAAAATGTATCCTGTATTAACCGAGAACAAAAAATAATAGAACTTTGAATTGAAATTGACATCTCGTGAACGTAGATTGAAAATTCGAGTAATTATATTTGACTTATATGCCCGACGTATATTTGAAATTTTTTAAATAGTTTGAGCCTCAGAATAAAACGAAAACGATGGAAAATATGAAAAATGTATTGCAATTATTTGGTGATCTGCTTAAACAAAAAATTGTAACTCGAAGCCTGGTGAATATCGTTTTTTCGATCGATAAGTGATGATTCTGTAGTTTATCGAATAAGTCTTCATTATTTTCCACGTAATTCTTATTACACAAATTATTATAGACATATTTGCCTGGGGTTTTGTATGTTGAAGTAACGATAACAATTATCCGCCATCCGGTAGCATGCTTCGCTCACTAATTATTGACTAACGAGAAAGCCCACTGTGAGGTACTTCGTGGCCAGTATGGATTCAATATACATCGCCTGGGGGCTCTGCTGTTAATAGGGAATCCCCAAACTACGTAAACTATCGAGTGATTAGAGAGAACTGCAACCTAAGCTACACTTGATTACGCTTTTTTTTCAAGCTTAACGACCAATCCATTAACTCTTTTGGAAAGTATATATATTTGTTATTCTTCTCATATAATTTATTAGCATCAGATAGCTTTTTAAATACAAAGTGCTTGACGTACTAACGTAGACAATTTTCAAAAATCCTTCTTTACACTGCGATCAAAATTTTCAGTTTAAATTGTATTTCGTTCTTTATTTTTCTTTCTTACATTACTGTTTTTGTATATTTTCCTACCCCATGCACTTTCTTCTCACCCATACGTGGTCCGGTTTCGTTTTCAAGTTTTCTATTTGCTTGACCGACGAAGTTTCAATCCGTGGTTTTCATTTTTTGGTTTTTCAGAGTCTTATGTTATTTTATTTTCAGTTTTATTTCAGTTTTTTAACATTGATATGGGAAGCTTTTCAGGTACTAGAGCATTAATGAATGCCGTATTTTTCTCTTTCCTCTTTCTCTGTACCGCTCTCCGTTTCTCGACATATGACGCATTATCAAATACTGACGAGTGTACGTAACGGATCCATCGACACAACCAGCTGGTCCGTTTAAACACAATCCGCGGATAGCGCCAACGGGCGTAATATAGCTAGATGTGTTTTTCGATTGGTTACAGTCGAGCGAGTATTCAACCATTTTGCAGTTATTTGCCTTTACTTTTATGTGCTGAGTGAACGCTGCAGTAGAGCAACCCCACATCGTCAAAATGTTACAATGCGTTGGAATACATACGGTTTTCACAGTTCGTTCCGATACAATGGTCGTTTAGGGGATACCTGAGCCAAGTTATTTTTAACATCGTTTTAATCCTCTCAAAGTAACTTTTTTCGTTTAATTTTTATCAATGAATATGGCAACGGCTCTGCAATTTCCGCTGAAAGTCGAACAATGTTCCGGAAGATTATCGTCTATTTCGTTTATATTTTTATCATACATAAAACAGTGAAGAAATTTTATTGCAAAATGAGTAAACAACTGGTATCTGATTCAACTCAATTAATTCTAACTTTCCAATCAGACAGAATCAATAACGACGTCCGCGAAACGATTTCGTATGAAAATTGCATATCAAAAAATTAAATAAAAATATTAAGTTTCCTTCAAAGGGTTGAAAACGTACTTCGGCAAATACTCATCAATTTTGTAATGATTCACGGTAAAATGGTTTCGTTACTTTAGCCTTCCACTCTCCAAAACTTTCTCTGCAAATGTTTAATATAAGTAGATATATATTTCCCCTTTTTTTTTTTTGCGAAAGCTACGGGGTTTTATTTTTTTTCCTTTTGGCGAAGCAGTTCCACGCAGACGTTTGTGTTTCCCACGGGACTTTGGCCAGAAGCACAGAGTGCCTTCCTTTCATGTCTTTTCGCGCTTCATCACGTTGTCCCTCCTTCACTCTGTCGAAGCTCTTGCCGAGCTCTCGAGCCCTACGTGTGTCCCTCCCTCGTTCCTCAACGCGACTCTCTGTCCACTCTTCTCTTCGGGCATTTCCTTCCCACGGCTTCTATGCGCGGGACAGTTGGGAGTAGGTTAAAAAAAAAATTGAAAAAAAAGAAAAGAAAAAAGAATCTGCGGGCACTGTGCAAACGGCGCTCACGTAGATGCCGCAAGTTGGCACGAACGTTGAAGCTACGAAGTGCATACTCGATTTTGCGTCGCGAGAGTACATCAGCATCGTACGTGCGTCGATACTTGTTCTGAAAATGTCTTTTCCGAGATGATCGTAGTATTCAAATTTGTTTCGAAGAATTTAATGAATTTCTTTTCATCTCGACCGACCAGCGGATTCGGGTATTTTATGAAAATTAATTATTATTCAACGCGAAAATAATTAATTTTGACTGAATTCCACTTATGTAATTTTATTACTCAACTAAAAATTTGTATTTTATCGCGAAATGCTGTAGTTGTTGTCAGTTAATGGCCCGAATCGTTTGTTTCACCTGATCATTGTGAAATCAGAAAAGATCGGAATGAAGGGTCGCATAAAGCTTCGGCACGTTCCACGGAATGTCCCGAAGGGCGGACTTCGATTAGTGTCTCGTTAACGTAGACAGCAGCGGCGAGGCAACGGTACGGATTAGAAGCAGGGTTGTACACGCTACTCTCATCGCGTCACGTCGTTTGGTTTACGCCGACGTGTAAACCACGCGTTACCGGGATAGCGCGGTAGGACGAGCTTTACGTGCGTTTGCCTCCCATAAACTTAACGCATAACGCTGCGTTTGGACCGCGACGGTTCGCTACGTACAACCTGCAAATATACAGGGTGATTCGCGCAACTGGCACGTCTGTGTTAAGGGGTTTTATCTAGTGATTCGCGGGAAAATAAATGGATTTTCATGATTTCTTCAGTTATTCTTTTGTAATTGAAAATTCTCGCCCCGCTACAGTTTGACTCGGCACAGTTTGACTCCGCGAATTTGATTGACGAGAATCGCTCTTTCTCTGTCAAACTCTCTTCTCAAATAAATCAGAGACTCTCATCTATCAAACTCGCGGAGTCAAAGTGTGCCGGGTTAAACTGTAGCGAGGCAGACTGAAAAGACCCCCACAAGTTATCCAGGTACGCGGGTTTTGTGGACCACCTTGTATATAAGCACATGGGCATGTGAACCATCGGAATAGAGTGCTTCGTGTCCCGCGAGTACTTGCGGTATTTCCCATTGTCCGAAAGTCCACGACACACGGGGCTCGAAGCCCTCGCGGAATGTAATGAAAACCGACATGTCGCAATAACATCTCGTAAAGGGCACGCCCGTGGTCGTACCTTCTACAACGGTACAAGAGTTCAACGTGTAATTGCGAATTATCTTTCGAATTCGGTAAAAGTGAGTTTTAAATCAACGTCCCGAATTAATTTACGCAGCTCAAACTACGCGCATGAAAATGCATGTTTTTCCATACGTAAACACTACCTTGCCGTTTTTTTTTGTTTATCAGAATAAATTGCCCGTCGTTATTTTCCCCGCGAGACTTTTGCATACTCCGCTTTACCCGTTAAAAGCTATTGCCGGTTGCAGCTGCGATGATTTGTAGATTCGCGTTAATTATACGTTTAGCGAATTGTAACACAGAGGATCTTTCGCCGTTCGTTCCCTTCGTCTTTGGTTCAAGCGCCAAGGCATGAAAGATAAATATACTGCGCCGGGTCGCGGGGTTAGGACGACGTCGAGAGCCTAGAGATAATTTCGTCGTCCGGGAAAACGAAAGTCGTTTAACCCCCGGGACTCTCGAGCTTCTTCGCGAAGAAGGAAGGAGGAAGTAGCGCGAAGACTCCACGGTATCTCCGGTACATAATCTTGAAGGATTTGCCGAGAGATTTCCTACCGAGGACCGGAAGATAGCTCGGGAGAGACGGTGATGAAGAGGGAGACGGAGATAGTGAATAAGAGGGTGGATCGCCGGATGAGATGGCAGTCCCGAGACTTTGGCTGCGGAGTGTATAGACTTAATTATTATAATTTCGTGTGTATACAAAGGCTATATTCAAAAATACAGGAAGAACATAATGATGAATAAATAAACAGCAGCGTTTGCAAGAGTATGATACCAAAACCGTCATTAACTGGAGAAAAAAAGGTTTGTTCGATAGAACTGTTAGAGCTGGCCGACCAGCCAACTAATTCAATGAATGATAATTCGGTAAGGTAGTAATTGAGACTGTTTTGTGGCTACTATGGATTGTGAATTAAACTACAATATTATTTAACAATTGATAGCGTATTGATTTTTCTGTCGTTTGAATAAACAAATATATAAATATATAAGAGAAATAAGAGGGAAATAATAATGACAAAGCGACAATCATTCGTACTAGTAATTTTAATCCGAGTTAGTTTAAAAAAAAAATATTGCCCCCAAATACAGGCCAAGACTTTTGTTTGCTTTGAAATAATACATGGCATGTCAATTGACGAATAAATTGATTAATTACTTACGGAAGCTGGAATTAATCAATCGATTCTGTTCTAAACGACAGACACAAAGTCTGTTTATCTTTGCTACGATTGTATCGGCACGTGAATCCATAGATTTTCACGGCTGCCGCGTACATCCAAAGCCTAACCTACAAGAGCCCGAGGGCTTTGTGCCCCTAACTCCACACCAATTTATCGATCTGCGATAATATCCCTCGTGGGTTCAGCTGGGCGCGTGAGAAGTTAGTCACGCGCTCACGATTCTCCGTACTTACCCCGAGTATAGCACTGTCCAATTTCCGTAATCGCTTAATGAAATCTCGAATTCTATCGCAAGCATCCCTGCAGTTTGGGGCAACGGATTATATAGCTAATGTTGCACCTGGCTCGCCGTACACGGCTTCGGATTCAATCGACGTTTTATTCCCGCATTAGTTTGATCAATCTTGAACATAAATCCTAATATTATTTGCATGATGACACGAACAATGATTATTTATCATTGTTTAATAATTCTCGATTTTATCCTTATTTTGCAATCGATTAATTAGAAAAAAAATTCAATCGAGCTTGCTGGAATGAACAAATTTTTCATTCAAATATGCAAAATCGTAGAATAATTTGTAAGGTGCGTCTTGAATTAAAATAAATTGAGCACAATTAAGCGCACGGAAATAAAATCAATCTCTCGGACTCTCGCCTCCGGTTTCCGTAACCTCATTGCCAAGTTTTTGCAATGCGACAATTGTGGCCTATCTTTTGACGACACGGAAAAAAAATCTCGGAGGACGTGGGTTCTAGTTTCCATTGGGGTCAGACCGCAAGCCCGAACCATCGCCACTGGAGATTCGTTGCACGACTCTTCGCTCGAATTGAGTCTTCGTCCAGTGGTCACGCCGAGCTCCGGTGTATTAGATTTTCTTTGAGGCTGCTAATGGCTCGCTCGTCTCAATGCGTCGAAAGCCCGACCGAATGAATGGACACGCATAACGCACGTTGAATTTAACGACTCGCGCAATATATGCGCACAGCGTGCGAGCCGTAAAGGTCCGATCGTCGAGCGCGCGATGGTGCGGACGCGGGGCTAAAAGGCTTTCGAAATTAATGTACAGAATTCTATGGAATAATATCCCGAAACTAATCACAACGACCGATGGCGTGATTCATAGGGAGAAATGATGTGTTACAGTCGAGTCATTGCGGCTGATAGACCCATCGTGGAATATACGCATGCACACATATTATATTTATTGCTTTCAAAGGATTTATAGTTCTATGGGAAGAAGGATGTGTATGGTAATACGATAAAATCAATATGATAGAATTTTTTTTCTTTCTTACACCGTAGCATATACATGTTTGTGTGTTTCAAAATAAAAAGAAACCCCAAAACCCACAGTAGAATATACAAATAATCAACGAATTTCTGAGTAATAATAACGATAATAATAATCATAATAATAATCCAATCGTCGTCCTAAGAGCATCAATAATTCGGACGTGCTTTCTCCATTCCGGCACGAAGAATCATTTTAGGCTTACCTTTCCCCACGGATTCATAAGCCAACATGCGCGTACGCCTTCTGAAAGAAGGATTATCGTTGTAAATACAGGTTTTTCGGAATTCGAGCGTGTCAAGAGCCGTCGTTTCTATACAGCACGCTTACGTCCACGCCTACGTTAAAAAAAAAAAAAAAAAAAAAAAAAACCGTACAACACCCGCGCTTCTCCCCCGTCCTTCTCCTTTCTTCGTCTTTTTCTTCTCCGTCGTCGTCGTTGTCGTAACTGTCACGCGGTCAAGCATCGCTCGGAACTCCGGCGGCCGCCGTATGTAGGTGACGTAAAAGAGAGTTGCCCCCGGGGCGGGGCTGAGGCAGGAGTCTCGTAAAATAAAGTCCTCGTTCGAGCTGAGAGCGAACCATTACATTCGTTTTTTTTTTATTTTTATTTTTATTTTTATCTTTATTTTTATTAACCTCGGTAAAGCACACGTTGCGATGCACATGGATGTACGGATGTATTTTTCTATCGGTTTTTACGAGCATTCTTGGCCGGTGTAAACTGTAAGAAAAATAAAATAAAACGGTAGCGAGGTTACCGAGCGTTACCGTTTTTTTTCACGGTGCATTTACAGATGCTGGTATTGGTGTTGGCACGCTCGGCGTGTGTACAGATACGGCGGTAGTTTCGACGTTTCTGTCTCGTATTAAAATCACCTTATCTCTGTTTCATTGTCTCTCTTTTTCTCCGGTTCGTGATCTCCACCTACGCTTCGCGATCGACGGTACGCGGCTTTTTTTTCTCTCGCTCGTTAAATTTTATCTCTCCATCACGAACATCGGTGGATCCGCGTATCGAAGGGCAATTCACGTGTCAGCTCCCACGTACAGTATCGGAATAAAAATACCCGGAACAAAAAATTTAACAATCGTCAGAGTCTTTACGAAATAAAATACCCACGTGGTACGCAATTTTTTCGTTATTCTGACGAGTTGGAAATTCGAATGTTGTATCTAAATTCATGTTGTATTAAAGGCCCTTAATGAGCCTTTAATTCTGGTCTAGTTATTTCCAAATTTGCTGCGTCGAGCATTGCGCATCCATTCGTGGGTAATCGTCCCGCATGTATTATCATTATTATTTTACGCCCAATTTTGGACTATTGCGGGGTTGTACCGAACATCAGCATTCAAAGACATTTCCATCAATCCGCGCAGTCATTAGCAACGAGCGGAAAATCAAACCCCGTGACGCGATTGACGAGATACCACGTAATTGACGCTCGATGTTATAACATTTATGTTTACAGCTTTCCGGACTGGTCGTGGGCGGAATCGGCGTATGGACGGTAATATCGAAACACAATTATATCTCCTTGATGGCCACATCGACGTATCCGATCCTGGCTTACGCTCTCGTCGTTGCCGGTGGATTAGCGATAATAGGGAGCTGGCTCGGATGCGGTGGAGTATCCTCGGAAAATCGTTGCGTCCTTCTCGTGGTAAGTGGTCCTTTAAATTTGTACATAAAAGTACGAACTTGATAACCCGTATTAAACCCTTCGCAACCACGGACGTCGTATATCGCGTTTTGTTATCGTCCGTACTTTTGACGAGAAACCGAGAGACCGTCTCACGTTTTTTATGAGACATCTCACGGTCCAATTAATTATCGATACACACTTTTTACGAGGTATCTCGTATCCTGATACAAACTGCAATGCTGTAATTTTGCTGTATGCATAACATCGTGTTTCGATGTATTTAATATGAAACGAAATTGCAAGGGACTCCGATATGTTAATGAAAATTAATTTTACATATTTGCCATTGAGTGGTGTGAATAGAATTAGTAGCGAAGTACTTTTGTCCTTGAGGGACAGGCGCTCAATTCACGGCCTGCCGAGATAACGTTAAACGTTAAACAGTAAATATCTCTTTGGAGGGAAAAGCGAATAAGTATTTTTTTCCAAAAATAAGAGAAGAGAAAAGGGTTAAACTGACAGGGTCGGTTCGCGAGATATCGCGTCCGGAGTTGCGAAAGGGTTTCAAAATATAAAACTCGTCCCTCCCGTGTATTATCCTGTCTGAAATCGTACAAGAAAATGATAAAGACGTGAGTCAAGTCGAGAACTACCGTTCGATCGAACGCAATCAATAACCTTGAACGAGATCTACGGTTATAATACCGGTCCTTGTAGATTCCATCGAGTCGAGAAAATCCCGAGGATCTTCTTCGCGTCTTGCACAAACCCTCGAACGATTAGTCTCAGTTCAATTCGCGGTTGATTAATTATCGTCGTTATGCCTGGTGGGATTACTCGTTGACGATGTTCGAAGATGTGGGGTGCGAAAATTGATCGTAAGCTCGGACGGTCGCTGTCTTGGACGATGGGAATGTGAGGAAGCTCGAGAGTTGAGAGAGAGTGTGTGAGAGATAGAGACCGAGACGGCCAAGCGAGCTTAGTTGGTCCCCAAGTCGAGTTATCGGTCTTGGTTGCTGCACTGACAATCCAAGAGCAACTTCGCTTCGTGCACCAGATGCGTATTTCCACCACCGACTGGCTTATCACCACCATCATAGTCTCCTCCTTCCCTCTCTCACCCGCCCGAACGGCTAACTCTCCGCCGTCTTGGTTCATCTCCAGCTTGATTCTCCAGCATCTCGTCGTCTCGCAACGCACTCGAGCTCTCTACCCAACGTCCTATACACATAATATAGAACCGAGTTCGAGGGCATGTTATGTACTTTGGTTGTGGCACAACCGTGTCCGTAACGACGCAATTTCGCATCCGAAACACAGATTCCCATGAACTATGTACTCTCCTAGTGAGTTACGTACACGAACAGTCGGTGAAGCCCGGGGCCACTCAATTCACGGCCGGATTGTTCGAAATTACCATAATTTCGTATGGGGATACGGGGATTGTACGTGCAGCGTCGTGGCCTGAGTACACGATACTTGGACTTGGGAACTGATTGACCGAGAATAGAGAGCGTGTGTGTGTTTCGTCTATTTTAGATCGCAAAGTTTTAGCTCGACGTCTCGTGTATGAGATTGGATGTGCGATGCTGCTCGGCTGTCACGTTTTCTTCGAGAGGTTTTGGTTCGAACCTTTCGTCGATATTCGGATTCGTCAACGTTGTTTCATTCTTAGGGTATCCGCATACCCATTGCCCGAATTTCTTGAATGAATGCGTTGAGATGACACGGGATTAATTCTTTTGTAAATTCGACGATTAGCCACGATCTTGAGGAAGGGTCGGAAGTCCTTTTACCGATATTTGAACATTTCAGATCATTGATAGAAGATATTGACGGAAAAATCGTAGATAGTCGTTCGGTCGAGTTCGACAGGTTTCGAGACAGGTTCAGAAAGGAGGAAACGAACAGCCGTTACTCGGTATATTAGAAGCATTGGAATTGAAATTAATTTTCATATTGTTTTATTTGTATTTCAGTAATAAATTTACATAAATTTATTTAAACATTTATTATTATTTTTTAAAATTTATTTTATGTTTTTTTTCATGAGTGATTTTTTAAAAAGTCCTGTGGCAAGCGATTTTCCTTCGAATTTCGAGATACTTTTGTGTATTTCAATTATCGCACTCTCGATGAGCTTTTCATCGGCAGAATTTCCGCCCTTTTCCTCCTCCTTCCCTCTCCGCCATCTCCGCGCCTTCGTCGCAGCCGCCGGCCAAGACTTTCAAGTATTAGAACACGCGAGACATCAATTGTCACGGGGTCGAGTAATAAAACTTCGAATCACTTCCTTGCTCGTATCCCGCTCGACTCCCGAGGCAAAGAAAGACGAGCGCCCGCGATATATACGCCTACATCGCAGCAGCTGTAGCATAGGTGTGCGTTTCCTTTGCGAGCGAAGGCTGTACACGTTGCTACCCAATGCGGATATTACTTTTTTCCACGCGCAATAGTGTGTGCCAATATATATATCTATACAGCCCACGTGGTCCGGATGTTCACTCTCGCAAAGTGTACTTGATATTGGGCTTGCCAGCGGGGACAAAGCAAACGGAACAAACTCGAGTCTCCTGCCGGCGTCGCTTCTCCTGACAATCTGATCGGAATTGATGGAGTTTCGAGGTCATAGTTCGCTTTCTTTTCTTTCTTTCCTCAGGCTCGTACGTTCCACAAGCTGTTGCATGATAAAGAACGTGTAATCAAAGATGTGGAAGTTGCCCGAGCGTCGAACCGAGGATCGTGCGAAATCAATTGATTTATCTCGACTATTGATTCCAAAATAGACTGGACTTGTATCGTTGAACGAACTGGTCATTAGATTTTTTATTTCTTTCAGCACATGCGCAGTGAATTGAGGGTCCAAACCAGTGGGATGATTCGAAAATCCGTCATTTTTCATAATTTTTCTTTTGCCTTTTTAAAAATATAACAACTAAAATAATAAGAATTTGTCGATGCTATTTTTACCGTCAAGATTGGAAAAAATGCAAGTTTATAAACGTGGATAATTTCATAACAGTCTCTTCATATATTTTTCTCAATTATCTTTACGTCGGGTTCGTTTCCAACACCTTTGCATTAATCGTTTCTTTTGAGATTCGAGTTCTCGGTTTGCATACGCTCAGGACCGTTCGCACAAACGATTTTTTTATTTCGCGAACATCTGCATGTTCGTGCGAATCGTACGTGCCGGCAAGAAGCACGGCCGGCAAACGGTGACTCGCGAACAAAGTTATCTCTCCAACGCCTGCCTGTTTGAGTGCGCAGCTAGTACCGACCGCAATATGTATAAGCCACGTATATAATTTATCCGCGACAATGCGCGTTATGGCCAGAGAAGCGAGACCTTATCTTATCGCGGACGTGTGCTTAACATATGCCTCCTTCAACACTATGGTATATTCCTGCCCACTTGAACCACCCACCTACCGACAGAGCCCATGGTACAGTTGCGAATACGCCTCTACCTTCATTCGCCGTGCGCGTCGTTGCGCTCTCTCGTTATTCTTCTCTCGTATGGGCTTGCATGTGCTCGACGAGATTCGAGGATTGCTCGAGTAGGGGTACAAGTAACACCCTCAAGAGTAATCCAACTCCGTTATGGTTATTTGTTCGTGGAAGGCCTTATTGTGTTCAAGCTGTGCATTCCATTTTTTGTACGAACTGATTATCGAAGGTTTCAATGGGATCTATGGGGTGCAGTCCCGATGAAAGCCAAGGGGCGATGCCCTGGTGGGGTTGAGAGGGGAAAATCCAGTGTGGTAACGAACGACCGGTGGTTTTCGTTTCCGTTTCCACCTCTTTATCCATTTTTTTCACATGGTACCATTTTATTTTTCATCGATAAACTTTTCGTACATCCTCTAGAACGTTTCAAGCATGTTCTGTAATAATTTTAACCCTTCTCGGACTAATAGTTTTCTCGCAATTGCTTTTAAAAACTGACGAGTGTCATCCTCATCAAAGTAGAGTTGCAAACGTTGACAATAGCCAGGGGTGGGGATGGTGGATGAGGGAGAGAGGAGAGAATTCGCAAGACCCAAAGGCGTCCTGGAGTTTGGCAAGACCTGAGCTCTTGTTGGGGCACAATGGACCCGACTAAGCGTTTTAATTTGAATGAGAGCTTCCGGAGTCAGGTAACTGAGCAACTTTCGTATAATCCCGGAGTGATTAAGGATTACGGAGTTTGGAGTATTTAGGATTGCGCCGGATAGCCAACTAACCGTTTGACTCTCGAGTTCTATGGAGAAACCAGAACTGCGCGAGCCATATTCGCGTCCTCGTCGCGCTTCTCGGCACAATCGTAAAACGTAGCATAGATTCTATGGAACGGTGCATAAAGCCCGTACGCCGCAGCGAGTCCCTGCGATAAATCGGCCTTAATTGAGAGTTAGAGCGCGCGCGAGAGAGCGAAATCGGGGGGGGGGGGGCGGTGCGGCGAGAAGGGGAAGAGAAAGAGTGCCCCGACACATCGTTCACCGGTTTCGCTAATCTAACCGTACATACGTATCTATCTATGTATATACGCGGACATGCACGTATATAACGACGCGATTATCTTTAATTCCTCCTAAATGATAGTTAAGCGCCCTTGAGAACCGTCGCTAACCGCACTAGCCGCACTCGTACGCGGTCGAAAGAGAAATAAAAAGAAAATACTAATAGCAGGAGCTTTATATGCAGCGACACGCAGCTACATCCTCCCTTGGTTACATTACTATCACGAAAAAATGTTTGTAACGAGAATTAGCATTATCCCGAAGATTTTTCAACGATTTAAAGTGCTATTATTTTTCTTATTAATTCCAGAGGCTTTTTCTTTTGATATAGTAAAATTAAATTGTGTCGCCTGCATTGGAATTTTTTTAGGTATTTACGTCTCTGTAATAATCTGACGAGAAAAAATATATAGATTGAAGCAATGAGGCCTCGTTGTCAGATTTATCATATAATTTCGTCAATTACTTCCGGCAAAATACAAAATTGATTCGGCAATTTGATTTTTTTCTTCACAATCTTTCTCGTGAATCGAATCTTTTTTTTTTCGACCCGTTAGTATCTTCCGCGATAATGTTGAAGACAAGTCGAACAAATTTATCACGCGTTGCAAGGACAACAACGGCTCAAACTCGTTTCGAACCAGTTTGTCGAATGCCCGCGCCCGTCCTCTCGCCCGTATGCCGTCCCCGTGCAAACGCTCCGAGGCAGAGCGGCATTACTCCCTAAGTACCCTCCCGGTCTCGGTGCCACAGTACTTATCGCCAATTTATGCCCGTGAGCGTCGGCGGTGGCGGTACCCGCGTGAGAGCGATGACTATAGAATTGGCGCGCGTGAAACGAGAGGGATATATATCGGCTACCATGCCATGTACCTACATCCGCCGTGTATCCGACCGTGGTAACACCACGTCGGAAACGTTGTAAAATCTCGTCGATGCGATAGGCCGTGATTGCAAGCGAAGAGGTACTTGCGACCAACGCTGATGATGCGCAACCAACGCTCAGACCTCGTTGTACCGACCAAATCCCAGCAGTATAAACTCGTTTATTATATTCCAACGTCTTACGCGCGAGTACTTTGAGAACCGAGAGTTTACTTTGCCCAGTGCGCGCGTACCCTACAATCTATATTCTCTTGTTTTATGTCTTTCGCGATAAATCCGCGAATATATTTGCCCGTCGGACGATCGTTATACAAGCTACACGGTAATGCGCGGTAGTGCGGGCCAGTCGCATGTATATCGCGCGTGTCGAGTACGATAAGAATACGTTTGTACTTCGATATAATGAATGACGAAAAATCTTTCGTTTGAATTTCAAGAGTTTCCGACTCGCGGCTTATCATTTTGTCTTGTGCCGCGCGAAGTTGCGCGAGGCGCGGTTGTGCGACAGCGGTGAGGGTTGGCGCGGAAGGGAGGGTTTGAGTATTGTGCTTTACGGAGGGGAACTCGGTAGAAGAAAGGGAGAAAGACTCGGAGCTCAAAGCGTTTCTTCGTCGTTGAACACGTTAACCGTCGTGCAATCTCGCGGCAGTAAACATTCAATGAGAATGAAGAGAAAGTGCGGGAGATGGGGAGCGAGTGAAAGACGGCGGAAGGGCGGAGGGGGGGTAGAAAGAGAAAGAGATAGGGCGATGTGCGACCGGAAGGGTACCGGCAGTCAGCTTCGCCGGATTAATGTCTTTATAATTGCACACGGCTCTTTTACCGCGTGCTATGTGACGTGTAGCCGTATAACACGGTACGGCCAGCTCCGCAGATACGACGTTGCACCGGCAAACTGCACCGCAAACGCAGCGTGTCGAGGGGTGGTGACGTACTACCAGGGAAAGACAGTCGAGCGGAGTAACTGTCCGCTGTATTATTCAAGCTAGTGAATTACTGAGATCGTTGTTTTCTGAGAAGTTATTGAGGTGGAATTCTTACTTATTTGTTGGTTTATTTATTTATTTATTTATTTATTCATTTAGTTAATCTGCCGTTCATCCACCTATCGGGGACTTATCAGCGTAATTTATTCATTACGGATTGATATCAAGCTAGCGGAAAACTATAAAGATAGTCGTCATAAGCTTTTTTTCGTCGTATTCCAGGTGGCTTCAAAATATAAACCAGACTTTCAAATCGAACCCTGTAACTACCATATAAAAATACATCTTCCTCAGATGCAGAATAAATCCATTTACCAGACTCTCTACTGCTAGCTCGACGAAGGTAAAGTATGGGGTTTTCCGTTATTTCTCTGTTCCACAATTAAAGAAACAGACAGATACTATCCACTGCAATACGCAGTGCATAGTACGAGCATAGTACAGTAGCAGCCGGAGAGATATAGCATAGTTAATATTGCAGTGAAGCAGAGTCCGGCTTCGATCCTGCTAATGCAATGACACACACAAACACACACACATACACATACGCATTGTCGATTCAGCTGGCGTGTTCGGAGATCCGAAGCGTGCGGGCGGCGCTGTCTCGACCGTCCGGGCATCTTGCTCGGCTTTGCCGTGTCCGTTCGTCCACCTCCTCTCCACACCCCCACATCCCTCTCGCCCCTCCCCACGTCTCGATCCTCGCCCCCGCGACTCAACTGCAACATCATCGTCTCGTAAAGTCGAGAGTGCCTTGGAAGCTTCTCTTACACACAGCACGGAACAAAATTTCCGGTACGGTCGCGTGTGTTCGGTACTCGAGAGGGCACGCGGCACACGCCTCCGCCTCCTCCGCGCCACGAGCCATCGGCTGTGAAGCAACGGGCTCTGGGTATATATATATATACTCGTGTACATACGTATATATATATATATTTATGACGGAAAGCGTCTGCATTCGCCTTCTGGCCGCACGTTCGAAGTACGTAGTAACGTAGACTTTCCGGAGCTTGTCGAGTACTATATGTCCGTCAGACGTGGGGAGTTAGAGATCGAGATCGATCGGACCTACGGAAGATGGACCAGACGTTTTGACAATTAATCCTTCTTGAGGTGTCAAGGTTTTTCTTTTAGTTATTTTAGTTTTATTTTTTTTCTTAACAAAATGCGTATGCCGTTTGTTGGTGAATGATGGTATTAACGATTGAATATTAGTATTCATTGGGAAATAAGCATTATAAGACGTTTATTTCACGGAAATAATAATTAAATCGTATAATCGAATCGTTATTCGTTATAATTTCGTTATATAACGAAATCGTTGACTAAATTCACACTCAATCTTTCATTTTTAATCACAAAATATAAAAATCCAAACGGGAACGATGGAATCTGTAATTTCAAAAGATAAAATATTTGTGGGTATCAGGATTTTAGTCTGACTCACCTTCGTTGAGAGAGAACGTAGATTCTCAACGTAGACTATATCGTACGGCGCAACCGAATCGTAGATCCCTCGTCACTTCTCCAATGCTATATTTGGTAATCCGACGGAAAGCTGTTTCCACTATACCCATTAAGTCTTGTCGCGTTCCCATACGAGCCCGTTTGGCCGCCCCTCTCACGGTTCGCGGGAGAGATCGATATCGATTAATCGTTCCGCGACTGGGTCATCGTTCTTCCACGCGTCACCACGCTAGGCACTATATCTCTCGTCGACATGGGCCCGCTTTGCCTCTCTCGCTACCCATCCCAACTGTCAATTACCATACCCATACCGTAATGCTCCTGCTGAATTTCCAATTCGAGGGTTTACTACATACGCGCGTGCACGTATATATCACAAACGTATATTATCGCTGGACCCATAGTTATATAGATGTATATATATCTATAGTAGTTGCAGTGACGCGTTAATTCATCGCCCAGCGATCCGATAATTTCTCTCCGCATGTTGATCAGTACTCTCGATTTAACCACCATGAAATCTAACCCCCGTTGTACGAATTCCACGGACCATCGCATTACGTTTGGGAGGTTTCCGAACCTCGTTGCTCGTACTGCCAAATTGGACTCGCGCACAGAGCCCGTACCCTATTTTTGATGATTAATTTGTCGAAATCTTTAAGACCTAGGACTTTTGTTATTATTTTTTTGTATGCTTGGACCGAATCGCTATATTCCAGAATTTTTGTTATTATTTTAGGTTCAGTAGTTTCGGTAATATTGGGGCAGGGGTGGAATCGTCTGTTTTCGCATATTTTTCAAAATATCTGAATAGGCTACATGAAATATAAAATAACATACGATACATGAAATGAAAGAATAATGTTTTCCAGTATCTAATCAGCCCTCTTCAAAGACACGGAACTATAAAAACATGCACAAATTGAGGTTACCCATCAATCAATTAACATTCAAAACCACATTTTTGCATACTCACCCTATCGAAATATTGATTAAAAACGAAAATTATAAAAAAAAACATAAAATCATGATTGATTCAACTCACCCCGGTCCCTGTAATCAGGGATAGGTACAAAATTTATGCGCATAAATTTTGAAATTCGCCGTGTAACGTTACGGGAATATAGTTCGGATCGTTTCCATATAACGTTTGCGGATGTAGTCGATATCGGGAGTTACGGTAGATACGTGTGTGCGCCCACGAGCTGGATGCTGCTGCGGAGGGACCAATTATTTCGTGGCGGCAATCCATACGCTTGGGAAGCCCCTCGCGCGTCTCGCTCGCGATCCCCACGATCTACATGCACATATATGTATATATATATTCCTCCGGTATGTTTACGTAGGGCACATGCAGATATATACGTGCCGGGTACGCCCGTTGGAGGTAAGCCGTCCGGTTGGCGTCGTTCGTTGAGACCGCGAAATACAGAGATTTCCTAAAGGGGCCCGGTGGGAAGCTTCTGCGGGGTCTGTGTTGGCTCAGGTTGGATACGCGCGGGCGAAAGACACCGCGGATGGCGAACAGAGAGTACGAAAAGAAACGGAAAAAGGGAAAAAGGGAAGATCGTCGTACATAGCCGCACGCGGTATGCACGAGAACGGGAGTCCCTCATTACGCCATGCAAATACGCCCGGATACGAGCGTTGACGACGACCACCGCCACGACTATTCTATGGCCCTTTTACTCCGGGCTTGGACCGCGAGAAAATAACCGCGAAGATTGTAATAACGAAATCACGGAAACACGAAGAAGGATTAGAACGACGAGGCGAGGGGAAAAAAAATGGGAGAAAGATATGAAGAAAATATCACAAAAGAAATAAATGAAATTTACGGATTTAATTTGTACGAGTGTGAATACTCGTGAGAATAGAATTGAATTACTGGGAAAGAATTATTCTGTAGCACACGATTTTGTTTACATAACGGAAAGAGATGAGAACGTAGATGGAGGGATAAAAATGGTAGAATGATATGACAAAAACATCACAAAAGTAATACTCGGAATTGTACGGATTTAATTTGTATGAGGTTTGTTTCTTGTGAGAATAAAATTAAATTATCGAGATAAAAATTATTCTGCCACTTTACAATCCATAAAATCAGCTGTGCAGCGAATTTTCTCCTACGCAGGAAAAATAAAAAATCTAAAAAAGAGAAAAAAACAGATTTTACATCAACTCGTACCCGAGTGTGTACGTAAGAAACGAATATCTCGCAAGAAAATTTTCCTCCGGTGAAACGAGTATTTCAAATGTCGGTGTATCGAGTACGGCACTAATTAGACATTCGCCCAGTGTGTTTACAGCTCCGACGAGCTCTCGCCTCGAGGCTCCGAGCTCTCAAACCAATCACTCACGTTCTTATTATTTCTTTTTTTTCCTTCTTATTGCGTTGCTCGCAACCGGCGTCGTGGCACCAGGATACGATGAACTCTCGAAGTACAAATCGACGTTGAGATGAGTGCACCGAAGAGCGAAGCTTTACGCGCCCTTGGCTCACCGGCGAAGCATTCAACTGAATAATTTTCGCGATTGCTGCGCTGCTGCGGCGCTGCTACACGTTATTGCGAACAGTGCGTTGAAACATCCAACGCTCGGAAGCTGGGTAACTGCTGCGAGTAAAAGCATAATATACGCGTACCCACGTATATTTCCATGGCCGCAGCGAGCGAGGAAGCTCAGCCAGCGGCAGCGGGCCGACGCGGAGAGCAGGGCTTTAACGTGCTTGCCGGTGGACTCGGTTAGCACATCTGAATTTTCCACAATAGCCATGAATATGCAGTGAAAAGGGTTTACAGAGCATATCGTCTGCGCTACTGGTTACTCGCGCTGTGCGGAAAATTATGGAAAATCAGCGAGAGCACCGTGAGAAGGGACTGGAGACGGACTCGAAGCTCCGAGTACGGAGTTCCGAGTGGATTTGCTTCTTCGATCGTATACGGAGGAATGAATTTCGCTGATACGTTACGGAGATACCAACGATTCGAGTCGGGCTACGATTTTTACGGATTTTAACGTTCTCATATGGTTATATATTTCATTCGATTAGGTAGGTCAATACAGCAAGACTGATTGACAACGTTTTTTAAAATTATTATTATTATTATTATTATTATTATTATTATTATTATTATTATTATTATTATTATTATTATTATTATTATTATTATTATTATTATTATTATTATTATTATTATTATTATTATTATTATTATTATTATTATTATTATTATTATTATTATTATTATTATTATTATTATTATTATTATTATTATTATTATTATTATTATTATTATTATTATTATTATTATTATTATTATTATTATTATTATTATTATTATTATTATTATTATTATTATTATTATTATTATTATTATTATTATTATTATTATTATTATTATTATATTATTATTATTATTATTATTATTATTATTATTATTATTATTATTTATTATTATTATTATTATTATTATTATTTTTCTTATTATTATTATGTACAAAAGGAAAAATAAATGTTTTGATCTTGAATTGAATTTTTTTTAAATAACCTAAATTATAATGTTAATAATGATAATATTTGATCAATAATGATGATGATAGTAATCAAAATTATTATTTCCTGGACTTATTCGATTTTGCCTCCAAACCACAGATTCACCCATTTTTATTAGTAATCTATTCCAAACCTCGCTTCACATTTTTATTTTCACGCATCACACTTTAGATACTTTCCCGCGTTTCCCGAAGTTTCTTCTTGGTCATTATTTCCTAGCGGGCAATAGATCGTGAAGAGAGTTACGGGAACGATCATGAGAGCATAGTCGTTCCTCGTTTCCAGAAGCGAAGGCGTTTTACCCGACGTGCGAGATGAGCAAGGTACGCTTTTATAGCAGTAAACGCGTTTTACCGGGTCCACGGCCTTTCCGAGTATAGTTTAAGGGGTAAACGAGAGGCGTTATTTGTACGCCTTGGGAACCTCAAGACGCTCGGATGTTGATCCGACCGCGTGGGTGGCTGCCACTATTTTTCTTCTTTTTTTTTTATTTATTCTACTTCTTCTTCTTCTTTTTTTCACGCGTATATCGTAAGAGATTCCGGCGTGAAGGGAGTGGTAAAAGGGCGTGCTTCGATGCCCCGAGCGGCCAAGAGTAGACACGGGACATTACATGGATATACGCGCTAGTGTAGCGGACGTAGTCGAAGTCACAATGTTTCAGCTGGGTCGCCTTCTTCCGTGACTTTAAAATGAATACGAATGAAGTACGAGCTGCATATGGATAAGGGGTTCATACGTATATGTATGGGTCGCTTTATCACCGAATGAAAATTTATTCCACGGCCATGGGATGCGCCTTCGAGAGCTCATCTCGTGTCAAACTCTCGTTCGTCCCGCTCGAACCGAACCGCATGATTCTGCAGTTACGTAAATCGTTCTTGCACGAATCTCGTTTCTACAGTATCGATGATACTGGAAATATTCGGTCGATAAAATGATTTTTTACAGGATTCGAACGGTGGTTTTACATCGAAACTGTTTTCATGGGGTTTTTTCTCGTTTTTAGTGTGATTTTTTGAGATTTAAAAATGTTGTGATGGGGTTGTATGATGTTGATAGAGCTGAATAATCGGGAAATCGCGGTGGGATCGAGTATTTATTCGATTTCCGTCGATTAATTTCCGCTAAAATGACAAACCTCGTCAATATTTATTCTGAGAGCAAATAAAATATTCACGCCCTTTTAACCATATCGATTAATTTATGTTTGTACGTGTGATTATTGTTTTGCCGAAAAGTTTATTTGTTGTATGAATTTATTTGTTCATAAATTTATTTATTTATTTTATTTATTTCTTTATTCATTTTTGCAGTACATTTTCGTCGTGATGGCAGTACTCGTGCTTGAGGCCGGAGTTGGAGCTCTCGCTCGACTTTACGAGGAGCAAGTCGGTCCTGAACTCAATATGACCCTCAATCGAACATTCCTCGAGAATTACTCCGTGAGATCCAGAGAAACTAAGGCCATTGACCAGATGCAGATAGAAGTGAGTAATAAAGATTTTTATTTAATTCAAAAACTCTGCAGTAGCTGAATTTTTTTAAAATTTTCTTTTAGAAATTTACTTTTTAACTTCCCGATTTTATAGGGAAGTTGTTGTCTCTTGTATTATTTCATCGGTTGAGGCATCGATATCCAATGATTTTCTTCTCTGTAAGCATACACAAACAGTATCGTAAAGACGAAGCCTGGTAGACGATATCCCGTAAACGATCGTTGCGTTGCCCGAGCGCAGAACTCGCCTCCGGAACGTAATGGGCCCAACAATTTGTTCCCTCCCGAGCTCACCACAGATCGCTACCGGTATATCCACACCGTCGCTTCTCGACGACCATATTATCCTCCCAGCCGATCGAATATATTTATAAGGGTCCTCACGAATTTTCAACCGTGATTATCGTAACTGAAACTAAAGAGAGCTCAAACAATTTTTAATCGATTCTCGCGCAATATTTCATTATTTATTTATCTATTTAATCATAATTTTTCTTTAACATTGTATTTATTACATTCAATTTCTGATGAACAACGATTTCTTTTTCGTCGATTTTGCAGTTCAAATGCTGCGGTGCTGTGAGATTCGAGGATTGGCTCGTGAGTGAATGGTCGAAGGACGAGGATGTTCAGCGTGAAGGAAATCTCGTACCCGATAGCTGCTGCAAAACCGTGACTCCACTCTGCGGAAAGCGAGACCATCCGTCGAATATTCAATATACGGTGAGTCCCCCCATTGAATCTACCTCAATAAAATTATGTTCAATCGGAAATACCTTGGATACTGATGTCCGAAAAATAATAATAATAATAATTATTATTATTATTCAATTATAATAATATAATATATTAATATATAATATAATATAATTATAATATAGTTAATTATATTATAATTATATTATAATTAAATAATAATAATAATAATAATAATAATAATAATAATAATAATAATAATAATAATAATAATAATAATAATAATAATAATAATAATAATAATAATAATAATAATAATAATAATAATAATAATAATAATAATAATAATAATAATAATAATAATAATAATAATAATAATAATAATAATAATAATAATAATAATAATAATAATAATAATAATAATAACAATAACAATAACAATAACAATAACAATAATAATAATAATAATAATAATAATAATAATAACAATAATAATAATAATAATAATAATAATAATAATAATAATAAAAATAATAATAATAATAATAATAATAATAATAATAATAATAATAATAATAATAATAATAATAATAATAATAATAATAATAATAATAATAATAATAATAATAACAACAATAATAACAACAATAAAAATCGATGCCAAACATTACAATGGATTTTGAAAGAAATGTAATGCATTATTTTCGTTTAATTTCAGGGTTGCATATACAAGTTCCAAAACACGACGAAGGATCATTTGATCATTCTCGGTGCCGTTGGATTGGGTTTGTCGGTGCTCGAGGTATTCGGTATTATTCTGGGTTCCTGCCTCTACATAAAATTAAGACACGATTTCGATGACTGAGAATTACTTCACCACGAGGACAATAACAACGGCCGATCGTGGTGCAGATACGCCCAAGATCGTGTCTGACAGGAGGACTAGCCCTAAGTGGCCTGACTTCGCCGATTAATTCAAACACTCGCAACACAATCGAGTCGGTGTTGAATTATTTCCTTTCTTTTTTTTTTTTTTTTTAATTTTTAATTTTGGAAATGCACTCATCGTCGGTTCGCTCGTTCGTCTCGAGCGAATTTCCACTCGCCTCGAGGGCCGACGATACGTTCGACGTTCTGAGAATTGTTCGAACCCGACGAATCTGGACTCTTATAAATATTCGTTGCGTCGCTATTTATAACGAGAATAAAAATGAATAATCGTGAATCTCTTCCTCCCTCAACGTTTCGCTTGCGAGCGAGCCAGTGGCGCTCATACATTCGTTTTTTTTTTGTTTTCTTTTTTTCAATCTTTTATTTTCAAACCTTGACGCAGGCGTCCAGGTACAAAAAATGTTTGAAATTTCGATACTGCCAATACGGGATACAACTGTATATTGTAATATTTGAAACGAAGCGAACGTAAATGATTTTGCAAAAGTGAAAAAAAAAAAAAATTAATTAAAAAATCGGAAGCGCGGTCGAAATAACCGCGCGGTTAAAACCAAATACGACCAATAAATTAACGACTGAACGTCTTGCGATCGAAACGAATCGCTCGAGAAAATTCTTTGCCGCAATCACCAAAAAGAGATCCGAGGCGAACGGATTATTCTCTGCCTTTCTCGTATACATTGCGGAATATTCCTACTTGGAAAATCGTCTAAAAAAAAAAAAAAAAGGAACATATACATATATATAAAAAGAGGGGAAAAAAATGAATAAAGTCAAGCGTAAGAATGTGTGTTTAATAAAACGAAATATTTAGCGTTTAAAATCTTTACTCGTTCCATTCGTGCGCTCGCTGTGCCGATACTGCCAATAAAAAATTCGATGGAATGATATAAAATCTGTAGTGAAGTCAATATTTGCAATTAGAAAACGTTATACGGTTTTCAATCGACACCCCATTCGCTATATGTAATTCCGCGCAAAGAAAAACGAAATCTAAGAGAATAAAACACGAAAAAAATTTCCCGCATGCGTGAGAATAAGAAAAAATGTTTGTGTGTAAGTGTATAAGTTAAATCTCGCGATTCTGAAGAATTGTGAGACGACGCGAGCGTTTTTTTGTACTGTAGAGTCGGAATCGCGATTATACGAATAAACCTACAATAGGGCAAAAAATAAAAATAAAAATAAAAATTGTATAGAATCGTACAAAGTGCCTTTGTAATCGATAAGCGAGAGCGATGATTTAAATTTTGAAAAAAAAAAGAAAAGAAAAGAAACTTATTCCCGAACTATTCGTTTGTTTCGTTGTTTTTTTTTTTTTACTTCGGATGCTGTAATTGTGGTTCTCATTGTCAGATTATATTTGTAATTCCCCGATGCACGCAAGTAATGCCTCCAGACAGTATTCACTCGACTAATTGCGTTCTATGGGTGTGAAATGTTAATTACTGCTCTATTATTTATTAAATGAAATTTTTATCTTTATTATTAATTTTATTTCCGCGCAACGATTTTCGAGCAAAAGTCTTCGAATTTTATTCGTACGAATATCGAAGTTATCGCTCTACTAACGTTGCGTTATAATATATTATTATTATATAAATATTATACATATTGTATATTGTACATATCAAACGCTATTCTGTTACGAATAAATATGAAAATCAACATAAATCGTTCCTGCAGTGACAACTGAATTTTTATTAACCCGCAACGAGCGTAGCACGTTGGCATGTGAACGATTATTTTGCGCAGACAGGTGCGGAAAAGATCGTCGTGTACCTTGTAAACGCAGACATAAAAAATACGTTGCGTTTTGTACGTAAACCGCAAATTCTCGAACATCCGCATAATTGTTCATGCAATAAAAAGCTATAAACTTCAGTTGTTCGATTCTTCTCCCCGGCCATTTTGAAAAAGTCGTTCTCACCTGCGTTTCCTTGTCATTCCAGCAGTCGGTAATAAAGGTCACCGGTATTATTAATATAATAACTACGACGTACGTTGTTTATGCACGGAGACTTCCCAATTTATCGGTGGCGAGAGTGGCGGCTTCGTAACAAAGCACGGTACGTTTTCCTGGAGCGACCGCTTGGGGCGCTGCGATCGAACAATGTCCTACACAGATTCACTCTCTGTATCTGAGATTATTTTTATATCCGTACTTAAAATCATATCGGGGTGACGGTCAGATAGAAAGGGGCTGAGCTGACGTGCCGTTGCTCAATCGTATGTTCTATTGCTTAATCAAATGTACGATGTACGGCGTCTCAAAAAATTAAATGGTGGACGATGGCCTCTGTGATAATGGCCCCGTGTCAGTTTGCCCCGATTCTCCTTCCCTATTCCCGAGAACCCCAGCGACGAGGCAAACTGACACGGGGCAAACTGACACCGGGTCGATCATCCACCATCCCCTCCGGACACCCGCGAAATCCGCGCGGTTTGCAAACGCGCAGCTGCCCGCCGTCCCTAAATCAGCCAGAATGTTATCTACAGCTACCAACCGTTGGCTTCTCACCGCATCGTTTCTTCCATCCCAACCGACTCCGATCGAGTTCCCAAAATCGTCGCATCGTTCGCTGCACTCCACAGGGTCACAAAGGATAAAAAAAAAAAAAAACAAACGCGCACAAGAAAAAAAAACAACAGAAAATGCTCGTCTGAAAATGGTGAGACGCACGCAACCTCCGAACGTTTAACGAAATGAAAAATAAATGTCTAAATTAATAAGTAAATAATAGCACGGGTGATGATAAATAATGTGAGTGTCGAATTTATTTTCCGAATGTTCGTTAAGTATCGATAAATACGTGTCACGGAGGCAAAACCAACGAAAACTGCTGACGAAGGTATGGGCTATATACGCTTTGTTTATGGAGATCAGCTGTATTGCCAAACAATCGTGTAAATTTTATTTTTACTTTTTTTTATTTATAATTTTTTTTTTCTAACAGCCGTTCGCGATTTTATTATCGTCGGGGGGGGAGGAATTTTCGCGATTGCGAAAAACGAAAATTTTTGTCGCGCGATGCTCGTCGAGTTAATGTCACGTCATATCGCAGATACGAGTTTTTCACTCGTACGTCACAAACACAACCAGTGGCCAAAAAAAAAAGCAAAAAAAAAAAACCATCAAATGCGAATAAAATTAACGCGTACCGTCGTGAAAGATTGACGAAAAGCGTGAATGTTGCATATCTTCACGTTTCCAAAACGTACATCGAATACGTTGCATCTAATCGTTGCATCTTTCAGAGGTTAGGGACACCTCACGAATCTCATACTGTCATTGTATATCGTATTAATGTTGTTATTATTTTTTTCTTCCGCGAACGCGAAAAATAAATGGAAATCCGTTGAGCCACGATCTCGTTTCGTTGAAGAGAGACGGACAATACACGTGAACGGTCGTATACCCCTCAGATTGGTGTTGTTATTTCTCAGGAAATTCAGCAATGCGTTGTCGACGCTTTGATTCTGCGTCTCACCTGCATTTTAGATGTTCGGATTGCGACTGTCGATCGAGCGGTAGTTAATTAAACCTAAATGACATGAAAGAATGAAACGTGACACTGTCATAACCTGCGTGGAGTCGAACCGCAGAGCAAGAACGGTAAGGCTCCGTTCGAGAAGCCAACGAATCCGTTGTAATGTCCATTGCATGCATTTGTTTATTTTCTTTTGTTTCGTTTGTTTTTCTACAATTTCATTCGTCCTGTGGCGCATATCGTTGTCATTACCATATTCTATCAACGTTTGCAGAATTATGCGGCAGATAAGAGATTAGGAGTTTTGTTTTCTTTCCATTTCGCAGTCTTGGAGTCGATAAGCGACTGCAAAATATAGTAAATGGCACGACGGATTCCGGAGTTTTGTCTTTTGTAGATAATGAAAAGAGGCAAAAAATATATTATTCACACGCCGCATGAAATCGATATTTGTGTATTGACAAGTTTTATTTGCCGCATTTTGCTGTATAACTTGTTACGTGCCTGGTTCGATAATAGAATGCTGATATTCCTAGCACAAACATGTCTGTAAATCCTAGTGTTGTGGAATAGTTCAACCATATACGCAGTCTTCGAGTAGTCCACATTTTGTTGACAAATAAGTTTAAACATATACCCAACTTTATCACAAGCCTTCAAAAACTCTGGTAATTCGTAGCACTTTAAATATAATTTGTTTTCGTATCTGCTATGATTTTCTTCAGCAACGTTTGTTATTCTAGTGTACAATCATCTATGTTAAGCCACTTCTATCGTTCGATTCGCAATTTCATACCTGCGTGTCATTAACATCGATATAAATTTGTCATTTGCACAAACTTCTGTCTTTCCTACCGGATAGACTCATCACGAGAGCAATCGGGATAAGTAAGCGTGCGAATCATGAATATTTAATAATTTCACAAAACAGCGGCAGCTATGAATGATCGAATGGATCGATTGAGAGACGCACCTTGTATAAAAATCTGTCTTAGCCAATGAAAACGCAGAAAATTACGTATGAGAGAAAATATGCTATCCCCTTCCCGATAATTTTTTGAATCCTATACAATCGATCGATAGATCGGCATGGAACTCACCGTGCTTAAACGCAATGAATGTAATGCGCTTATCTATACGCAGTTCAGCTTCCGTATATCTTTTAGCCCTTGGAAAGGTCAGCAAATCATGCTCGATTCTTCCTAGGCTTTATTGATCTCAGTATCAAAAATATACTTTATTCAAAGTTATTATTTTTATTTCTTCCAAGGCATATTTTGGCAGACTATAAATAAGTGTAATTGAGCTCACAGATTTATCGTTCCGTACAACCGCAGGGAAAAAAATTATACTCGTAAGAATCGTTCTGAAGTCCGTCAATAATTATTTTTTTTAGATGACAACGGTACTCGATGGCAGCTATCAACAGCTCGGGCCTCACGGTGATGGGGATGACGAAACGGGGGACGACGACAGGGATGAAACACCTCAGGAGTCCGGTGTTATGATCCATGTGGTTCCCGAAGGTGGAAAAGCAAGATGGAATCACATAGAGGATCTCGATTCATTTTTCACAAGAATGTATCATTACCATCAGAAACACGGATTCACCTGTATGATGCTTCAAGAAATTTTCGAATTGGGCCAATTTATTTTCGTCGTAACTTTTTCAACGTTCCTCTTTCATTGCGTAGACTATGCGGTGCTGTTCAAGTGAGTTTCGCTTCGTACAAGTTTTAGGGTATAAAAAAAGTCAACAAAAATTCCCTCTTATCGTAGGAAGACATTTATACCGTTTCTTCATTATTCAGTATCGATCGATGTTGAAAAATTTTAAAAAACATTTTTATTTTTGTTTTTTGCTGCATTTTTTTCGTCACCCCGAAGTTCTATTTCGAAGGCCGGAAAATTACTAAAAATTAATTAATACGAATAATTTAGGCAGATAGGTTTGTAGGATAAGAAAATGACTTGCGAATGCGTATGTGTAATTTACCTAACGCATCACAAATTGCGGGAATAAATGAAATACGGAAATTTATTGCACAACTAAATACATGGCAACTTAACTGTATTAATTTTGTCATTCCTACGGTGTTGATTAATCAGCGGGTCAATCTCGAAAGAGCTCTTCGTAATGATAAATGTGTGAGGAATTGAATAACTACGAATATATATTTTTCAGGGATAAGGAAATCGACAAAACTTCGCACAAAACTTCGATCAGCGACGCGATACTGTCGACGAGTGATAGCTTGGCATCGATGGGCTTGATAACATGGATATGCATATTGATAGCCGCAATATTTTGGATTCTACGAGCTGTAAAAGTTCTCTATCATCTCACGCAATTCTGGGATATAAAATTATTTTTCAACGTTGCACTAAAGATCGATGACAACGATCTTGACAATCTCACGTGGCACGAAGTGCAAAAAAAAGTACGAGAAGTTCAGAAGGAACAGGAGATGTGCATACACAAGAGGGAACTCTCCGAACTCGACATATATCACAGAATATTACGATTTAAAAATTATTTGGTAGCTATGATAAACAAGTCGCTTCTGCCGGTGCGGCTCAAAGTACCCGTTATCGGTGAAGTTATCTTCATGACGCGAGGATTGAAGTACAACATGGAATTATTATTATTCTGTGAGTTTTTATTTTTTCTCACGACGTGATCTCGAAGAATATTTCATTTTCGAGTAACTTGGCAGAGATTTTACATGAACAAAATTTAATAAATTAAATTAAATAAAAATAGAAATAAATAAAAAATCAAATTAATTAAAGATAAAAATAATTAAATTATTCATTTATTTATTTATAGTTTAGTTTTTATTTTTTCTCACGACGTGACCCCGAAGAATATTTCGTTTTTGAGTAATTTAGCAGAGATTTCACATAAATAAAATTTTAATTAAATTTTTTTATTAATTAAAAATAAAAATAATTAAATTATTTATTAATTAATTAAATTACATTTTATACATATGCAGGAACTATAGTATGAAATTATTAATTTGAACATTTTAATATATAATTCATCGAATTGCAGTTTAAAAAAATGAAATCTCCAAAAGATAGTCTCGCTACTTTTTTTAAATTTATAACTTCAACGTTGCACGAAATGTTTCATGTCATTGATACCCCTGATAATTACCTTCGACCATAGAAATAATTTATTCCCAAATACGTTCGTAAGCAACGTCGCACCGAAAAATATTGATTATCAATCCCAATCGTCGATATTCGCAGGGGGACCATGGTCGCCTTTCGAGAACAATTGGCACTTAAAAGAAGACTACAAAAAATTAAACAGGCGACAAGAATTGGCCCGTGCCCTATCCAAGCACATCCTATGGGTCGGCATAGCGAATTTCATACTTTGCCCTCTCATACTCCTCTGGCAAATCTTATACTCATTTTTCAATTACGGCGAGGTAAGCTCAACAAAAAAAAAAAAAAAAAATCCTCCACCCCCTCATCAATTCTCTCCCAACCGCGAAATCGTCCTTAAAAACCCCTTAAAAAAATAATCAACCAATTTTTCCCAGATAATCAAACGCGAGCCCGGAAGTTTGGGTTCGAGAACTTGGTCTCTCTACGGTCGTCTCTATCTTCGTCACTTCAACGAGCTCGATCACGAGTTAAACGCACGTCTCAATCGAGCTTATCGTCCGGCATCGAAATACATGAGTATATTCACGTCACCGATAATGACGGTTATAGCGAAAAACATCGCTTTCATAGCCGGAAGCGTTTTGGTCGTTCTATTGATTCTGACGATCTACGACGAAGACGTTTTAACGGTCGAACACGTGTTAACGACATTAACGATACTTGGCGCTATCGTCGCTGGTTCGCGAGCTTTTATACCCGATGAAAATTTAGTTTGGTGCCCGGAAACTCTTCTGACCGCTGTTCTCGCTCACACGCATTATCGTCCGGACAGTTGGAAAGGACACGCTCATACGCAATCCACAAGAGCCCAAATGGCACAACTTTTTCAATATCGAGCCGTTCATCTCGTGGAAGAACTCGTATCGCCTCTTCTCACACCTTTCATATTGTGCTTCCACATGAGACAACGCGCTCTCGACATCGTTGATTTTTATCGAAATTTCACCATCGAGGTCACCGGCGTCGGCGACGTTTGCAGTTTCGCTCAAATGGACGTGCGACGTCACGGTAATCCCATGTGGCAAACTATGCCGCAAAGCCCGATCGACGATCGTAGCGCGGGTTTTGACAATGCCTACGGCACCGAACCTCAACGTCTTCAAGTACCCGTTTCGAATCAGTACACCCAAGCCGAAGACGGTAAAACCGAATTGTCTCTCATACATTTTACGTTGACGAATCCCGAGTGGAAACCGCCGACTCACGCCGAGACGTTCGTTACCGCGTTGAGGGAACGGGCGAGGAAGGAAGTCAATGTCATACCCGGAGATATGAATCCTCTGCTGTCGAGCTTGAACAGCCTCTCGAGCTTGGGACCGGAAGTACGTAACGATTTTTCATTTATTTTTTAGAAATTGTCGCGCGAATCGCCGATTCTGGGAAATTCATTTGGGTTTATATGCTTTTTAGCATCTCATTTTCTTCTATTCAATTATTATTATTATTATTATTATTATTATTATTATTATTATTATTATTATTATTATTATTATTATCATTATTATTATTATTATTATTATTATTATTATTATTATTATTATTATTATTATTATTATTATTATTATTATTATTATTATTATTATTATTATTGTTATTATTATTATTATTATTATTATTATTATTATTATCATTATTATCATTATCATTATTATCATTATTATCATTATTATCATTATTATCATTATTATTATTGTTATTATTATTATTATTATTATTATTATTATTATTATTATTATCATCATCATCATCATCATTATTATTATTATTATTATTATTATTATTATTATTATTATTATTATTATTATTATTATTATTATTATTATTATTATTATTATTATTATTATTATTATTATTATTATTATTATTATTATTATTATTATTATTATTATTATTATTATTATACATAATTATTATTATTATTTCCCCGATAATAATAATAATAATAATAATAATTATTATTATTATTATTATTATTATTATTATTATTATTATACATAATTATTATTATTATTTCCCCGATAATAATAATAATAATAATAATAATTATTATTATTATTGTTATTATTATTGTTATTATTATTGTTATTATTATTATTATTATTATTATTATTATTATTATTATTATTATTATTATTATTATTATTATTATTATTATTATTATTATTATTATTATGATTATTATTATTATTATTATTATTATTATTATCATTATTTTTATTATTATTATTATTTTTAACGTATCGATTATATTTATAAAATTATTTATAAATTTCCAGTACAACGAGATCGTCGCGAGTATAGTTCGCAGTACGATCGTAAATCACGTCAGCGTACCGCCCATGAATTTCGCTAATCAAGCCGGTACGTCGAGCGGTTCGGTCGGTGCCGAAGAATCGGCGAGCACCCGTTCGGACGCTTATCCACCCCACGTCGTGCGTCGCGGTCTCAACCGAGCCGAAGGCCCGTTGCACAACGAACGTGGCTTGCTCTACGGATTGCAACAAGGGCTTTCGAATCAATCTCTCGGAGCTTCCGTGTTCGGCTCGGGACACGAACTCTCACCCGATTTGTCGGTACCCGTCGAACTCACGGCTGCCGATATGTCTCTATCTACATTGTACCTGCACGAGCTTCATCATAGACAAGTGAGCGAATTATTTGTTTCACCGAGCGAATCATCGGAAAAAGTGTCGAGAAAATTTTTTACGTCTTCGTTTTCCTACCAGCCGAGTACGATGCATTTTTTTAAAAAACTTTCGTTACCTTCGGGTCGTTCCGTCCATCGATTTTTTCATCGACAATCGTTATAGCGAAAAAAAAAAAATAAATAATCCGACAAAGTAATTTCAATTGATGACAAAAAATTTTCAGGTAAGAAGACGAGGTTATCAAGAAATGGCAACGCGAAGTATATGGCAGCGCAGTCCGGTTCAAGAATTAGCAACATTGCCGGAAGTCAGACAGGAGCGGGCTCCGTTGTTGCGCCATCAAGATTCTTCGATACGAAACGCGAGGGATTCCTAGCATCGCGAAATTTCTATTAGCTACAAAATAGCTAATTGGTGCAATGACGAAATATTCGAGTGATGAATTATTTTTTATCCATTTCACGGCGTTGACGACGTGATTTACTCAACGATTAGTGTATGGCAATGCAAATACAAAGAACAAAAACAAAAAACAAAAAACAAAAAAAAAAAAACGTAAGAGAAGAGGGAAAAAAAAAGAAAATAGGGAGAAAAGAGCGTGTTTTTTTTGGCCGATCGCCACGAGAGCTCGTTCTTTTCCATTGAAAAAGTGTATTTAGTTGTGTTTCAACCATCAACGAAGCGATAAACTCTTACCGTTAATATTCGATGTTTCTTCTTTTAATGAAATATCAACGATTCAAAGAAGCCTACTACTCGTTCGTTCGTAATAATGATTCGTTTGCGAGGCTTAAGAAAAATTTAACGCGATAATTTAACTTAATAGTTATTTAAACGACAAAAATTACGATCGCTTTGCGTTTCGCAATATTTATTTCAATTGTCCGTCACACAAACGACGTTTTTGTACTATCGAATTTCGATTTAATTCGGATAGTTGAGCCATGGTGAAAAAAAAAACGAACACCATTGAACGAAAATTCGAAGGAAGGGATGAAGAAAAGTTTGCAAAAATATAATTCCGTTTGAAGTGCAATTTTAGTCTCCCGTAGCAAAGTCATTTATTCATTTTTTATTTTGGTTTTCGTTCAGAAAATTAACACGATCGAGTCTGAAGGAATGAGGATTAACGTAATAAATGTATATTATAGATTCTTCATTGTTTCACGGATTTTTAAGAAGGGAGGAGGAGTTAAACTCTCTTGTCTAAACTCCATCGCTAAGAACTTTTGATGGATAGACGAGATTGCATCGCCTTATGACGAAATCGTTCATGTATCCGATGTGATGAATTTATTATTATTATTATTATTATTATTATTATTATTATTATTATTATTATTATTATTATTATTATTATTATTATTATTATTATTATTATTATTTCAACGTTTATCGCGAAAAATCTCGCGAGCATCACCGTTTAATTGTAAGAATGCTCCGATTAATCTAGTCATGCCTTTCTGCTTGTAGGCAGTGAAGTCGAATTATTTACCCATTAAGAAAAATGGAGCTGCCTGTCACGGATAATTGTGCGGTAAGGGGTTGGCCGCTTACTCGTGAGACTCTGTAAATACGATGAAAATCGATTGTTCAATTTATTTCATCGTTTTATTTTTGTTTTTCAGCGCGCAATATACACGATACCCGAGGCTGAGAAAAAAAAAGCGCGATACTTGAACGAATTGCAGGTTGTCTTAGGCTATAAGTTCAAACAAAACGATATATATATATATATATATATATATATATATATATATATATATCGAACGCATACTTTTCTTTCTTGCTGTGTGATTTTTTCTTCTTTCGAATAACGTTTCTCTACGAACCGCATACGACACGATAGATTATCGCGAATTATAGGTCTTCGATCATTTTAATTTAAACTCATCCAGTTGTTAGATAGCGTATTATTCGATAACGATTATCGTAGCGTAAGAAGTTATTTTATTTTTTATTTTTATTTTCATTTCAATTTGCCAGATGAAAATTTCGTTCGATGTAATTTCGTTGATGAATTTTATTTTCACGATGACGAAATGTTTGAATCCAAGTGGCACGTGTAATTTAAGAGTTTAATGCGAATAAATACGTTTCATAACAAAATATAGTCCTATTTTGTTTCTTTTGTTTTCTGCAAATTTTCTTGTTTTTTTTTTTTTTTTTTTTTTTTGGTCATTTCAGTTGTCAATGTCGATATTTGCGTAGTAATAGCCTGAAACCAGACTCTACTATAAACAAAAAACATGCGATAAATCCAGAGGACGATCTGCAACACGGAAATAATCGATAATTACGATTGTACTTAATTAATGACGGGATGGAAGTGAAAGATCAGTCGCAAACGGAACCGATGGAAATTATTCAAACCGAATTGACCGCGGAAATTGCGGACGTTTCAAAGTACAATTTACGTTGCAATCGTAACATCAGCGGAAAAATGACGAAGAAGGATTTTATCTACGACATACGCCGGCCACTTCAGGGAACCCGAAAGGTTTGCCATGTTTCACAAATTTTTTCGCTATGAAATCAATTAATAAATGGATATATCAGCCCGAGCTTTTATTCTTTATCGAGATGGTGTCATAATTGAACGATGGCGAATTATTTGGTTGAGTTTGGAAGATCGAGAGAATAGCGGAGGTGTTTATTTGCGTATCTAAAATTTATGATCCCATGAGACAAATAATTAAAATCGTCGAGCTTTCGGAGGAAATCAATTTTTGTTTGATTTTTTTTATCGTTAAACGCAGTGAAATTCCTGCTCGAAATATTTTCGACGATTGATCGATAAATTACTGAGACGAAGAATTATTTTTTCGCTACGTTTTTTTAAATCTAGAATCAAACAACAGTTATTTGGAAACGAAGTCGTAACATTATTAGCGTTCAACAATGGTTATTTTCACTCGTACGAATATCGAACTAATTATTTCGGACGTCCGACTCCGTTATATTGCCAGCGATGGATTGTAAAATCTTTGCAACGATTGTCAATATTCTATATCAATTATTTTTTGAATCAAATGAAAAATAATTGTAGTACGAAGAGCACAAACAGAGAGTACCATTCATCGTTCCAACTCGAATACGAAAATCGAAGCATGCCGATGGGAAAATGGGAAAATATTCTACGATAGGGAACAACGATGGCATGGACGGCGGTGATAACGCAGCTATAGTAAATCCATTAATTCATATTCGTATCGTCGCTCTCGAACGATGCACAGCTAAACGGAATATGGAAATTGCGCGACACCTGGCACGGCCAAAGTTAATTGAAGTATTTGCGATTTTTCCGTCCCACAGCTGACGTTGCCGCGAGATCTTAAATTCGAGTGCAATTTTTGTCACGAACCTATGGCGACTCTGTCATCGCTCTCGACTCACGTTAAATTTCATCAGCGTCGATACTGCAAAGAGTGTTATTGGATATACGAGGAAGGCGAGACGATGGGAAAACACTTCGAGAAAATTCATCGAACGAAGCCGGGAAGGTGATTTGCCAAATAATGTGTGACGTTTTCGGTAAATGTGGTTCTCAATTTTACAATTTGTTCATCATGAGTTCAATACGGTTATTGCTGACGCTTCGGACTTTAAACAAATGTTAATAATTCATAATTTATTGAGAAACGAATTAACGATTGAATAAATAAACTGTCACCTGGAAATTGCTAGATTGTGAAAAGTATTTCGATGAACATTGGAGCGAAATAAATTCAACGATCGTGAAAAATTGTAGAAATTTTTTTTTTTTTCGCTCACAAACAATACTATCTTACATCTACAGTAGCATGAATTTGTATTTCACGCGATGAAATTGGATTGATAATTTCGCTACTTCGTCAATAGAATTTTAAGTAAATGGCGCCGTGATGAGAATTTGAATTCGATGGCAATTTCTACAGAATTATCGTATGCCATATTTTTAATGAAAATCGGGTAAGTAACATCAGAACCGCCTTAAAGCATAACGAAATTTCATATAAAATACAACTTTCGAATACTTAAAAATGTCTATCCTATATTGAGCAAGTCGGACTTCCAAAAAATAAAACAAAATAATGTCTTTGATATTCGCGACGATTTACAACGTCTTTGGTTGCTTTTTAAAGTGTTAATATTAGGATGGCTCGAAAATTATAATTTCTTTCGATTTCAAGTGGTGAGCATCCGACGTGGCTATAAACCTTGCGGAGCTATGATTTTTTAAATTCAAACTATATTTTTTCACCGCGTTAATCAAATGGGAAAACTTAAAAAATCTTGGGTGACCCTTAAAAATGGTCCGATCAGGTTCATCTTTTAGCAAAATTCTACGGATGAAAAATACTTTGCATTGAATGCTCACCATTTGAAATCGGAAAAAAATTGTTTTTTTTTTTTGAGCCACCCCAGTAAATATATGTCAACTGTCAGTCATGAATATATCGAGCACGTGACAAAATTACGCGAATAGTTTGGAATGCGATATACGGCTTTTCGCAAGCTCGTCGAGCGTGGGATCAATCGTGGAGGTTGTCTTCCATGATATCTCTGAATTCGTTCGTCAATTCAGGTGCGACGGTATTCATGACGCGGCTAACGCTGTCCGTGGAGTTGACGAATATCAGTTCTTGTCCCCGAAGCGTGAGATCGTGCGCCAGCAATTTGATATTCTGAAATCGGACACAGTCACGAATCGCTTGTTTGTCAGAGTTCAGTCGGGCTCGTTTATCTCGAATAATTCTATTATCGGATTATCATCCGTTTGCAAATCGTCATCGTCGGTCCGATGCCCGGACGAGCGTTCGCCATTTGTAAACCGATTGTTCAAACGCACTTTTGTCCGTAAAATTCAATTAAAAATTTTTTAATAAAAAATATTAAATAAAAAATATAGTCTATCTTCGGGTGAGCTATTTTGTCAATTTTGGAATTTCAGTTTTGAGAATTCGAAGTTTTCGAGTCGTGCAGCGATTAATATTTAGTTTTAGCGAAAGATTATCGATTTGTGCGTAGAAAATTTTACGTCCGATTTTAATTGATTCCCGAACCTTTGATACGAGTGAACAATATTGGACTTAATTTTCGGAACAATATTTTCATCTTGAAATTAAGTTTAACCGTAAGCGTACGAGTCCATTATTCGCTTTCTAATCCAGAATGAAAGCAGAACGCTCGTGATTGACCGTTTTTTTTTCTCTCGAGCCGGCGATAATTTTGTTTGAAACGATGCGTCAACAATTTTGCCGTCTCGAATGAAAAATTGCATTTCCATTGTTCCGATATCTCGTATTTACCAAGTGCACAGTCGAATCCTCGTCGGGAAGCTCGGATCCATCGAGCCAAATGGCTACCGGTAGTTCGAGTGGATAGAAATAAATGAAACTAGATCCGCTTACCTTAGCTACGGTAACGTCGATCCTCTTCAGATTCCTGCAGTCTAGTATCACGTTTCTCAGACTCTCCTCGGATATGCTCATTATGTTTGCCCGAAGGTTCTCCGCAGCTGGAAATGAGATCGCTTCTTCCGGCGTGACGTATACCACGGTACGTCCTTCGATCTTTTAAATAAGAATCCGATTAGTCTTTTCTTTTTGTTCCTGCCGTAAATAGAGAATCATCTTCGGTATTTGATTTTCTTCTCTGATATCTTCGCTGTTCGTTTTCCAGCATCAAAGTCGCTAATTGTATTTTAGATCATTTTTACGAGGTGAAGTCGAGAAAAAAAAAGCAAATCTTTTTGACGTCAAATCATTTATAATTTGTTACAATAATTTTCTCGTTACGATTAAATTATAATGATAATAATAATAATAATAATTATGATAATAATTATAATTATAATAATAATTATTATTATTATCATAATTATAATTCATACCATTATTTAATTATAGGAATAATTAGACCATTTCCAACATCGAATCATAAAACTCGATAGATTTACTATCAAACTACTACATTCTAATTATAATTATAATAATAATATATATTATTATTATTATTATTATTATTATTATTATTATTATTATTATTATTATTATTATTATTATTATTATTATTATTATTATTATTATTATTATTATTATTATTATTATTATTATTATTATTATTATTATTGATTATTATTATAATAATAATTATTATTATTATTAGAATTAGAATTTAGTAGTTTGATAGTAAATCTATCGAGTTTTATGATTCGATGTTGGAAATAGTCTGAATTATTTCAATAATAAAAGCTGGAGGGTCTTTCCCACGAGTTTTTAAATATTATCTTCATTTCCGTAGAATTTTTTAAAAATATTACGTTTATTTTATCCTGACTCGCGATGCTACATCATAACGCGAGAAAATATTCAGCATAACCGCAATAAACCTCCTCAATGTTTCATTAATAACGGATTAACGGGAAGCACGATCCCCATAGAATTGAGAACTGCGGATCAGTGGGTCCATAGGTTCAGAATTTTTTTAAATTCAACAATGCAGTGGGATGTTTCGATTCGTTTGACTTAACAAAATGCAGTGAAACGATGCACTCGTATCGCGTTGAAGCTTTTCAAACGTGAAACACGATATTGTATAATACCTCGAGGATATACTCATCAGTCGTTAATAAGCGGATCTTCGCGGAAGCTTTCGCAAGACTGAATGACTCGGCTTCGCATAATACAGACAGGAAGTTGCAACTCACTTTATAAAGATTATCGATATAATGTCCATGGAAAAAGAAATTATTATTTCCATTCGGGGGTTGATATATATGATACCAGGTCTGACTGGTTGAACTTACCTCTGTTATAATGATATTCACGAAAGGCCTCGCTGAATAGTACAGCAGCGCTGCCAAATTGACAACTATGCCGATTATTATACCGACTTCGAGACCCAGAAATACACAGCATAGGAGTGTTATCAGCATCGTTAGAAAATCCAATTCTGTAAGTAAAATATATTTCTTTGTATCAACATTTGTTATACTTGACACACATTTTGATGGTTGTTAATGAATTTTTTTTTCTTTCAATTTTTTGAAAAATTTATTTTTATCTCTCGAATTCTTTTTAAAAAATGTCTACCGTTTGAATCTTTCATTTCATTTGTTATTGCGCGCGTGAATAAGTTTGATACGAGGAATGCGATACTTGTAGGAATATAATTTTACGTGAATATTAAAAAAAAATAATAATAATAATTGTCACGTTTTGACTTTGTTTTGACGTTTTGACTCACTCTTCGCACGCCACAGCAAGCAATAAGTCTTGAAATCCAGCATATAGTACATAGCGCATATGATGACACCAGCCAACGTTGCTTTCGGTATAAACCGGAACATGGTCGTCAGCAGACCGGCCGCGAGCAGAACGAGTGCACCTGAAAATTTTTCGGTTTAATGAAAAATGCGACAAAACTCGCACGTGTGACCAAAAATCGATTCACACGCTTCGGCGAAAATGAAAAAAAAAATCAATCACCGCCGAGAATTTGATTCTACGTGTGTGACAAAATTGAATCGACGATGGAAACCAATCAAATTCGCTTTCCGCCACTCTAATTTCCAAAATTATATCACCTACAGGTTTTTTTTTCGTGTTGATAAAGCTGAGTTACAATATAATCTAGAAATTCGATTTTTTTTTCATTGGTAATATTTTTTAGCCAATATCCAGTGCTGTGAAAAAATTATAGTACAGTTTTGTTGAAAGAATATTCATTTATTAAAAAAATGTATTAATTTTCTAAATTTTCGTTTTACCAGTAAATATTCCACCGAGTTGGGTTCTAACGCCCGAGGAATGATTAACCGCTGTTCTCGTGAAAGACCCGGTAACGGGCATCGACCTCACGAACGAACCGAGGATGTTGCATATCCCAAGTGCGAGCATCTCCTGCGTTGCGTCCAACGATTTTCCCATGGCTGGTAAAACAAAACATTCAAAAATGGGTTAACAAGTTAATGTAACGAGAGACTGCGGGATGAAATGTATCGAATAAATTCACAATTTTGTCGGGTCGAGCGAGTTGCGCAACGTTGTTACACGTGAATTTTCCGTCTGCCCGTTCGGATGGAAATTTTACTTTGGATGCATATAGTATTCAGAACCAACACGATGATTTATCACGCAGGGCTGCGGAGAAAATTCAGAGTTCGTGGTGAAAATTGCAAGCTGCCTCAACGGAATTGTAGAAATCGTTCGAACCATATTCCCATATTCGCTTATTCGCAGATATATTTCCACGGAATCAGATTTTTTTTTCAAGCCACCCTAATATATATATATATGACGTTTGAATATGGTCTGGACGATATTATATTTACATATGTCGAAGTCACGAGAGACTTTATCAGGCCATATACCGCAGTATCATTCAAACTCGCTTCGCCCTGTGAATTGTAATTTTATTGGCAAACTTTCATCAAATTATTCGCAATGGGAGCACGAGAAAAAAAAAAAAACTTCGAAAGGTTAATGCCCATGGGATTGTCCGGTTATGCAACTTGTCGTGCAAGAGACTTGCTGGTACTTCGCGGCACGTGGTGTGCGCACACGTGATCAATTTTTCTTTTTTTATCGTTGGTGACTTTGATCGATTTTTCATGTCACTGTGCCCTGAGTTCGAGGGGAATTTCATAACTTGATGAAAAATCGATTATTGCCGTGTGAAAGCTATTTTTTGGTTTTTCAACGAGAAGGATTTCTTCTTTTTCAAAGCTTCGAGAGTGATTGTGAATGTCTCAACGGCGTTAATTTCGTGAAATCCTTATAATTATACAGATTGACACGTACCGAAGGCTTTTGCGATGGCGATGTGTTCAATCGTCGAAATAATTGGTATCGTTACCAACGAAGTTCCCATTGCTTTCGTCATTTCGACGAAATTGTACGTTCGATTGTTGAAGCTCGTCGAGAAAGGTGGTAAAGCAAATGGCGGAAGACCTTGGCCCATTGCACCTTGAAACGTAAAGTATTCGCAATCAATCGTTATGCGCATAATTGAAATATTCTCAATAAATAAATAAATATAAACTGACGAATTATTAATTAATTTGAATAAATAAATGAAGGGTGGATGTTTTGGTGTGACTTACCTGTCAGCTTGAAGGGTTCTCGACCGTTGATGTAAAATATATACGCGATAACTGTTCCAGCTATAACTGCAATAGCGTTTCTCGCCAGTGTGACGATCCAGCCGACTTTTTCCGACGGTGTGCCATTTTTTCGACCCGGTATATTCTGCCTCGTTAAGAAAAAAAGAAACGGATAATTTTTTTTTCATCATTGGAAAAGATGATATCTTGATGCCTCCGTATTTAAGAATAATGACCAGTGAAACGGTAAAGAAAATGATATTTTGACTGTGAAAAATGGTAGAAAGAAATCGATGGAAAACATCATAAGTCGCGGTAAAAGTGAGAACAATCGGTTTGGGAAGGTTGAATATGAAGCTAGGATTTCGAACGATGAGAAACAACGCGAAGAAGTTATGAGAAATCATTCGACAGGAGGTGAAAATTTATAACTCGGCACGAAAGACTATTGAGAGAAAATTATTTTTAGCTCTTCAAATATCAATAAAAATAAAAATGTTGTTCAAGGTAGGATAAAGAAAAAAAATGTATATGCTTTATGAGATAACGAAGGAAAAAAAATATTATCGTTAATCAAACTTCAGAGATTTTTCCGTGAGATTTGGGAAAATCACGTTTGGAAAGTCGAAAATTGTCGGAAATTGGCTGAGTGACGTATGGTCTTGAAAGAGGGTAAAAGAACATGAAGAAAACGTATGTCGATCGTGGAGGGAAGCGATTGAGTTACGAGTAAGTTGCTAGTGGAAGCGAAGAGGGCGAGGGTGGAAACGGTGAGTAATGAGAATGAAGGGAAACTCGAAGCAAGAAGTAACATAATGACTGGGGAAAAATGGGGGTAAGCGATCGCAGTTATGAGACTACTGCGGAGCCTTCGGGGGGTCGCTATCGTGATCTGTGGGGATTGAGCGCTATTTATCTGAACTATCTACTCCGTAGTATTCATTTCGGTACTTGGCCTAGACCCATAAATCCAACATTAAAACAAAAAGAATGATTATGATTATTTTTTCTTTTTATTCGTTGCGCGGCGGTGAAACTTTTCATTACAATACGTATCGAATAGTTGGAATAAAATATTTAAAAAATTTCAAGCTGTATTCGACAATGAGAAATAAAATTCCGAAGTAAATTATGTTTTATATTAAATTATCTCAATATTATTTCATTCGTCTTATTTAATTTTCATTTCATCTCATTTTTTTATTTTATTATTTCATTTTAACATAGTAGAAATATTTAATTAAAGATATGGAGTTGTCGGAATTATGAGTTATAATTATTGCATATTTTTCAATATTTTAATCTGCATTGAAAAAAATAAAAATGATCGTAGGTTCGATGGCTAATAAAACTGTCATCGAATACACGCTCCATCAAAAGAGCATAACACGGATCGTCTTACCTTCATGAGAACGAGAAGAATTAATGTACCGATTCCTAGTACCGTGTCCCAGAGACTGATTTCACGTAGATGGGAAAATATCGCAACGATTGCGTCGAGAAAACTTTCCGCCCTTCCGGGAATGCCGAGAAGGGACTTGAATTGCGAGGAAGCGATGTTGATGGCCGCCGCCGATGTGAAACCCGTGATAACGGGCAGCGATATAAAATCCAATAGGAATCCTGCATTGGTAACCGGATATAATAATATGAATTCATTGCCCATCGGATTGTTTTGAAGGCTTCCACAGCCAACGTAGAACCCTTATCTGTACGCCACGACCCTCCTATTCTCTCATTTATATACCTATTCAGATGAAATTCGGTATACCGACGTCGACTGATGACCCAAAAATCGAAATTATGAGATTTTGGAGATACTATATTTTCGGATCTCCCTCCCATAGACTAAAAACTACACTCAAAAATGTTGTTTTACTTATCCCATTATAAAGAGGAAATAGTTTATCAAAAATTTGAAAATAATTCTTTTTCAAAAGCAACAAAATTTGAATCCCACTCTTGAATGTTTTTTCTTAAATTTTTTGTGTTTTATTTATTTTTTCCCCTGCATTGCAGTTAAAACTCTTATCCACTGCTTTTTGGCACAAAAGCGGGTTCTACAACTGTTGGTGAACGAAGCTGTAGTCAAAAAAGTTATTGATTTGTTTTTCTGACTAGGTCAAATAATCAATGGACAATCTCTCGAAGAAATGTTGACTTTCTTCGTTTCATTTCGCTGATTTCATCGGCTAAAAGTTTTTAATTGAGATCAGATACGGGAAAATATATAAGAATGAGAAAGCATTCTCTTGTACTGTGTTTTTCGTAGAGTAGCGTTCCGAGATTTAGTTTTTGCGAGTTATCGGTCGACGATGAAAACCGAGGATAAGAGAGTACGTCCTGTACGTGTAAGAAGTGATGATAAACAGGGTGGAGAAGCTACGACGTTGTTGGAAAAGTTTTCGGCACTGACATTTTCCGATCTCTCGAGATACTGACCCAGATGAAAAATACCGAGGACGGCGATGATGCAGCCTTTGAGAAAACAAACGAGGACGGCCATGTCAGCTCCGTACTTCAGCACCAACGGTTGAACCATCAGAGCCATTATCGCTGTGGGCCCGATGGTGATGTTTTTGCAGGAACCGAAGATCATGTAGATAAAAGATGCCATGAATGCGGAGTACAGTCCGTACTGAAGTTACATAAATTATTCGTCAATTAATATCATTGAAATTAATTTATACGACAAAAGTTTTATTAATTAAGCGCGGCGTGTGGTCATGCTGTGTCGAAATACGGCGAGACATCTGGGTTCAATAAAGAGCTCATTATTTTATTAATCTATGAGGTATTCAACGTCAATCAAAGCCATGGATTATGCATTTTTCGGTATCAGCTTGAGCTGTGAATTATATCAAAAAGCTTGTTGACATTTTTACAAATCAGACGTCAAAGAAAATCGAATAGGAAAAATTAACTTTATACTATTTTTTAAATTGGACACTGGGTATAAGACGAGAAGTGGGAATAGTTTAAATAGTAGAAGACTAGGAAAAAATATTTTCCAATTAACTGTAATTTTCCTTTTACCAAATATTTTTATCTTTTTGTATTTTATCGACGAAGTCACATTGAAAATGTGTTGTCGTATTTCACGAGATTATTTCGAGAGGCGTATAAGCTGCGCCTCTTTAATTATTTGACAGCAGTCTGTGGCCAAACGGGCTGAAACACAGGTCGTTTACTTTTATCGATCTTTTCGAACGCGGGATCTATTAAATTTCTTCGAAGAGCTGGCTTACCTCGGGATTAAGGCCTGCGACAACTCCGTAAGCGATACCTTGGGGTATCGCTGTCAAACCGACGGTGATGCCGGCCAATGCGTCTTGAAAAAACCATGTTGCTTTATATTTTGGCAGCCAATCGAAGAACGGCAGACGACGCTTGACGTAATCCCTCGTCGAAGTCACACATTTCACTGCGAAAGGAGTATTTTTTTTTTTTTTACACACGATATGTTATTGCATGGATTTCTTCAGGTTCGTCGAATTATTGCAGTCGAAGGGTTACATGTCATTGGCACCAAAGCGTTTGCTATATTTTTTTAAAACTCATTTACTATAATTTACGAAGAATGTCTTCAAAATCTATGATAAATATTCCAAGTATCGTTTACATATTTTACTCTCTTGCTTGCTTGCTTGCTCGCTCGTGCAGAAATTTCCATCGGTTATAAAATCGAGATTGGAGAATTTTTCTTCTCGGGAATAAAATAGAATAATATAACAATAAGTCAATAAATACAAAATTGATAACGTATTTTTTTTATTTCTGTAGGCAGAGTGTCGAAATGAGTATGGATTGTGACGAGATAAAATTTTTTTTTAAATCTTCCCTTGGCAGCGTGCTGTATACGCTAAAGACATTTGCTTTATTTTATTGATTATTATCGAGACATTGAGAGTGAGGCGAGATTGAAAGGCGTGATGTTTATCGATTGACTTTATTGCTAATTCTGTCTCGACTGCTGTCGATGCCTTCCCTCCCCCCCCCCCCCACCCCGCAATAGTAATTTAAGAATGTCTTCATTGGTTTGTTCTCAATGGGCAGGGAACGGAGCTGCGTCCTCAAACAATAATTATCGTGGTAAAACGAAGAAGAAAAAAGTTCTGTCATCAAATTCCGGCGCACGCTTTATCTGGACGATTGAAAATTCTACGTCACGTCTATGAAATGTTTGTTCGAAGAATAACTCGCGGCTTCTCATTCTTGAAACTGCGAATAATCGAATAAGTACCAGAAAAAAATTGCTTCATGAATTATTTATTCATTCGTTCATATTTGATTACATTCATCATAATGTCACATTCTTCGAAAACTTATCACAAATTTATCGTTGATGAATCACTTTTCGGTAAATTACTCACTTTTTTCTATCAAATAAATAAAAATTTATCAATAATTTTTATTCCTAGAAAAATCGTCGATATTGTTTTCTTTATAATTGATTATGTACGATAAACCGATGCTAATGACGAAAAGAAGAAAAAGAAAACTCGTACGTTGATGACAGGGCAATACCGACTGTCGGAGAACACTCCGACGTCGTTATGAGGAGCACCGCGGAACGACTGACGAGTCTCGGCGATCCGTTGATCCAATCCTTGTCGGAATAACTTATCCGTCTTCCACAATGATCCACGATACGTTCTTTAATCGGTTATGGGCTGCTACTAATGAAACAGGTGTGAATCTTTTTTCCTGGTATGCGTTGTTCACGCTTGCGGTAACTCGACACAATTGGTTCTGCTCCGACGAGACGATTCAGCCAAAGTCGTTGTTATCTCTTGTATTCTATATATCATATAACAATCATCGGTGATGGAAATGTTTATTATACATACATATATTATTGAATTATTAGTTGGTTCAAATGAGGGTCTGATAAATTAATAATTAATGATAACAATCAAATTTATCAAATATCAAAATTAATTTTAAAGTAATAATAACAATAAAACCAATAATAATAATATAAAACAAATATATAAAACAAAGCATAAATCTTCGGCGATTATCGAAAAAATACAAGACCTCAAGATCATTTTTTTATTGCTCGTTCTATGTACGAGTATTTGAAAAAACATTTCATTACGGAAGTGGAAAAATTACCGAATTCATCAACGCGTTAGTGCCGAGTTCACACTGTTTACCTTTAAGCTCATCAAAACACCGAACACCGAACAGTAAGCTCACTATCGGTCACCAGTGACAAGCGATGCACTTAATGGATTAAGAAACAATTCGCTTGCGGGCTTCCAACAACAGTTGGAATAATTTCAACTCTAATTATGATTATCACGATACCATACGAGATTGAAATAATAACTATGACAACGTGAATCATAATTCCTCACCGTTTCAACATAATACAGAATTGATCGAAAAGTTATCATTATAATTGTTTTGTTTTCCAATCCATGCTCGACGAAGGCCACTAACGTTCATCGTAAAGTTTGGTATTGATTTCCAGGCATTGTGATAGACCCTCAAATTACACCATCGTTATTCCCCCCTCGCTTTTCTCGTTGCGTGTAGATTTTAATATTAATGAGAATGTCCGATAATCATGGAAGCTCATCATCGATAACGATAATTCATCGCCTCATCGGCCCGTAATAAATAATCGTTCGAGACACTGGAAAAAGAAGAATAAAAATGAGTAGAGGACTCTGTCAAGATTGTTTTACACCGACGAAGATTTTTTTCCACATCAATTTTACACTTCACATCTCGATTGCGACCTGAGGTTTTCTTAGGCTCCTCTGTGTTTGTTCGCTGTCTGAAACTCGACAAACTTACTCGTCTCTGTGGATTCGAACGAGGGTGAACCGCGTGAATTTATCTTGCGCGCGTGACGAATGCCGGGATTTTCCTATCTCGGAAACACGTATTTTTTTTTTTTTTTTAATTCGTCGGTGAAAAATCCGTCTGTTCTCGTTGTAAAAATTAAAAAATTAAAAAAAACATGCACTAATGGGATTGTCCTCGCATTGTAAATCCGAGGATGTTACGAAATGTTCCTTCCTGCTTCGTATTCGGTGCAACGAAACCAAGCCTATAGGTGCGAACCGTAATCAACAGGTTACGAATTATTTTTTTATCATTTTTCATCGACTGGCTTTTTGTTCTTCGATAACTTAATTACGTACTTTTTATAATAAAGTAGATTATAGAACGTTCGGTAAAATGGGCCTACGTGCTTCTGATATTATCAACTCGATTGCAATCTCAATTGAAAATGCAATCAAATCGGCGGGAGGTCAGATGAGAATCTGATTTGACTTTAGTCAAGATCGTGTAATTCGTGAAAAATTATGTAATGGTGGGTTCAGGGGATGATCTTCTATCTCCAGCCCAAATCGGGACAGTGAAAATCTTTCAGTTCGAATTTAAACTCAATATAATTGAAATAACAAAATGCTGAATCGCTCTTGTCGTACCAATTAAAACGTACGTAGGAAAATTACGAATGAACGAAAAAATCCCCAACGATACGAAAGCTGTCCTAAAACCATTTTCTGCCCATCGTTACCAGCGTAAATGGCGTCATACCGAAAATGTACGTTGGCTGTCGAATTAATCTGATTAAATGCGAACATCTGGAAATTGGCACAATGGATTTTTGTTGTATTTATTCATTCATCTTCAAATGGAACGTATCTATCGATTTTTATATTCGTATTTTCGTGCGTATCTGGATTCTTCTAATCAATTCCGATGGAAACACGGATATGGTGATGTAACAGATTCAGTCATTACAAAAAAATCTGTTTGCTACCAACGTCGCTACATCAATCATTGGATAAGCGTCGTGAAGCTCGTGCGAAGCAATCTTATTGAATTTTAATCGTCGCATTATAACTGGAGGTAATCGGATAGAAGACCCGAGCCAAAAATTTTTGTTTGCTTGCCAGAGCTTGGAAAAATATTAATAATTTGAGTGTGCAATGAGATAAATAAATAAATGAATAAATAAATAAATAAATAAATAAATAAATAAATAAATAAATAAATAAATAAATAAATAAATAAATAAATAAATAAATAAATAAATAAATAAATAAATAAATAAATAAATAAATAAATGAATAAATAAATAAATAAATAAATAAATAAATAAATAAATAAATAAATAAATAAATAAATAAATAAATAAATAAATAAATAAGTAAATAAATGAATAAATAAATAACTGACATCGCACAAAGACCAAAAAATTCAAAAAATCATAAAACTAAAATCACTCAAGTAGTTTATCCCATCAAAGTCCCATCGCAGAGCCTCAAGCGTCATCCAGACATTCTCGGATCCCGGAACAATCTCCCGACGATCTTGCAGCACTGATCGACGACGTCGACGAATTATTTTTTCGAGCGAGCACACGAACTGGCCGCGTCGATTCGTCGATTTGCGGGCTTAGGTAGGGGTTGACGGCTTCCTTAACCACACAATCAAAGTTTGACATAAGTCTTCGTGGCGTCCCTGATCCCCCCTCCCCCGCGAAACGTTCCTCCCACGCGCACATGTCGATGAAATCTGCGCTGATAGATACTTAAAAAATTTGTTGAATTATTTTTGGCGCCTTTTAGTTAACGCAATGTTTGAAAATAGCATCGTCGCGTCTGAGGAAGTGAGTGACGGGAATGTTCGACGAGACAATGTCTCGAGATTTCGGAGGGTTGATGGACTAAAAAACTTACCCGCGGGACGATTGAGACGACGGGGGAGCGCCTGCGCGGGACCAAAGTTTCACCTCGAAATAGAATGCGTTGATGTGCGCGGGAGTCCTCAGTGCCGCGGGATACGGCGAACCTAACGCGAGGCTTTTCAGACGTCCGAGGTTTCGTCGCAAAGAGACGAAACGTTAGTATACGCCGGTAATCGAAAATCCGAACGAAGATTTTCGAGGCGAAAAAGAAAAAATACCAAAAATTAATTTTTTTAATATAACAAATTAATAGTCAATAATGCTGTCTGTTTGGTAAGTTCCGTCGTGTAGAGACGAAACGCTATAACATCGGTGACCGAAAAATCAGACAAAAATGTTGAGACCGAAGAAACAACAAAAAAAAAAAATTTTTTCTTACACAATAATAACATAATAATTTTGGAATATAGATCGATAGATCTTCGGGGCTGAGATAATTTGCCTATCAATAAGTTTCACGAAAGAGATAAAAAAATTTGCATATATATCCATGTACAGTGCGTAGAACGGTACGCGAAGCGGTATATAATTAATCCACTTGTAGAGCTTGGAATCATCGTACAATTGAGTATTATAAATGACGAATGTTCGATTCTGGTGTGCTCCGACAACGGAGCTTTCGTCCCGTTGACAGGGTCGTTATTATGCTCGCTCACGAATATCGATAAGAGCCCGCGAATTCAAGTGCATCGTCGAAATTAATCTAATCGTCGATCGGATTTTATTGATCGACATTTTTTCGATAACAGGATTTTATTATTTTAATTTTTTGAATAACAATAACAATGATATTCACGATCAGACGTACGATAACACGCAGATTGATATAATTCAGGGTCTGAGAGTCAATTTCTGGCGATATACCGCCCGCACTTACGGATAATAACGTTCGACTATATATTTTCCTCGGTTAATTCCATGAGAGTCGTTAAGATCGTAATGTAGTTTGCGGAGTAGCTTGGAGAAAGGATGCCGCATAGCACCTGGAGCGAATGAAAACCCGAGTGCTGAAAATTTATTTCCTAATGAAACTCCCCGCCGTCGTCGTTCGTACGTCCGTAATATGGCCAACGGTTTGTTTTCTCGAAATTGCACCGTTGCGGCGGCTTATTTCTCGTTTCTCGTTTGTCAGCGAAGAAGCATCAAAATTTAATACCGAATTTTTTACGGATTCGAACGACGTAGCAGTTTGAAATTCACGTCACCGATGGGTTTTCGCCGGGTAAAATTGAATTTTGAAGCTTTTTCGATAATTGCAAAGTCAACACACAAACGCGAGTGTGAATTCGTTGAAATTTTTCGATTATCGTTTTTTTCTTCTTGTTTTTCTGCCCCGTGGGTGTAAAATTTCAACGATGGCTTTGCATACCGGGTCGGTCAGGTAAATTGAAATTGTAGTGAACGCGAAAAGGGGTCCATGGAAATTTCACCAAATATTCAATCATTGCCAAACGAGTATTATAGAATCTGCGAAATAATAATTAAAATAATCATAATAATAATAATAATAACAATAATTTCGTACGAAAATTTTAAATTGGCCGATACGCATCGCAATAATTCAACGTACCTTAAAAAATTCCGGGAAAACAGAAGAAAAAATAAAAAAAAACGCGTTACAGTTGAACAAGAATGACCGAAAAAAAATAAACGGTAGAGAAACTGGTGGAGCGATGTAGTGTTCGGTAGATTGTACAAACGACGCAGAGCCCGGACAATTTGATCCAATCTTCGTTGTATCGTATCCCATAAACGTGAAATATAGATTCGAACATGGGTCGTCGGGAAAAAAAACATCGGATTTTACGTTAAACGAGAAAGCATAATCCGCGATAACGAAAGGATCAATGTTATCCGCAAAAACACAAAAAGAAAATAAAACAAACATCGTTTGTTATTTTTTTCAGAATAATTAACCTTTAAAAATCGATTGAATAAAGATAAATAAAAAATCGCTCAGTTCTAGAATTCTCAGTAGAATCGATAGGAGTTTCAATCATACGGGTCACCGATGTCGCTAACTTAACTTTTGAACTGTACACTGTAGAAAGAAGAAAGAAAAAGAAAGAGAAGAAGAAGTAAAACGAGAAAAACGAAGCAAAAAAACCCCCATAGTTTCAACCCAAAAGAGAAAATTTTTCTAAAAAACGTTTCTACTTCCGTTTCCATCGTGCTCGCAAGTCAGAATCGCGGAGCCGAAAGTGCTTTCGGCAAAATTTCGAATCGAAGCTGAATCGCGGAGAAGCAAAGTTTGTTAATAGTCGCGTTGTCACGTGCGCGAATTTATTCGCGCGTGTGTGGAATGCAGGTGAGACGTTTGATGAGCTGGAAAATCCGCCAGTGACGAACGACGCCATTGGCTGTGGGAGATAAAGAGGAAGGGATAACAATGTGTATCAATGACAGGACTAATTGTCGTTCGTTAGAATCGCAAACGATGTAACTCGGAATGGCTTGAGTGACTGTGAACGTTCCGTTTCTGGAATAAAAAACTCGAGGATGTTTTTGTCGAGTGTTCGCCGGAACCGGTGACGCAAGCCGGAAGAGCTTGAAGATAAATTGAGTCAATTTGGAGCCACCAGGATTCCGGGACGACGATGAGGAACCATCGAGATCAGTAGCGAAGTACTCGTCCGCTCTAACACTATCGTTCGAAAAGAAATAATCGCTTCATCACATCCGGCCGTTGCATCGCCGAGCAGTGGAATTAAGAAGAAAGAAAGATTCTTTTCAGCTATCTCAAAAGAAATAAAGAAAAATAAAATAACGATCCATTTATCATCGTCGTTTACTCAACGCCAACGAGTCTGTGCGCTCAGTGGCAGATCGTGCAAAAACGTTGACGGAAGTTAAGAGGTTGGGAAAAGTTCGTTAACTTTCTTCTCATTCAACGGTGAAGTTATTGTTCAAATTCGCACTACCGAGACGACGACGTTGGTCGACTTGTCCGCGTTTTTGTCGTCGTTTAGGAGCTTCTCGAGCGACGCGCGCGGACCTGAGTGCCAAATACCGAAGCAAACGCGTGGGCGAGAAAATGACGGACTACGGATCGCTCGGACCGTGAAGCCGCCCGGTGCGATACAAAAGTAGCGATTCTTCGGATTTTTCTTTCAATTCCGCAGTGATTGCAATAGAATTGTTGATCGGTAAATTAATTCGACGGTAATTTTTTCATGCGATATCGCAATAAATACGTGAACGTGTGGTTGAGCGGATAAAAGAGTGTTGGACGTTGTTGGACGGAGTGTTGGATTCGCTCAAGTGTCGCGGACACTCTCGGTGGATGAATGGGAATTATCAATTTACATCGCAGATTGGTACACTCGTCGAGAACATATTTTCATTGTGAAAAAGCAGTGGGACGGGGCATCGACAAATCGAGTCGGACAGAAACGTTTCAACCTGAAGGGTCTTAAAGTGACTTCGCCGAAGAATCGTTAAGTTCCAGTCTTTCCAATCTGCGAGGAAGAAAAAATAAAGAAAATCGGAGAAAAAACGAAACTTCAAGACGACGAGGTAAGATTATTCATCGTCATCAGTTTTATCAGATGCAAGTGGATTTTATTCCGCGAGTACGGAAAATGCTGCATTGCTGATGGATGTATAGCGGAGACGTTGCAGCAGACAACGACGAGCGATCGCAATGGCACACGCGGTTTTCAGCTTCGGTATGCTTTGCTGTGTGTGCGTGTGTGCGAGTGTGTGTTTGTGTGTATGTCTTGCGGAGCTTATGCGTGCTTTAGCGACATGCGGCATCGTTAACGCAAGCTCGTTGGTTGCTCGAATTCGTGAGTCATCTTGCGTAATACGCCTTGACTCCTCGTCTAGAATTCTGGAGCAGCGTTTAGACGGAAAATCTCGTGCCAAGGTTTAAGCGCGAAATTTATAACGAAGATAACATAACCTAAATCAATTTAAAAATTACCAATGTGCCAAAGATGCAGCAAGACGCATGAAAGGAATTTTTTTGTTCGCTTGATTTGATGACTTTTAACTTTAACATAGAAGGAAATGGATTAATTATTTTAATTTCAGTTGAATTAATTGAATTCTAAGATTTTGGTTTCGGAAATCCGGTGCTAAAAAGAAAATTTGAACAGCAAATTGAATGCGGAGCACTAATAAGTTGTGCTAAAGATAATTGTAAATATGAACACTTTTGTTACAATTTTGTTCATATTCGTTAAATCACTGATTTATTTTATTATTATCATTTATTCTTTTGACGGAATGACGGAAATGAACCAAGAATAATTTGTTATCAACGTTGAATGTGTTGGAATAGAGTTGCAGGGCTTGGGAATGCATTACACTGCACTGCAATACCTACGCTGAGTGCACGCTGAGTGTGCACCGTGCACAACATTGGTCAGGCTCAATGTAGTGTAACGTAATCCGTGGAAACTGAAACAACTAACGCACGTTAAATGATCCAATAAGACGCTTAATGTCAGTCATAATCATTCTTGGTGGCGACGTCACGCCTATAAAGATTTTGAAAAATATTCTCGAGTCTTCACGATCTCTCATTAATCTTTTTCGACTTTCTATAAAGAACTTCCTGACAGCGACAAAAAAATGTATTCGCAATATTTTTCCAATCAAATAAATATGATTGAGAAGTCCGCGCAAGACCTAAAATTCAAAGAAACCATTTTGCAAGTCTCAACTTGCACCTTTTTCAAATTCAATTACTCTTTTTTTATTTTATTTTTTAATTGTTTATTCCTTTTTATGTTCGGTATAATTTATTTTGATTATTCGGTGAATTAATTTCCTCGTATCTTCGAGCTAAAACCACTTTGGAGAAATGAAGGTCTGGTATTCGTTGACACATGATTGAGCATTACGGGTATGAGACAAGGACGCGGTGAAATTGACGGGTTGGGATAGGCACGCATCGACCCGTGACGTCGTGAACTACTGTCTAGCACGCAAACCGGTACATGACTCGGTCTTTTCGTTTACTAGCAATCGGGCAAGGTAGGGTCGGGTTTTCTGTCCTAGTTTCGTTCATTCAAATTCACCCTGTGAAGACACTTCCCACTAGCCACCTTAAAAACAACTTACTATGACATCTGTGTATTGTTCAAGAATCCTTGACATTCACAACATTAAATATCGCCTAAATTTTTTTTTAATTCACAAAAAACCCACGATTGTGGTCCATCAATTTTTATAAAGCTTTGCTAATTGGGAAAACGATTATATGTACTTGACGATATTTATTAAATGCTGGAAAGCATTACTGTAGAACTTGATAATGAAAATTTTGAAATAATAAATTGGAAATTAATAATTTAAAAAATTAAAAATTGCCATTGACGGTAATTAAACACAAAAAAGCCCGGAGTGAGATTATGGGATCCCTAAGTATTGGTAATGATTTAGATCGGGATCAATCAATTACCGATTGACATCTGATTCGCTCAAACGGGATTAAAGATATGTTTAAAAAATAAAAGTAATTTTTTCCGTTGCATCAACCTCCAAACGAGTTTTCCGTCGTCAAGAGTATACACATCGTGTCCAAAAAATAATTGGGTCGGTGATAATAATTGGGAGAATGCGAGAGACGCTCGAAATTCGAATGAAAACGAATCATTTGTTTCAATATATCTGGTTTAGGCTGATGGCATTTTCGCCGTTTATCGCCATTGTTGCCATTTGTCAGCATTAGTCGGCGGCGTTTCGTGACCTCTCATCCTTTCGACGCAACTGCACGAAGGTACAGTTTGGTTGGCAAGTCGCGTTACGTGCTCGGGTTCAATCGCCCACCTGCAGCCTGATAAACTATACATTGTAATGAAACAAATAATTTCCAACCACGTACTCCGTCGTATTTCATTCGTTTCCGTCCCAGGCGTTTTCTACTGCTTTTTCTTTTACATAACATCCGTTCACCGCCGATTACATGATACGCGGGGATTTTAATTATACATTTAGCCGCCGCGCTTTTGATTCTCCATCACCGATTCGATGCAGATAGATCTGAAGAGAATCAAATTTTATGCAATATTCGAACTTTCGCTTCCTATATAATATGGAAAGTGGTCTCGTGAGTACCTTAAAAATGCAAGGCACAAGCTGACAAGTTGCTGGAAAAATTAACCGGACTGCTAATTTTTCATTATCCAATAAAATATTTCTTTTCTTTTTATTGAAAATTGGAAAATTTTCCTACCGTGAATATTAAATAAAATATTATTCATTTAAGTTGACTCGGACCACTATTGTTGATCGATGAATTAACTAAAATTCTGATTCTTTATCGTGAAGAAGTTATAATATATTTTTTAATATGTAGGATACATGATTGAAAATTGTTAAACCACAAATATTGTATCAAGTATTATCTACTTCGTGTCCCTGAGACCGATATCGGTTATCATAAAGTAAACGGGACTTCTAATTTCTTTTTATCATGAGAAAAATTTCAATCTATCCTGGATAAATCATTAGAGATATTTTTACTACAATGATCGAATCAGATATTATTTATTTTTATTAACTCAGACGCGTATTATTATTCTCATCAAACCATGTGATAAAAGTTGAAAGGAATATATTCACGCTGTTTCACGGAAGGCGCAGTGACAGTAAAGGAACATCACACATCTCTTGTTAGCTCTCTTGTGTTCTGCCGGGTTTTGTGAAGTCACTAGGGCTTTTCCCGAAGTGTCTGAATCGCTTTGAGAATACGATACGGAAAAAGGAATACTATCGGGCGTTAGATCCTATTATTCCCCTGAGACTTCGCTTTTCATTTTACACTTCCAAAATTGTTAGGGGAACAAATAACGATGCCACGACAGCGAAACACAACGCATGGTAATAATAATTTTCATCCCCATTTTTTTGTTTAATCATCAACTCTTACCGGAAGCGATTATTTTATTCGGAAAAGATGGAATTAATCGAATTTCCTTTATTATTTAAAATGAATTCGTCAAAAAATAAAAATGACACAAGGCTTACACTCTATTTTTTATCAAACAAGATTAAGTTTCTATGCAGCATCAAATTTTTCTTCAGAATAAAAAATAAAAAGTGTAATTTCATTTTAATTCTCAGTAATTTAAAAAGGTTTAATTCAAACCGTTTCTGTCGCGAGATGCTCGTGAAATGCACATATATGCGAGCACGAGTGATGAACAACGTCATTTATCTCGACACAAGTGACTGCGAGACGCAACGGAAATACCTACCACGTGTGATATTCCGTTCGTCCATTTGTCCATTACCATCCGAGGTTCGTAATTCGCAAAAGGCGATAAATACACGCGAGTTGTAAAAAAAAACCTTTGACGATTAATTCGCGTTAGTGTCGGTTGGAAAAGCCAGCGAAGAAAACGACGACAAATATGAAACAAGATTAAGACGCATGTGTGACGTACGTACCGGTGGCTTCCATGTCGTCGACGAGGATGAAGAGCCAGACGGAAAATCCGAGTCCAATGTGTTACCAAAACAGGTTGAGACGTTTCTAGTTCTATCTCAACTCGCGTTATTCACGTTTCACAAGCTCACTCGATGCATCACAGAAGTTTTTCAAGCACGTTTTACTGTAGACAATAACTATTGTCACAGCCTCCGAGATCCCGCAAGTCCCCTTATCTCAGCGATTACACTTGCTGTATTGCACTCGTCTCCACGTTTCCCGCCGACTTCATTTAACCCGTTCTGCTCTTTTGCTGTTGATTATATATATTTTACAATTGTTTTCAATGAGGGTTCTCGAATTTGAAAAATCTCCCCAAATGTTAAAAATCGTTCATCGAGTTCCAATCTCATAGTCAACGGGATAAAAATAAAAATTGATTGACACCAATTTTCAAATTTCCCTAATCATAAAAAATTTATAAATAAAAAAAAACAAAGTTGAATCGTATACCTCGTTGTCTTTCCAAAACCCACAAAAATGTGAATAGCAAAAATTGTCTGACATCCAATTTTATTTTTTCAAGCTTCTTTATTCTTCTGCAGATTTTTATCGCAATCCTCGTCAAAGTTTCGACGAGATACCGATAAGCGCGCGCGATAAGTAGCCCCGATGACCCACACTCTCGTAATTCCGTATTCTCAGTGATCTTCGCGCGAAAGAGAACAAAATACGAATCCTCCCCCTCTCCGTAACATCGCTCTCTGCAGCATTACCGATTCGGATGAAAATGAAAAATGTTTTCACGGTCTTTGATCGAGCCCGGCTTTTTTATCCGCCAATATTTTGTTCGCCGTATCGCTCCGAATAATCCAGAGCATCAGCGGCAAAAATGCGAGCCGCGAAATTGGCTCGCTCGTCGATTAACTCAAGCACTTGCCGTGATATATACCCAAGTCGAACGGTACACAACTGGGTTGATTCGTATTTCCCTCTGCGTCAATGGGTTTCGATGGGGCTTCGGTGCATGCCTGGAGCACACGCTGACACACGCGCGTACATACACGCGCGCGAGTAATGCAAATCCTGATGTAGATCGTAGACTCACACAACTTAAAGCGCGCTCGACGGCGTGGGCGATCAAAAGACGCGTGAAACGTCCACGATACAGCGGATCGCTCTTGATAGTCCGTCGGTAACGACGAATTCCACAGTTCACCGTACGAACTTGTATATGTATATTTTTTTTTATATCAATTTACTCCGGACTTTGAGAAGGTCGATATATTCCGCCATCTATAGCGCATGGCTGCGTACTAAGCAGCTCTTCGAGACGTCACGTACACGGCGGCGGAAGCTGCGGAGATACGACGATGGCAAAAGTAGTACACGCGGACTCTGTCGGAACGTGTTGTACCGCGTGAAGCAGACGCCACAGTACAAGGTTCGTACTGGGTGGCAGCGTTGTATGTATGTATATATGTATGTATATATATATACATGGCGATGGTTAAGCAGACAGTGGTATAGTCTCGATCGGTTTGCAGCTGCAGCTGCAGCCCGCAGCGACGTGCACCCTACTCTGGCATTCAAAAGATCTGGTCCATGGGTTTACGAACATCCATTTTACAGATAATCCAGTTTGTTTAGAACCACCGGAGCTATGAAGCGGCGAAGCATTTAGCTGGGTGTCTTGAATTAGTAGCGCATTAATGATTCACACGTTGGTGAATTCAATCCAGTTGAATCGTACGAACAATTGATTTTTGGTAGAAATAATTTTCGAGGTCTGGTATGAGGTTTCTGGGAAATGATCGAGTCATGGATAAATGAAATCATTTTTGTTGCCATGAGCTTTTAATCATTCGCTGCTGATTTGTTTTACCAGTGACACAATGGAAAATAAATATTGACACTAGGTTTATAGGTTCCATCATCTTGCCGTGTTTCGAATCAGGAAAAAAATTGCAGATGCTGTTGCCAATTATTATGTTATTATATCTCGCCATGGTTTTTTGTTGACATATACGTCACATTATCGACTTTTTCTACTTCGATAAAAATTGTTAAGAAAAAGTTTTTCAATATACGGTGAGAACAACTTTCATTTTAAGAACGACCACGTCCGGTTTTTATCCTGAATATTTCTTATGGAATAGGGAAAAAAGGTTTTTTATGGGCGACCGCAAAAACCATTTGAAAGTATCTAAATTTTTATTTCGCCGCTCGAATCGTTGAATCGCAATTTTGAATGAGATTCTAGCCTGCGGTCATTGTTGTCTACGTGTCGGATGGTGCTGAGTGTGGTGCTCTGGACGCGCACGGCTGAGCGTAAGTAGGGACACGCGAAACCTATCTCTCTTCTCTCGTCCTTTACATTTATCTACCTTTGAACGAGACGGTTTCTCTCGATCCGCACCCGAGCGTTTACTCCAGCATCGTTGTCGGCAAGGTGGATCTTCTGCTTGCAACTCGTGCTCGCAATCTCCACGATTCCGCACTGTCGACTCCTCTTCCTCTTCCTCTTCCTCTCTCTCTCTTTCTCTATGTGTATCTCTGCCTTCCTTTTCCATACGTTCCCTATATATATATCTCTGCTGGTCCGAGTGAACCGCACGGATCACGTTGATTTTGCCGATCGACTTTGAGAGCATCCCATGCATATGTCATCAGTCCCGGACCCACTGTAGCCGGTTTTCCGTTTTTAAAATTTTTTTTCTCTATTATTTTCTTTCTTCGATCAGAGTAATAAACAAAAATGAACCGTCGTCTAATCGAAGCCATATACGATGCTGATTAGTTGTTCTCGATAAATGGATAAACACAATTTACTCCGGAATTAACCCTGACTTATGGTCTCAATTTCGTGGGGAATAATTGATAGCTCTCATCGAAGGACTGTGCGAATATGTAGGACGTCCGGTGATGATATTTGTTTCACGGAAAATAATGGTTCTGTACGAGCCGGCTAATAACAGCGAATACGGAATCCACGTGAGTCGACGAACGGGCTTTCCGGTTGTTCAATGATGCATCGAGCACCCATTATCGGCTGCTTCACGTCGGATGACTGTGGGATATCGTCGCGTGGATAATATCTCACATTCGTGAACCCTCAAGAACACATTGTTGAGCTACCGTTGTCGGTACATTAGGCGTAATCAATACCCATAGCTCCGTTTCTATTATATCCACCATATTGTTCGTCGCGTACGGGCCATGGGGACGTATCTTCGACGGACATGTGCCCGACCAAATCGTCCTCTCGGTTTACGCGTTGTTCATCGACGCGTCAAAGCATGGCGGTATGCCCGTACGGCGAGTTATACGTCTGTTTGTCTCGCATCTCGGATCGTCATCCACAAAGTCAATTAATGATGACATTAGGTACGCACCCGAGAGAGATCGCCGAGTGTCCCACGTGACAACGCGGAGGAAGTTGATTATATGCACGGGCGGAAGCCAGTTTGCCACGAGTCACTCCGTAGCTCGGAGCTACTGTGATTATTTAGAAAAATTGTTGAGCCAACGTAGAACCGCGATTGACATCTTAAACGTGGTGATTGAGTGTTTTTGGGTCGATTATTTTGTATTAACGTAATTGTCAAGGTCATTGTAATTCGAAGTGAGTGCTTTTTGACCGGGACAAATGATGTTTGAGAGCTGTTAAGGGGTAGGTAAAAATATTCACGTGAGCGAGCGAAACATTGGATAATTTTGTAATTCACTGGATGCTGAGTTTTGATGGATTTTGGTCGGATGAAAACGATTCAATCGTGACGAATTCAATTTCGTATGAGCTAATTGCTTGTTGTTCTATCGCAAGTGAAATTTTTAACGCGTACAATTGTTTGAAAATTTTCTTGAAGTTATGTTTAAACTGCGCGAGCCCTTGAGCTTTTTTGTCACTAGAGGTCGGGCGATCTTTTTCGCAATTTTGCCTTGACGTGTTTATCTCACCGATGGGGCTGTGAACGAGGTGTTGATCAGTGAATAAAAATCGACCGCTAATGATAGACAATTTTCTGGGCAAGTTTTAACTGACTTAATATTTTTGCCTCAATGATTTGCATAAATACAGATTTGTTCTTGAAGTAAAAAGCCCGAAGGTAATAAACATTTTGAATTCCGCGAAAGTGACTGACCGTCAGTCGGTGTGCGGTTAACACCCCGCTTTGGCGGGTTTCCTGGTTAAGTAAAATTTAGTAATGCATATTACTCGGATGGATGATCGCTGGGTTGCGAAAGCTTACTGGTGCATCAAATTGCGAAGCGCGAGTTAATTTTTACGAAGACTGCCCATTATCTGCACATGGATATGACGCAGGTGTCCTGCAGTTTTACTGCGGCTACGTGCGCATGTTATATACGATGGATAGTGGAGGGGGGGGGGGGTGGAGAGTCAGCTGCGAATGTTAGAAAAAGTAGGTGGGGCTCGTGAATGGGCTTCAACAACAACAACAACAATTATAATAATAGAAATAATAATAGTAACAATAATAATAATAACGTGCGTTACGCGCCATGCCAGTCACTGTTGACTGACCATACACAATTGAAGAAATTATATTCTTTGATTTATGAATTCTGAATAATTTGGAGATGATAAAAGGATATTATTATGATAATCAATGGATAAATTCGAAAACGTTTCCGAAACGTTTTTACGCTCATGACGTGTTGCCAACGCACTCGGGCAGATTCAGATAGGAAAATTATTCGAGCAACGAGCATATGAGGTCCATAATAGAGCAGTTGGAATAGAATCTCATAGATTGCTGCGACAAGTACAAAAGTCTGATTCATCGTCATCCTAAATTGAAGAAATCGTACGTAATTAAAAAGGTTGAAAAGATACGTCATGCGTGACGTCAAACGCGAAGGGACTATTGCCAGTATCGCGCATGATACGTGAAACCAGCAGATTAGCCGCATGATCTAACAACTGTCACACGCGTGTTTCGTGTCCTACCTAAAAGTCTTCAGCTATAATTCTGGAAACATTTGTTTTGAATCGTTTTGCGTCGTACATTAAAAGGAGATTTTCATTCTCGTAATGAGGTAAGTTATCATTATGTTTGGTATCATTCACGATGTATGGAAAAATATTCCCTATTTTGTGTGAACTCGCATCCGCGTTTGCGAACAATGAAAAAAGCGATGCTGTAGCTGTATTAAGAAGTAGTATGAGTATTAAAAATGGCAATGCTCGGATGGCCGGGGCTCAAAATGGATGCCGAGATGTATGGATGTTAAACACGGTATTTGATCATGGGTAGTTTCACCCAGCTGTGGGCCGTGAGCTGAAGGCAAACAGTCACGTGTACCGATACACATGAGGGATGTACACGTGGAAACTGAATGGAGTTTTATTTGTTTTAATACGTTCGACGTTTCGTGAGTGGTAGGAGTTTTTATCTCTCGACGTACGCCTCTCGTAATTGAAGTTTTCCAGTGTATGTACATTGGATTGGTTCATAAAAGTAAATTTTCTATTTTTTTCGATGATTCGGCCTAGGCCGAAACATTTAACATTTAACATTTAAGCTTAAATGTTAGTTTGGGTCCTCAAAAGTACCCACCTAAAATTTGAGCAACCTAGCTTATACACAAAAGAACCCGCTTCTCGATTAAAAAAAAATAATCTAAATATCATAAGAAATCAATTTTATTTATATGTTTATTTATTTGTATGATGGCCTATCGAGTCGATAACTGCCATTGTCGTTTTCTAAAAGGTCACGTGAAATGGAGACATTACCGCGCCTTTCGAATGGGCCATTTTTGTCGCCGCGAGGTTTCGGAGCGCAAGCACATCTCGACATATGTATGATGTCAAAGATTTCTTTTGTGACGATCGATCCGGTGACAAAAGAAAAATGTAATGGCGAAAAGAAGGAAGAAGGAAAAACTTTATTCTCTTTTTACAGCAGTCCGCTGCTTCTTCCTCGCTCGCTTGATATCGAGTTAGGGAAATACGAATGGGTCAGCACGAAATATGGGCGTATGATACGGTCGTGCTTCACATTTGCAGCTGTGTGTACTCGAATACCGAACGAAACGCGATGCGAACATATTGGATTCAATCGCGTCTACCAGGATTCTTGAATATGGTTTTTACAATAGAGGTTTTCCAGGCGTGTTACAGAATATTTTTTGCTCATAATTTTACGTTCAGATAACCGTTTTTTATCCGAATAAAAATTGGTGATGGGAAATTAGTTAATACTAGGAGACCGAAGTTGGTTTTTAAGCGCTAAAAAAACATTTTTTCATCCGATTTTTTCATACTGCACTTGGCCCCATCTGGTTCCTGATCACGAGTAGATACAATAGATGTAGATTTCAAGAATCCATTGTTTCAACAATCGCATTCGCTTTTTTTGAACGTGCTACGGAAAAATCTGAATAACGATTCGCGATGGCATCAGTGCGCATAGTGCAGAAAAAAACTTTGTAAGTCTGTAGGGAATACATGGCTGCATCGATGCACGTGAACGTCGCATATTTTATTTAACACGGAGCTACTGGCGAGTGTCATGCATCGGATGCAGTCGTGTCAAGTGAATCATGGTGATATGCGCGATAGCTCGCGATACAAAACACGAACCAGCGGTTGTCAAACACATTTCTATGTCAACTTTTTATTCTAATATACTATGTTGAATCGGTTGTCAAACACATTTCTATGTCAATTTTTTATTATAATATATTATATTGAATCGGAAATTCATACATACAATTCGAATCTTAAACCCGTCTATTCTCTCGCTGTCGAAAGCTCGAGAAATCTCTCACTTAGCATTTTTTCATTTTTTTCTTACATTGAATTTTAAAGATTTTTCAAATTAAATCTCGTTACAGTTGTGGCAAAGCTAGACGAAGCTTTCGTGAGCTCCTTTCGTGACCGCAATTTTGAAGGGATGAAGGTCCAAATACGGATAGCATACATAATATATTAGGGTAGTTTTGAGTTGGGTCATTTGAAAAATGTCGAGGATGCAATAAACGTACCACATAATATGTAGAAAAGAGAGTGTCGAATCCTTGATTATCATAAAAGCTGACATATAAAAATATCACGAAGCCTTCTGTATAGCTAGAGAGTCCGAGAAAAAAAAGATCGACAAAGTGCGAGGAAAAGGATTATCGGTCGTTCGACTCCCTATAAAAGATGTTATACAATCAAAAAGTGAATAAAACACGATTGAAAACACTTAACAATATTTTTATCGATACTTTTACGACGACAATCGACCAGAGGGTTAAGAGAAAATTCCACGTTTTGATAAAACCCGAACGTTCCAACGAGAGAAGCTAAGGACGTGACGGGATAGATGGGTACTCAGGTGCGCACCATCTTGACCAAACTTGAAAATCCGTTTGCGTTTTCCCAATAGCGTGATTAGCCATCCGGCTCGTTACAGCGCGACGCGGAGTTGGAATTCCTTGCGGAATACTGGGACAGCTTCGCTATTAGACGCTACAAACCGATACCCATACGCCCTATACATATATATGTATATATATATATATATATATATATAATTACCCGTATCTATACCCGTAGCGGTTACGTGGGTCGCCGTATTTATGGTCGAACGGCGAGGAAAAAGATGTGTGAGAACGGTTCGGCCGCAGGGAGAAAATCCGCAATTCTATTTCGTTTTTCCTTCGCTTATTTCCGGTCGACGATGAAAAAGAACAAGTTAAAGCTCTTCGGCCCGTAGTACCACGGTATTTGAACGTGAAGAAAAAAAAAATGGTACCGTGTGGTTGAACAAGCCGGATTGGAGAAAAGAAAGGCCCATCGATCGATGGTCCGGCAGGGAATTCGAGTCGCGTTCGCGAAGTTTTTTCATTATTTTTTTTCTCCTCGTCTTTTTAAAACCTTTTTGCTTTACACGATCCACGGGATGTTCGCAGGCGGGAACGGGAATGGAGGACATTGGGTTCAAGTGTGAAAATGAAAGAGGCAGAGGCCTGGGCAACAATCGAGGGTGTGACGCATTATGCTTGTGGGATTGAAGTAGGCGATGTAGACACACACACACGTGACACAGCGTGTCGAATCGTCGAGATAAAGGAAAGCTTCGTCGTGATGTGATTCGAGTGTTCTTATCGCGTGACACTTTTGGCCATTTTCATGCAACAACAGGGTGGTAAGAAAGCTGGGTAAGCTGTGGCGAGTGATACACGGGTCGGTTGTGGCTGACGATACATCGGCTAATCCTCATTTGGGCTTGGGTACATCGAACGTCGATGTACCGGACTGAAATTGGTCGGATTGCAAATGTTCGTGTGGGCAGTCGCCAATTAGTTGACGAGCCGAGGCTGATTATCTGTGGGGTGGTTTTTTTTTAGAATGGAAGAGAAATTGAGGGACATTTTACGAATGTCCGGATGAGTGTATTTTGCGTTTTACACGTTTTTTTATGAGTAGGTTGGATTATGCTTCGTGCGAAAGTCTATTGGATTATTGTAGGGTAATTCCTTGATTTAGGATCATTTATTGAGAAAATTCGATTATCGATTACCTCAATTTTTATAATTATTTCTCTGTGTTTATAGTTACGAAAATACAGGAAATGCGGATGATGAAGCGAATGGAAGAAGAGACATAATTACAGCGATACATTTAATTTCCGGTTTCGCGACAAATAAATGGCGGATTTATTTATTTCACATATGCGTCACTGATAGCACGACGTTCCTGCAACTGCACAGCCTGATTTTCTACGGACCGTTTTATGGAGATTTTGTATCATGGCATTGATTCTACTATCTTCCTGCTGCTATGATTGACTGAAAGTCCTTTGATTAATCCTTTTTATTATGAGATTCGTTTCATCCCACCTTTTTTCTTCTCCTATCTCGTTTGCTGCACTGAGCAATTGATACTAATCCATCGAACAAATATTTTTTTGCTGAATATTCGGAACCCAACAAATTTCACGTAAATGTTTGATAAATAATATTAATAGTCGATATATCCAAAAATGCCACTGAAGCATTCATCGATTAATAAACAAATATCGAGGATCACATTTTTTTTAAAGAAACCTGACCAGAGCCTGATTAAATGTCAGACATAATTAAAAGTGTAATTTGATATTAACCTTAGTCAACCGTATAATTACATCGTTTACCAAGGTCTCATAAAGTTTTCGTAATAATACCCGGCGTGACATTGACGACCAACCCAACGACGTTCCTATTTCGAACACGCTCGAATGTCCACTCAAAACTTTCATTACGTAATTGACAAGCTTGCTCCGATAAAATCGGCAGCAAGGCTTCGTCATATTGGCCACCGACATTTCATGGAACCTATCGATATTATTCATAACAGCTTCGACGATAATGAACCGACGAGCAATATTACCGCACAATGTAGACCATTTTTCAATAGTTATATCGCATAAAGAGGAAACCACAGCCTGGTCGATAAATAACTGACATTCGGTTCCAACATAGCTAAATTAGCTCGCATTAGGATCTGAAAATGACGTATTTCAAAATTATGGCAATTGATATGCCTAATTAACGTGGCACAGAGAGCTGCGGCAAAACCACGTCACAGTTTTAGACGTTTGAATTAAATTGATTCGTAATTTGCTCCAACGCTTATTATTATTATTATTATTATTATTATTATTATTATTATTATTATTATTATTATTATTATTATTATTATTATTATTATTATTATTATTATTATTATTATTATTATTATTATTATTATTATTATTATTATTATTATTATTATTATTATTATTATTATTATTATTATTATTATTATTATTATTATTATTATTATTATTATTATTATTATTATTATTATTATTATTATTATTATTATTATTATTATTATTATTATTATTATTATTATTATTATTATTATTATTATTATTATTATTATTATTATTATTATTATTATTATTATTATTATTATTATTATTATTATTATTATTATTATTATTATTATTATTATTATTATTATTATTATTATTATTATTATTATTATTATTAACGTAACACATTATGAATTTGACATCTGGCTGCAGAAACATTGCTACATCGTTCCGGTTGAATGTTTGATGTGCATGATTTATACCCGTACGTGTCGGCGATTCAATATGGATGATTCGAAAAGGCGAACGTATGGAAATGCTTGATTGAGATACGACGTTTAATTATGTCTCATCCTTATCGTGCTTCAATATTTTTAAAGCTGTAGAAGTGGCTGCTCAGAACTTAAAACAAAGCAGCTAGAAGGCTTCGGCTACACATTGTAGAGATGAAGGAAGAAAACCAACAACTTACTCAGTATTTATGAGCATTCCAATTAATAATAATTTTTATATTGCTTCATTAGTATTTCACTGATTAAATCTCATATTTCATTTCGTTGGTCTCCCCAGGGGGAGAGGGGGGTGTACACAGACGACTATGTGAATTTGATGCCATTTTTTTTACTTTCAAAGCTCAAAAAATTTAATCAAAAGCCTTTCTTGACGTTGACTAGTTAAATTGCGAAAATCTACCCGAATTCGGCAACATTTTTACGGGAACACAGCGAATGTTGACAAAAAAGACGTATCATTTACGTAAGGGTTAATTAACGATAATCGCGATACTTTCTCATTTTATATGAGTTATTGAGAGAAGAAGAAAAAACGTTGACCTTTGGAAGCAAGATCATACAAACGAAAGTCTACAGTAGTAAGTAAGTAAGCGTATTATTTTCTGCTGTATTTCGCCGGACAATCGAACCAGGTGCGTCACAAGCGTTGCCTAAATAATATATCAATCAGTTTAGAGGACTCGATGGGGCAAAAGTGCCCTCTGTTCACGTACGTGACGAGCGAAACGATCCAGTGGCTTCGGTCGAGGGCTCTTGTCAAAATTAATGCTTCAGTGTCAATCGATATTCGTTAAAAAAACGCCGTTAAAACTTCAATATTCAACGCGTAAAGCATATATATATACGCGTAGACATTCAATGGACGTTTCTAAAAAAAAAAGAGGAGCAACTAAAATCGATGACTACGTGTGAACTAATTGTGTCGCTTAGCCAGAAAAAAAATTATATTTCTTGTCCTTCGTCACCGCAGACGATTGGCCACAAATTTATCGTTGGCTTTTTTTTTTTTTTTAAGATTTCGAGCTTTGGCTGTCGAGTTGACGTTGAAAAAAATTGACGTTCGAAACGTGCGTTCGATAGGTTTCAAATTAACGCGAGAAACTTGTTTTACTTGGGTGAAAAACGGCTGTTGCATTTATTAGTTGCGTTCTCATATGTTTTACGAGTAAATTCCGTTGAGTGTTTATTATAATTATTTTTTCCAATACAATTACCTCGAAAAACTTTTTTGCGAGAGTAGCGATGAGTCGATTTCTCTTCCATGATCCATGATAAGTTCGAAGGATAAAAAAGAATAATACTTTTTCTCAGAGAAATTTGACTTGCAAAATTTTACGAAAATTTAAAAATAGCTCACGTTACGCCTGGCTGGAGAACGGAAGGTAATGGTGACCTGTACTGACGTCAGACTCCAGCCGGCATACATATATATATCCACCAGTGAATACTTACGAAGCCTGGGCGAGGATTTTAAACTATGGAATACAAACTTTCATTCAAGTAGTGGGAAGAGAAAATTAACTCTCCCAGTTTTCCATGATATAGTTCATTGAATACATCAAGGACGAGCGTTTTTTTGGGCTTCTTTGTATGTATGAAGCTGCTAAAAGATCATGAATACGAAACCAATGAGGTTGAACGAATTTAGTCCGGTTGACCAAACTGTATGTTATAGCGGGCCCGACGCCCATGCTGCCAGCGGCGTCGATCACGATCGATTACCGAATATGGGCACCCGTTATAGGTATGTAACGAGAACGATGGACCGAAGTTCCTCTCTAGTCGCCGGCGATCTTCGTCCGACAGATCATCGAAAGTTAGAAGCAAGAATAAAATGTCGTAAGACCAGTAAAAAAATAGATAGAGGCGCTTGGTCGAAATTGAGAAAATTGATAACGACGGAGAAAAAGTTACTGTGAAGCCCCGCGAGTGAGCTATCGAACGATATATTCTATCGTTATCGTAATGTGTATTTCGATTTGGTGATTGAGATGTGTCCTGTTCTATGCGTACGTATTTTAATATTATTTTGACTGGATTTTCAATGCTCATAATGAATTCAAACAGTTTACGAAAATGAATCAGATGTATTCATCGAATGGATTAAATCTGTCAGTTCCAGCTTTTAATCCTGTTATTTTATTACGATGCATAATAATGATCATTAGTTGATGAAAAACATGTTGGAATCCTCGCCGGGGATTTGCATTTTCCGACCCTCGTGCACGTCTGGCGTAACACACGTAGCTTTTTCTCTTCACCAATTCATACCGAGAGAATCTCATATTTTATTGCAATTTACACGGAGAACAATGCACGGAGCTTCGTGCGCGTAAATGGTTAACATTCTCGTTTGTTTGCAGCGGTATAATTCACCTCACTTTTGCCCATACCGAACTTCAAAATTCATATCCAGCAAAGCTGAAAAAAAAATATAACACTTTCAATCTTTGTAATCCGCAATTTATTATCTTCATTAAAATACAATAATACTTTGTTCACTCGCAAAGGAAAATTTCCCTCGCTCTCACACGTATATTATTACAAAAATCTCTAATTGGCTATTATTGAAAGAACAATTGAAATAAAAATCAGTATGCAGTTTTCGGTTTTTGTAAATTGCCTGTCATTATATTCGTAAGCTATTTGATAAGACTGTGGGTATACAAAAAATGTTTCAAATACGTATAAAACTATTATTGTAATCGTCTTTGATAATCCAAATACACGCGTGCTTTTAATAAACTTCGACATTGCACTTTCATCTCACCCTCATTCGTTCTTCTCTGATTCATTGCTATAAGCTCTATTTTCTCTACCGCATCTGAGCGCCAGAACACTCGTACGAGTACTTTATCCCAACCGCATCGTCCCTGAGGGTATCGCAGCACACCGGTGATAGATGCACGAACATATATGTATAGTTATACACGGTCGTGCTTAAACAATCGATCTTTCCGTGAACCGGCCTCTCTCCTGAGCATACACGTCGGCCGCATCACCATACTCTTGGACGTAATCGTTTTGTAGCAACCAGAGTGCAATGCAAGCTCCACCACGCGGTGCGCTTGCTACAAAAGAGCGCGAATAAATTTATTCGTAGAAAAGAGTTTGCCACACTCGAATTCTCGTTATATGGATGACCGAGTTCAACTGATATTTGGCAAACTGCCTCGAAAAATTCTATATTTCATCTGCTTTCGCACTTTTTCACATCCTCTTACTTGTAAAAGCTCGGTATTTTCACTGATAAAGAAAGGAACAAACAAGAATTTTGGGCAATTGACTTTTAAATTGTTTTTTTAAACATATTTCAATTCCAACGAGTTTGAATAATTGTTGCCGATAATTTTCAAGTCTGTTACTTATTTCAATCAGTTATTTATGAGAATGGTAATAACCTCGATCAGTTATTATTATTATTTTTATTATTATTAGTATTATTATTATTTGTATCATTATTATTATTATTTTATTTTTATTAATTTGTTGATTCCAATTGCTTTTGAATATCGTCAGTCCTTGCCTTAGAACATCATTAGAACAGTACAGGGGCCTGCTTAGTTTCTAATCTTGCTATCTCATAAAGAAAGATAGAGGTGACGGTCCAAAGATTTCATAATAACGTTATTTGAGTAATTTTTCGTTAGGTGTTCGCCAATGGTTAGCTCTTCCGCGCGTTACGCACGAGCTGTCAGGAACAATTTCAGAAAATCAATAACACGAACAGTCTAGTCTAATCTGGCGAAAGATCCTGCTTTGTGTTATAGTATTTTATCGTAGCATGTATTCGCAAATTACACCCACCCTCGTCGCTGCACGCAAACCGAGTATTTAGCGGATTTAAAGCTCTTGGATCGCTATCGCCGTATCTTTTCCCACGTCTGCGTGACATGTATAATCCACCGGTCTTGACGGTACCTCGTTTTTCCATCGTACCGCGTATTAAAGGCCTCAGCCGTTTCGTGCACGAATCGCACAAAGCGAACCTCCGGGCGATTCGCAGTCCCCGATAGCGAAACTGCGAACAGTAGATACAAAGCATTTTCTCCATTCACGCCGTTCCAAAAATATTCTTATCACTCACTCTCGACGCCTTTTTCGAATTAATCTTCCGGGAATACGAACAAGTTTGGTGGAAAAGAAAATCTGGTCAAGTGCGATTTCGACTGGCGCGCACTATATTTTTTGTACTTGATGATTAATTTGATATTTTTGATAATTAATTCCTGGGAATCTGTAAGACCAAAGATTTTTGCGATAATTCTTGAGTAAGCTTGAAATATGACGTTATATTCGTTTTTTAAAAATGTTAGATTGAGGATTTCAGAATTAATAGGGGGGCGGCGATGCTCTATTTTCGCATATTTTTTAGAATATCTTTTCAAATTGATTATTCAAAATTATGAAAAAAATTGTATTTCACATAACAGGGTTTTTTGAATAATACCCCTCCCCCCGGCCTGATATATGAAATTCAAAAACAACCAATTCTCGAGTACCTGATTGATACCTTCCTCCACCTCTGCCTCCCTCTATTTTTAAGCGTTAACTAGTGCAGAACATGTGGGTTGATGAGATATTACTATGCCAAATTCCAAGTTTCTACGTCACATTGCTTCTGAGAACAGCGGCTTTGGGAGATGGACAGACGCAAAGACGGGCAGGCACGCGTGTCTGTCCTTCCTTTTGAGCTTCGGAACCCGAGGAAAGAATTATTTTTAATTTTGTAAATTTAATTAAATTTTCTCAAGCTCGCGTAAAATTCGACAAATTTCATTTTCCCGAGCTCGAATGAGAATTGCTGTCAGCGTTGGGTGTTAAACAATACAATAATTGTGCTTTTATTGTATTGTTTGAAATTTTTTATGACTCTGTGAATTTTATTAAACTCAGAGTCGTCGGGTTTATGCCTATGCGGGTGCACGCACGCAATTTCTTACAGTTATGAATATTTGCACCCACGGCTGATAAAGCTTCCTTCGATGAGCAAAAAAAATCATGATTTAGGGAATGCGGACGTCACAGACGATGATAAACCGGTATATTGCGGGTGTTGAGTTAATCTTGGCGACTTTGTTAAAACTGTCGTTGCCGCCTGCCGGTGTGACGACGACGAACGGATCAAAAGTTTTGCTTTATATCTCCGTAGTTCTTTTCTAAGTTCTCTTCTCGCGAGCTTCGTAGCTCGAGTCTCGACCTCGAGTTGAAGCAACGGCGACGGTTCTCCGGTGTTCGAGAACTTGGAGCAAACACGGGTGCATTTGCAGCTCGTTCAATGAAGATTCTTTGTTCGTAAGATTCACAATAAATACTGTGTTTACGTTTGTGCTTTTGTTTCTTTTCTTTGTATTGAATATAATTTTTTGAAAAAAAAATTAATGGCACTATTGTTTTTTGGAGAATATCTATGTTCGTTTGTTGAATGCATTCGATAGAATATTTTCCGTTGTACACGTGATGTGTTTGATAAATCCATAAGCGTATTCGAGATCAGATTATTTCGAACTGTATCAAATGGCTCCACCATAAATTTGAAGAATGTGTGACGGGTTTGACACGTGTAAACCACCTTCATTAGTACAACTTGGATTGTTGATGGAATCAGTCGAGAATGATTTCGAAGACGTAACCAGATAATTGATAAAAATAGACGATTATATCACTTGGCAGGGCCAAGGTTAATTGGTAATAATTCAATTGATCCGACCGGTGAAGCAAATATTATTTTCCGTGCTCGCTAGAATGGATGATCGTCGATACAATAATTCAAAGTGCGCCACTATCGAGGAAAATTAATCGACGTTAATCAATTTCCGAGGTACTGACAATGAGTCATATCGCATTTAGTCTCCAAATTTAGCCCCTTCGATTATATCGGGTTGTCCAATAAGTGCCCGCGTTTTTTTATCCAAAAATACAGCTCGCAGTTCATTCGTCCTCTCCCTGCACAGCCTAAACATTAATACCAGCTTTAGTAGCCATTTGACCACAACGAAAGACGAAATAAAGCAGCTGTCAAAAAATATTTTACATAATTATTCAATATGCCACCCGGAAATTTTATTTCTAGTTTCTAAAAATCACCCCAAATTGAATAATCCAAAAACAATCTCAATCAAAGAACAAAAAAGTACCTCTCGAACGGTACACAAACCTTCGCCCTGAACCAAACGAATGGCTGCAAAACAAACACACCAAAAAAAAAACGCGCCAAGTTATTGGACAACCCAATATTTGTACAAGGTCTGGCAGAGTTCTCGCTCAAATCGACCTAAAGTCGAGCTAAAGTCGAGTGTGAAGATCGTGTCGTTGCTGTCAAGACGCACTAATACATCGCCACACGTCGCCCGGTCATTACGCGTCTTTTCTAATCATACCCATAATTGGTAAAACGAGGTCAATGAGAATACGGGTCGCGGGTAAAAGCTCGAGGGTGAAACGAAATTGACACACCCTGCTGTGCATACGGCCACGTCCCAACTTGCTCTCGTTCACGGAAACGGGAGGGTGGGAGCGGGCGTGAGGTTGGGTCGAACAGAGACGGGGCTGAAAGGAGTCGGCGAGCGTTTGGAAGCGACGTCAGTGTCTTTCAGCCACTTTGTCGGGCAAACTGGATAAGGGACACGAATGCGAGAAAATAAAAAACGAGGAAGCTGGAATGAAATCGGGATTCCACTTTAACTGCCATTGCTGTATGTATATATGGGCATGAGGGCCACCAGCGGTATTTGCATGCACGGAAGTCCCTTTCGTCGCTTTGAAATTCGACACGGTATGCTAGGAACAAGACGGATTGCTTGGTACATGGAATTTCGTTTGCTTGGGTCGGTTTTTGTTTTCAATTTTGCTTTGTGTAATTAGCTAAATAGTCTGTGATTAGCGAATGCAGGCTGTTCGAAAACGGCAAAACTCACGACCGCGTGTCTGGAACGAGGCAGTTTCGTTGATAAAAAGCGGAGATAAGCTTCGCAAGTTATGAATAAATAATTATCAAAATCATAGCGTCGTGACTCGACGATATGAAGACGGCTCGAACGTCACGTTTCGTCTCAATTGAGTCGGGTTTTCGTGATTGGTGTATTGACGGGAACACAGCTGTGGCACGTTTATTCAATGTTGGATTTGATATTTTGATTACATTTAATTAGATAAGCATTAAACAATTCATATACCTGTATCTTGTAAGACTATACATTTCAGGACATTTTATAGTTTCAAACCTGTCTTACTTATATCTTCGCATACTAATCAATCAAAAAATGAAATACATCTCCAGCTGTATCACGATATTCGCTCCTAGGAGATGTTTTTCTCGCAAATGCACTACATATCGACTGTGAAGAATCGAAGACGATTATATTTCACGAAAGCTCGACTGTGAGTTGCACATTTCTTTTCGGAACTCAATAAGATTTTTTTCGAATTAAGTGGTACTCATAAAAACGAAGAGGACTCATTGCTCTCAAGCCCATGACACGATATCCCATCTACGACACTAGCACGATGTTATTTTTTTCTCTTTTCTTCTTCATTCATCCGCCGGTCGCCGTTATCGTTCGTTTATTTTATTTTTTATGTTTTCACATTTTTTTCACCCTCACAGGTTGGCAAACTGCCAAATCCACGATCGTTCCAGACGGCGCTCGGCTTAGCTCAACCGTTTTTACCCGAGTCTCGGCTTACTGCGCGCACGTACAACGTATGACGTCCGACACGATTAGTTACTTACAGAGTATATCGCAAAGATGTCCCGGAGGACAGACTACGCTTTGCTTGGGAAAAACAAAGATAAAAACAACAAGTCCGAGTTCTCTTTTGAAAATAACAAGATTTTCAAGTGACCGAACATCCTCCAATAATCGAACACAATATTTTTTCACGCCCGCAATAATGACGACAATATCCGTTACATGATCAGCCAATTTCTCTTCATCGCTGACATTTTTTAAAATTCGATCAACATTATTATTGAGCTTGGGGGGGTAGTTTAAATTCTTTTTAACATTTCAGGGTGATTCCAAAATTGGGGTAAAAATCAGGTGTGGTTCCAGGGTCAAATGGAAGTCAACGAAAAATCACGAGCCGAATCGGCAGAGGTCAGGGTTTTGACCGTCCGACTTGAGGTGAAATGCGTCATGTAATGTATGCATGGAGATGCAATTTTGAGCAAATTTTCGTATGAGTGCTGGTAAAAAATCCAATGAAAAATGCCATGAAATAAGGTTGATGGGGCAGGTCGTAGACTGCGAGTGCACCACGCGATATATACTCAGATAGTAAATCTCTGTTGCGAGCGCGGCTACAGCCGCTACTGCACTTGGAAGTACTCTCTCCGAGAGGATGCTAACGGTTCGATGCTCATCCAGAATCTCCTCCCTACATCACGCTCATGCGGCAATGCGTTTATCCCCAGCGGGACGAACCACTCTCGGCACGTGGGGGTGGAAAAACCGTTTGGCACAGAGCTAATTTAATTCAGACGCGCATGCGTCCAATCAAGGTAGCGCGACAATTAGAAAAAAAATGATTGCTTTTTGGAAAAAAAAGTTTCGCGTCGCAGAACGGATTTTGGTGGGAAATGTGAGGTCGAATGTGAATTTTCGATGGTTAGTCGTAGAGGTGGGATCGGCCTGTTGGTTTATTGAGTCGCCTTAATGTCAATTTGTCATTTGTGGAAGCATGAGTTGTTTTTCACGGACTCGACTATGTATGGCGGATAGAGGCTGTGGCTAAGGATTGACCTCGGTTGAATAAAAATAAAATTTAATATAAAATTCAAAAACAAACGTGGTATGGTAAAACGAATATTTGATAAAAAAAGCTGGGCGGGCGGAAGTTTGCTGTTCGCTTCGCTTACCAAAAAGTACGTGGGTTAATTTTGGCCTCGTCAAATTCGAACTAACCAGTTCGGGGATTTTTATTTGCATTTTCTGTAACTTTGGCAAATTCAACAATGGAAATGATTTTTTTCATATTTATACAAGAGCAAAATAAGCGTTAAATGTGATGGATTTAAAAAATTCGTATGTAAATGCATTTATTAGTATGTAAAGAATTTGAATTTACGTTGTCAAGGCTGTCGTGCGGCGGAGTAATAACATTAATAGAACATTTTTTCTAAAAATGGAAAAGAAAAAAAAACGATTTTACCCAACCATTTACAAGCCATTATAAATATCGCGACACGAGAATTTTCAATATGTGTATGTATTTTGATAAAAATCGCTTCCTCCATGAGAAGCCAAAAAATATAAGAAATATTATTTTCCGAAATACTTTCTCAACTGATCGAGACTACTCCATCGCGATAAAGTTCGAAACGCCGCAGCGTGATCGATTATCCACGCCCTTCGTCACAGTTCGATCCCGCATCTGACGTCCGCTCTACGAATATAGAGCATCGATATTAAATTCGGATTCCCTTCATCACACACTTCTCAAGAGCTTAAATTTTTCTCACACCAAGTATTACCAGCTTATACGTTCCATCTTATCGTATCGAATATCGGGAAACTCGTACGAAACAACCCCTACAGCTCAAAGTTCCAGTCACGTCTCTATAACTCACTTTTTTCGTACTTTATTACACCACGAGTCAAGGTTCATCTTGAATTCGATGTTCCATTCGATGATGAAAAAAAAAAAAATCAAAGCTCGAAGATTGATCTCGTTTGTGGCAAAAGGTAAATCGGTCGCAGATGGACGGCAACGAGGATAATAATTAAAATTTTACAATCAATCGAGTGGAAAACTGACGGCCAGGGATTCTAAGTCAACAGCCGCAAGAACTGTATCTAATCGTTGACAAAATTGCTCAACGTAATGTTCACTACGTCACAATTGTAATACATATTTATTCGCATCGGTGAACAATTCCTTTTCGTTCGTCCGGAAATATTGGACGACCATAGCCAGCGGCATCTACAGCGTGGGTCAATCGAAGTTACGAATCGATTGTACGTTTTTATCGTATTTGCAGCCGCCCGGACGCACTATCTATCGGTACTCATTTATTTTCATCATTCGAATCCACCGACGTGAGGCTGACCACTTTACCTCTACCGCAATTCGACTATCTTCGTTCTCCGACCAATTGGCAATTTTATTTTTCGTTTCCGCAGTTAAATGCAAAACGAGGGAAAAAAAAACCCCCGAACAAACAAACGGAAGAAAACTCAATTTTTCTGGAGACGAGGAAATCGAAGGGAAATAGTTGTGTCGCGATGGCGTAACTGTGTACGTTACAAATTGCACACAACGACTCGCGTCCGAATCGCGACGGAGGATTTGCAATGCAGATACGAGATTCTGTTTGTTCCGGGGCGTATCCGGAAATTGACTTTTTCATCCGTTTGTGTTGGAGGATGTAGTGCGGGGGTCGGTTTATCGATGTAACGGGTGGCGACGAATTGTCGATGCATAATTTCGTGGGATGACGGGTTTTCTGTGAATTAATTGTGATTTGTTGTCCGTCCGTGTGAGAATTGGGTGGATGAAAAATTGGTGCAAGATTGGGTGAGGTGGTAATGACGGGGAGGGGATGAAGGTGGGTAAATGAAGAAGGAGCGTACCGGATTTTTTCCCGATAAAAGGCCTGCTCAAATACGAGCACATTTGGGTCTGTATTTTGATTTTGTTGTGCAAATGGAAACCCATCAGCTTTTATTTGAAAGCAACTTCATTAGGGGCTTCTTAATCCTAATGCACATGCATCGATCAATCATTTATTGTCAAGAGATTTTCACGTTACACCGAACGCCTTCCGCTCAAATCTGGAAAAGAGTGTGTGCTTTGCAGTTAAAAAAAAAGCAAAAAAATCTGGAGTACAGGTGATTCGGTCTCGTACGCGGATTTGTCGCAGCACGTAGCGTGGTCGTAGAACACACGATCCATCCACACGCAACGTGACACGTATGGATAATGTAACGTCGAGTGGAGTTGAGTACCGTGCACTCGGCTTAAGCTAAATCCGATTAGCCTCGACTCCACTTCCGTCGTCCTCACCAGACCGGCTGCGTATTTTGTCTACCGCTGTCCTACACGATGTTATTTTTTTTTTGTTGTTTTCATTTCTCGTCGCGGCTTATGGTGTTTCCGAAAAAATTGATGAAGAATATTTTTGTTGCCAAAAAATCATGCAGACTCGATCGAACGAAAATAATTCTGAATGGATCGAAAATCCGTCGACCGAGAATCGATGATATAAGTGTGAATATAATCAAATTGATTAACGTTCTCACAATAGCAAAAACTTCTTGTAGTGTTTGGCATTTTATTATCGCTCATAATTTCCATGAACGTAGGACGTAACATCGTATATCGATAAACATTTGTTTTCTTCGTGATTTTTGGGGAAAAAAACTATGATGTTGACAATAATTTTTTGGTGGATTCTAAATCGTTGCTTCGTGATGAAAATATAAATTTTTTCGGTCGTGATTGAGTTATATTTTTCATTCTTTATGGCCTATAGCAGCTGCCGCGTTACCGTCGTTACGTAGCGCATATTTGAACCGTAAGTCGTTGCCTTTTTTGCAGAGACATCAATGTTTTTTTCATCATCGTCGTCGATCAACTCGAATCACGGTCGGTGGGATGACATGCAACGAGGTTCGTCGGAAGCAATGGGGGGATAAAGATTTTCATTCCAAAACCCCGTGTCTGACCGTACGCCCACGAAAGTTTCTTCGCAATTTCTACCGACCGTCCTAATTGAAGTCGGAAACCGTAGACGTTTACCTGGAGATGGGACGTTCGATCACGTCGGTAAACTTCTTAAAAAAATCGAACGAATTTTTTTCTCGAGCTTTTGTCTGTAAGTTCTCTCGTTGCGTCTCTTTTTATGAAGGGGCCTCCTGCGATATCTCACGACTCGCGTTGGGGTGCTTGGCGAGTTTAATCAATCGTGGTTTATTCTTTTTCTGGTAATTCATGCTCGTGGATTTTTAATTTACCGAAAAATCGCGAGAAATCCCGGTTCTCTTCGGACTATAAATCAGAGAAGTAATGAAAGAAATTTTATCATTAATTATCCATGGTAAATTCTTTTTTTTCTATGGATTGTGTGTTTTTTTTACTTATGGAAAATCTGTCAGAAAATTCGTTTGTCTTAGGGAATTTTATCATTGATGATTATGCTCGAAAAATATTTTTTTTGTATGGTTTTTTCCGATTCGAATACTTTCCATGTTACTCGAAAAGAATACGAATGGCGATTTTTTTAAAAATATTCCAGTGATAACAGTAGCGAAAGCGAAAAGATGGATAACGTCGAGCGTTTTCACGAACCGTTGGAATTTTGAAGCATGGAAAATATGGAAATAATATTCAATGGCTCGGGAAAAACTTGTTCGGAATAACATTGTGTTACCAAGGATCTCTCACAGCGGAACTGCACCTATGAATGGAGATGCAATCGAAAGCCGCTCGACACTTGCAAGTTTTATTTCGGCTCGGCGTCTCGGGTGTGGACTATTTCCAAATTCAATATCTCCTCGTCATCATCTTTCTCAGCATCATGAACTCTTTCGGCGATCCCACGAGAGCCGTTCATACATTTTCAAACGTTTTAGGCGTTGCACTTCTTCCATTCTATCACACGATTGCAAGACGCAGAACGTCGTGGTTATAATTTTTTAGTCAATAAGTGCGCGTGGCACAAAATTTGTGTCCGTTCGACAACAATGTCGGACTAATAATTGAATACGTAAAAAAATAACTTTGAGCTATCGATGATATTTGACTTGCAGAAACGAGAGAGAAACGAGAGAGAAAAACATTTTTTGGGTGGAACATAAAAATTTTTTACCATCTCATGTAAAAATTTGTGCAAACCAAAAAAGTTAATTTTAGAATTTCGTAACCCATATCGTAAACCAGTATTTTATCTATTTTTTTCAGGATGCTGTCAACGGAAAAAAAAATGGACGTTAATGATAATGGCACGGATGGCAATCGTACAATGCCGATGGTTTTCGGCAACGCTTCTATGAACGATGACTACATATTCGACAGGACGGATGTCAAAGTCATTTTCTTCACTCTGTATTCCATCGTCTTCGTTTGTTGTTTTTTCGGTAAGTTGCATCTTTAATCGCGAAAGTTTACGTTAAATATTCTCGCGAAGAAGTGGATACACCTATCAAAATTCCAGCTTAAAAAACGTGTAGAACTTTTTGATCGACTCCAGTGATTGGACAGTAAAAATACAATTTTTACGAGCAACATTGATTTGTACGATTTAATAATTCTAAGCTGAAAAGACAGCTTCGAACCAAAGTTAAATTAAAGAAATCAAATAATGTAATGTTATGTAAATGAGAAATTCTAATTGCTTACTAGCAGAGGTTAATGATCTCGTAGACGCCTGTAATTTGGCCCCGATTTTTTTTTTTATACGTTAAATCGTGGTACAGATCGGGAGCATTAAAAGTCCAACATGGATAGATTTGGGGAAACCCTAATATATACATGTGGGACATGATGTTATCCGTATCAGCTGAATTAGTCGTTAGCATCGGAAACATTACTTCTTTGGCTTCGGTTCAAGGCAACTTCGACGCTACATCTGATTTCGTGCTCGGGGGTAAGATTACCCTACACGAAATAAGATAATCAAATATTTTGACCCTTCGAGTCTTTACTCAATGGACACTTAATAATCCGGTCTAACCATAAATCAGCAGTCTAATTTTCATCCGGACTGAGTCGTGATTTTTCTATCCAATATTTTGTTTCTTACAAATATCATTCCATCTTAGTCGAAGCTGATTACACTTTCTGGCTTTGGATACCTTTCTTTTGTAATCACTGCAACCCTGTGTAATAAAACAATAAAAAAGATTCTTCCTTGCTACATCATGGAACGCCCCGAAGTACCACACTTACGATCGATTACGCAGTATACAAGCGAATACACTAAGCTCTACTGTGCGAAACATTCTATTTTTTTGCAGGCCCGATTGATTCCGTAGTTTTCGTAAATATCCAAAAAATAGTGACAAATGCAATTTTAATTAATTCCCCACCTTCATCACCAGATGCGCCAATTATTCGCCGTCAAGTCCCCGCGGAATAATGTCTACAAATAATTTCACAGGCGAACAATAAAATCTCCTTCACCTGTCGAATAAATATACAACCCTACAGTCGTGAGCTTACTACGCGTTTTATCAGTGAAACAATGTACAACGAGAATCGTTCTTAATGGCCGACCGTATCGCGATTCTCGTTAGCATTAAAGGATACGATCTATAAATCGCATTCCCCGTCTCAGGGGCGATCGAACTCAGCCAGACTGTTACCAGTATGGGAAACGGTTCGAGCACGGATACGTACTTATAGGCTCGGGATCGTTAGAGAGCTTGCATCGGGCGGGACTGTTAAACGCGAACGCTATTGTGCGATGTGGTTGGTGGAGGCGTTAGTGGCTTCGAGCACGTCGTGCGTTTCGAACAAACACACACACGGTTCAATTGTTGAGAAGCGAGGGGCTGATTTTAGAACAGTCGCTCGTATTTGGATTTCGATTCTAATGACGTTACTACACAGTTTGCCTGTTTAGATGCGGTGTAGAACGGAGACGTATACGAACGTCGGATGCGAGCAAAGCGCCATCTACCTGCGTACGAAGCGCTTTGAAGAAACTGTCTCGAAGTTTCTTCGATAAAAGCACGAAAGATAGAGTCTTAAATTTTATCCCAAAGCAATCCCATGGTTAAAAGTAAATAATATACTATAATATAATAATTATAATACTTACTTGCTGAAGTTAGGCCTTAGTAAAGGGGACCTTTTGACGATATCACTTATCGCGCTGCGAATGTCGATTGAAATTGTATAATTATAATTATAATATAATATAATATAATATGATAATAATAATAATAATAATAATAATAATAATAATAATAATAATAATAATAATAATAATAATAATAATAATAATAATAATAATAATAATAATAATAATAATAATAATAATAATAATAATAATAATAATAATAATAATAATAATAATAATAATAATAATAATAATAATAATAATAATAATAATAATAATAATAATAATAATAATAATAATAATAATAATAATAATAATAATAATAATAATAATAATAATAATAATAATAATTATAATAAAAATAATAATAATAATAAAAATAATGATAATAATAATAATAATAATAATAATCAAAGTTTCTGTAGATGCTTTTTACCTTATTTTGGAATTGATTATTTGAACCACATCGAAAAACGTATAAATGCTACCATTCATACGTTTTTTTATACGTGACGTTGGTCGACCCATGAATACGACATCGGAGAATCGTATTGGAATCGGGTTCATTTTTTTTTCCGAATACGAAAAGAATATCACAGCCGTTTTTGCGAGAAAAGAAAGTTCATAACATTCGAAGCTCGGAGTTTAGAGCTGCTTGACTCGTATTTTGCATTCAGAAACTTCCGTACTGCTCAAGCTAGTATTGCGTGTACTCGTGTTTCTCCATGAAGTCCGTTCCGTGGTCCGTTTCGTGCGGCTGTACACTATTATATACCACGATGCGGGTCATACGATCGATGTACGCTTTTACGTGGTTTGAGCGGACGACAAATACGTTGGATCAAATGCGGGTGATCCCGAACAGACGTTCGAGGAAGGTCCGCTCGGAACGTCTCATGAAATTCGGACCGGAAATGTTTCTTCAGTGAACATCAAACCCTTGAGATGGTTGGGCAGATAGCACACGAGATTTTAATCGATTTATGTCGCATCGCGCAACATGTTTAAAAATAAAAATCAGAAAAATTTTCTTTTATAATCGTGAATCGATTTCATTCTTCGTTTTCTTTTTTTTTCTCGTTTTTTCTGTCGCTTGAATATGAAAGTTTCTGTATTATCCAAAGATTTTAAATGACCATCAATTTTTCCTTCCTTCCAGTTCCATTAGAATTTCTGTGTTGATCTTGATGTATTTCAAACGCGCGGCGCCGACTGGTAATTTTTACTTCGCGTTTTATTTTTTTATTTTTTCAGTCGTTGATTTCACTTCAGGTATCGCGTTATCAGTACAACCCGATAAAAGCTAAAAAAAATACTTATCCAACGATTATCCCGCTCCAGCGTCCTTCAGCCTTCGATTTCAGAACGAAGAGCGTGGTTTCGTGCGTAACCAGTGGCTCTCGATTAATCTTGTCCGACAAGACGGTACATCTCAGCCGCTGACTATTCACACGAAGGATTTCGGTCAGTTGGATTGATGAATCTTGTCCAGGTACTCACTTTCGCGAGTGACCACTCACTCCGAAAGTTCTCCTCCCCAACGTAACTGCCAACGAAACAACCCCGTGAATCTCGCCTAGTAAATACAAGTATCTCCGTTACCTCGGGGAGCCTGAGTACAATGGAGTACTTAATGGACGAAGCCGGAACATAGTAAAGCTAGAATTGAGGGATGAGATGTTGTATATAATACGTCCTAAGTACTGTCGAACAAACCTTTTCATGCCCAGAGAAATAACCACTCCGCTCGACGGCTGAACCATTCGTGATTTCTCTTCATTTTCTACTTCAATCCGTTCAATTTTTATGTTCGTATTGCCGCCAGTGAACTTTTATTTATTGATTGCTACGATTAGCTTCTTGATAACCTGATGGACGATAATTTTTATTGATGCAAGTTCTTTGGATTATCGATTGATCGAACTTCAACGATTGACTGCCACCGCATAGAAGTCTTTTTTTTGCCTACGGGAATGATTATGCACGGGGGAGCAAACAGGCGATCTTTCACCCGCGGAGGAACCGATGAAGACAAAAAAAATAGGAGGACCCTCGTAAAAAGACAGAGGCGTATAATATCAGGACATTTTTATTCCTCCCCAAACAGTGGCTGGACGACCGGCATTATTGGTAGATTAGGGTCGGCCTTGGGTTCTAAATCGATCGTTCGTGTTGCCATGGAACCAACTTCTAGGGCTTTGAACTTCGGGTGTGAAGGTCTTTTTAATTAATCAGGCCATTCGATTTGCGTACCAGACGACCGTTCAATACACTCGAGACGGTTTTTTTTTTCTCCACCCTGACCTTGACGTAAAAGCCGTCCTTTACATCCTCCATCCACCTTCCCTGAATTGCCTGTCAGACTCTCTGGCATTGCTTTGGATTAATTAAAAAAATCTTAATCCACGGGGCTTCATTCGGTCGGAGCTTGAGTGTTTGGCTCGCAAGCCGACTCAACGTATATTCGGGCTATCGTGGTTGCAATGAAAGACGGACTGGGAAAATACTGGCTTCCAAAGCCCGCCGGCTCATCTTGCCTCGTTATCTCGTCGCAACGTCGGAATTGACTGGGCTTATTTCGAGGCCCGCGGGTTGAAAATTAAGCGTCGATGGCCATAAATATATATATATATAAAGGGACAGCTCGAAAATCGATCGTCCAAATCCAAATCGTCTGAATAATAAAAAAATTATGTAGTCCCAATTAAAAAATTATCCATAATCGGTAAAATCTTAAAAAGTACGATCTTGAGAAAAATATTTGCCTTCAAACGACCAACGAATTCTTGTCTATGACATTTCTTTTTATCATACAAAGTGAGCGAAATATTGAAGTTGATCAAATTATCCGCGACACCCTGTAGATCGCATTTATTTTATTGTGATGCAAACGATTTTTATTTGACATCAATTTAGAGCCTGCTGCAGACTTAGCAATTGCAGATTTATCACCCACACGTGTATGAGCCCGACTAGGAGTCGTATTCTCAAACAAGTTTGCGAGGCTGCACGTTGGCAAAATTATTGCGTATCGCGACAACGCCGAATTATCTCGCTCTATCCGCGAAGTGTATGATTCGAACTGTGTGTAAAAAGTTTGTCGTGTCTCAGAGGCTGGGAAAATACAAGCCTGCACGGGGAACGTTTTAGCAACCTACAGTATTTTAGTGCCGACGACAGCTTGTCCAACGTTGGCATGGCTCTTGTGCCAGGGCAATTGTTTTAGGAAGCGTCGCCCATTACCCCTCACCGTAGCGCCATATGCACTTGACGTTTGACATACGTACTGTGAAATAATATGTGGAAGGCATCCAGGGGAGCTTGAATACCCTTCACGAGGAAAAGTTATGATGTTAATACCACGAGTTATTCTTTCGAACACAGTTTTTGGAAAAGTAAAATATTTTTCGCATTGATATATATTATTTTTCACTTCGTTCGTTCGCAGTAGTACATTTTATTTTCGAGTTATTGGATCATAAATGTTCATGTCAATACCGATTTTTTTTGAATAAATGCGTTGTATTAGACGAGATTCATTCGTTTGTGAAATTACTGCGGTTAGCTGCGATCTGGAGAAAGGGCCGGAAACATTTTTTGCAGAAATGTAGGCATTCCAGATCATTAATAAGAGGCATTGGAGGAAATATTGCGGGTAGTCATTTGGCCAAGTTCGACCGGTTTCGGTCTCTACTGCTGCTGTAACCGTTCACAACACGGAGAGGGATTCGGCTGTGAGAAAACGAACATTCGTTTCTCAGTATATGATGAACATTGTAATTTATAGGAATTTAAAAAATGCTTCCATCATATTCAATTCGAGGTTCCCAGTAAATCATGTATTCACTATTCGTTCTACTCACCTAATTGCATTAAATCCTGGAAATGATCAATTCATTACGTGATCATTTTATTAAATAAAAAATATTATTATTTTCCATCAAACCTTTCTGATAAAAAAATGTGGAACTCATAATTCTCTATTTTACGTGTACGTAATATCGTGGCAGCACTCTGTTTCAATCCTTGAATATTAATATTCACCGGAGAAATCGAGTTCAACTGGTCAAACAATTTTTTGCTATACTCGCTATCACCTGTTGATTTTTTTTTTTATCGATGATATATGAACCGTCGTGTGTACTCGATTCCTATAGCCAAAGTGTTGTTCGCGCTGCAAAAGCTTATGCAACCCATCCGTTTGTACAATCATCCGTTCGGTAAGCAAGCTTCGACGTTCGTCTGGCACGAGTGTATGCCCGTGAGTACCCTGTAAAGCAATACCCGTGTCTTTGTTCCTGAAGTAAACTCATATAAAACTTCGTGTACACGTCGAGTACGACGTAAGTAATATAGGGAATATCGGAAAGCTGAAGCTTGTAGAAAATCAAAGGAACATTATTGGAAAATTTTGTAAGTAAAATTGTAGAAAAAATGGGAAGAAAAAACAAAAGTAATAAATTGGGATAATCAAATTGTTGAAATAAAAAACGATTGTTTTCTCTAAGTCTTTACATTCGACGTATATATGTTGATTTTAAGTGGATGGAAAAAAATCGAAACGTAACTGGATTTGGAAAATATAAAACGTTCGATCAAATGGACCAGCATGTGCGCACACGATCGATAAAATCATGAAGGGTTTGGGTGATAAGCTCGCGTCTACTTGCCAGAGCAAATCGATACAGATTTTATGTGCATATTTTATGTGTTAAGGGCGTCCATTGAAGAAAATTCTTCTTTCATCATTGAAGGTGCTTGGAAATGATGTCAAAACACGAAATACATGGAGGAAAAATTTTTCAGTTGCAACGTAAGTCGCCGCAATCGAGTTGCATTCCCGCCTACGTTACATAGATGCAATATTTGTCCATCAGGTGATTTCCATTAACGAGCGTCAGTGGCGGGCTAGCCCGCTTCATTTAAAGTGCAACCCGAAGCCGATCTTTGCCAAGATGGGTTAACAATCCTCCAATCAGTTGTAATGAGTAGGAGCTGCCGTTTCGCCCGCCATTCCGCCCTTACCGCCCTAACGTTTCCTTAACAACTTCCATGTATTTTTTTTAAATAGCTTACGGTGCTTACCTTCGGTGCAATTGATATTTAATAAAAATATTAACTTTTCAATAATCGGTAACTGATATTTTTGTGGAACTCATTTAAACATTTCGAATTACAACGCGTATGAAATTACTAATAAATGGTAAATTTGAAACAATCAAAATAAACAACTTTCGCGACGTTTTCGTCGTACCTACTAATTTTCATCGCCAAACCAAATTTCCTCAGAAATATGAAAGTAATTTTCTTCAAACTCGTTTACTTTTGTACGGATATTGCGATGGTTTGCGACACGACGACGTTGCGGAAAAATTTTGCGAAACTTTTCGCCGTAAGAGTGGTATTGAAAAAAACTTGTGAAAAGTTGGTCCTTGAATAGAGTCAATTGCGCGAGTACTTTGGTCATAGCGCTGATTCTAAACTTTCGCACCGGGCATGTGCTGGATTAGGTTGAGACGCGTTGTATGCAAATCCGCATGATATAAGTTGGTTAACCGAGGTGGAGAAAATGTTTCCTGATTTCTTTTCATCATCCACAAAGCTACTGCTAGAATAAAAACATAATGAAACAATTTTTTGCAAGCTTTCTTAATTCCTCATCACATACGAAGCACGTGAAAAGAGAAATTATTGTGATTAATATTTCTTAAAAATGAAATCTTAAGAATAACAAACATATTTTAAGAAGTTGCACGATCTCAAGTTCGCCATTGAGGTTGTTTTTCCCCAGAAAAACGTGGATTCCTTCGGGAGTATGCAAAGAGGACGAGAACCCGATCCGCACGGACAAACCCATTGCAGTTATCATCCCCTTTACTGCGTCATCATACCATGAAACTAACATATAGTCCTGCGGTCAGTAAATATACCGAGCACTCAGCCGGTCCTACCATCGTACCGAATAACAGTATCATCCAACCCCAGGATTATAGCAACCGGAAGTGGAAGCACACGAGTGGCGTAGCTACCAAATCCGATTGAAATTCCTGGTCTTGTCGTAACGCGTGACGGGAAAGGTCGATCTCCAACTCCGCACGGGAATATTGGCGATGTCCTCGACCAAAGATAGGGTCCAATTCCAATTGTCTACACGTAATTCTCTCTCTCGTACCTCATTCGCTTTTACCTCGTTCACTTTTATCATGTGTCTTCCGTTCTTCCATTTTATCGATGGCAACCCGTTTCGGAAAGTCCGTGGATAAATCCACTAACGTTTTCGAACTAACACGTATTTGCACTTTGTTCGGACGAAATGATAATTGTTCTTCATTCGATCATCTGTATTATTTCGGTTTGGATCTTTCGCTGTCGTTCGGGTTTGTTTTAGAAGCTAATATATTCACATACGATTCTCTTCGACGGCCATGAATGCAGAATTCGGTGTAGGGATTATCTTGATAGGAGGAGTTGACCGATCCCAAAATTGCGGAAAAAAGTTAAATACCATAAAGCAGGTATTTATTACATCCTAATACTATAACGTTAAACTTCGTTTTATCGCGGCAATTGAACGACCAAGCAGCGCGAGATGCAATTACACGTGTAAAAAATATCCCGACGTACTGTACCATTGTTTGATCAGAACAATTCACCCGTCACCCGAGCCTCTTTGGCGAGATACCAACACTGTGCAGATTAACCCACTGCGTGCAGTCACTTCGAATGACTCTGCAGGTTTCGTAGTTACCTTCGCCACGATCCATTGAATCCGCCGCACACCTTGCACCACACGTACGAGCTCTGGCCGGGGATAGCAGTGTAGCAGTATAGTCATAGCGTCCTTATTCAGTGTCTGACTAACCGGAATTCCTACCCCGTGATTACCATATACTGTCTCTCATCAATACATCGATCGGGTGAACCATCGAGTCTGTACATCCAACACCTCCTTCGAAACTGCTTCCTGAATTTCAACGTTACAATCGACGATCCAACCGACTAATTGCTTTAATTTCCTTCGACCTTCATCATCGTTCGGTTTCAATCGTATTTCCTAATTTCTTAGACTCACGGAAATTATCCGAACCTTCGATTCGAGGAGGTCATGAAAAAAACTATGGCGATGAACGAAACTGTATACCGGGAACGCCCCGACCCCTACACTTGCCGTGCGTACTCGTGCCGCTTGCGCGTGTGTTCATAACCGCTTGGGGAGTGCAAGTTCAATAATAAACGAGTTGGACAAAATTTACACAACCATCGGGCGATCATTCGCCAAACTTTGCTTCATGAATATTGCACCACATGATCAGTCACGCAGCCAAGGTAGCCTTATTACGCCTGGCTTCAAAGACTTATCTTTACCTGGAAAATGCTATATAAATATTCAGAATTTCGACTCGCGTTGTTAAATATTTACGCGAAAACGTGCCGCACACACGTGGGCTCAATTTACTTTTAAGTTGGGTTCATTGTGGTTGGCCGTTTGAATCCCATTTGTTCGTACTTTTTTCACTTTTTAAACCAACCTATAATTGTAAAAACAATAAATTGCCGGACCAAAACAATCCATTGTTCTTGTTTGTTTTTTCAAATTCATATTGCATTGTAGTACGAAGTTGGTAAAACTCTGAAAATTATTTCGTCATGACAGTATTGCGCGCATCAAATTAATGCGTCGATTCTTGTTTTCGCCTTATTATTCTTGTCGGATGGAAGAAAACGTCGTCGGGTTACAAAATTACAAGAAATATTGCGGAGCTATGTTTCTCAGTGATCATTGCTGGACGTGAATCGGAAGCACAGCTCGGCAATTGGGAACAGATTATCCTTATAAAACCTGTGTCTGGATGATGGGACGTCCGGGATAGTAGTTTTATTGATTGTTTTATCTACGGGCATGGCAGACTGATCCTTGGAATCCAATAATGACTCGGAAAATAGTTTTGAAATATTAAAATCGCTTTTCTCGGACAATGCAGAGACATGGAAATAGGGAACAGTGTAGGATCAATGGAAAATAAGCAAGAGAAATAAATAATAAAAGAGCAACAATTACCTCTTAAACGGC